>JAWNNU010001330.1:0-13694 GCA_035044585.1 Scaptomyza polygonia | reverse complement strand
TATATATTTTCATCAGCAGGTAACTCGAATTCATGCACCATGTGGTATCGAGTTGTGTTAGCGCTGCTCTTAACAGAGTTTGTAATAGCTGATATACCAGGATGCGATTACTTCGATACAGTGGATTTAAGCCATAGCAAACAATTCGCTAATGGTTCATATCAATATGAGAAACTTATAATACCAGTCGAACAAACTGGTGAATATGACTATGAAATCCTTGTGGATGGTGAGAAGGAGACGGTGCCAAAGCACATTCGTGGTTGTGCCTGTCAACTGGGCACCTGTGTACGATTCTGTTGCCATAAGAATCTCTTCCTGGTTGAAGACCAGCGAACGTGCAGCGGTGACATAAGTGAAGCAGTGGATTTTGATCCCTTTGTGAGCATTGCTCTCAAAGATGGAACTGTGGTGAAAAGGCACATAATTGATGAGTTTATCGTGCAGCACGATCTTCCAGTTCCATGTGCCGCACATTATCATCTAGATGCTGCAAGTAACAAGGATTACAATTGGACACTGTTTGAGGTATGGTTGGGCATCATTTTGATATACAAAGCAAACTTTTCATAGCTGTTTGTCTTATTAGAATGGAACTTTAATGGTCCATTTTGATAACAGATTATTGTCGAAGCAGCAATATTGTCTGCAGCCCCATCCAATAATAGGTGGAGATAATGAATCGGTAATTACACTAGTGCCACACTTATGCTACGATCTACCACCTAGTCAATGGGTTACTAATACACGTAAGTTTAACTAATTATCATAAGTTGAATAAAACTTATTTATGAGGATATATTTTTTCAATTATTGGGTTAAACTGTTTTCCTTTTTTTTCAGTTCGAGTGCTATCGATAATTTTTTTATTGATAACAATTTTTATTTACCTTTGGCTGCCTAAACTAAGGAACCTGCATGGCTATTGTTTAATCTGTTACATGATTTGTTTGGTCTTTGCATTTACGTTGCTATTAGCCGATGCTTGGATAGGCGAATGGACGCAAATTGTGTGTCAAATAAACGGTGAGTCAATATTAGAAATCTGGGGCGCTTTGCTGCCCCAAAAACCCCACACCCGACTGAAATTGTCCTGTCTTAACGATTACTATTTAATTCGTATTGGAAAAAATATTATTAATTATTCTAGTGCTGTATGATATACAATATTATTGGTTTTTTTTTTCTTGCGCGTATATAAATTATTTTGTTGGTAGTATTTCGACATGGGCGACATAAAACTGGCCATGTAAAAAACATTGATTTTCAAGAACCCGTGGAATCAAAACGTCTTCACCTTTATATTTCCCTTTCAAAATTGTGGCTCCGATGACGAAATCGGAACAGAAACGGAATCAATCGATGTATATGTCATTAATTCGCCATCATTTCGAATCTGAAGATTCATTCGTTGACATCAACTTTTATTGCAGCAAATATTCATTCATGATCTGTGTAATTTTGAGCAATGTTTGGGAAGACATTTTTTGTGTGCCATCGCACAACTCCTTGAAAGGTTGCAAGTTGGTGTTCCATTTTTCCTTGCGCCCTAAAAGTATGCTTCAAATAATGTTCAATGTAAACAAAACTAATAACGAACTTAACTTTACGATAACTCCGGTGTTTCTAAACCGATTTGGACGAAATTTTAACATAAGTTCTATCGTTACCCATTATTTCAACCCACATTTTTACATTTGCCAAATTTTTTCGTGATCGATTCCATGTGTATATCGAAAACCAGAATAGTTATCGATACTTTGAAACAAACTTGTTTTGCTTATGGTATAGGAGAACTTACATTCAAAATTTGAAGTCTCTAGCACTTGTAGTCTCTGAGATCGACGCGTTCAGACGGACAGATGGACATGGCCATTTCGACTCGGCTGTTAATGCTGATCAAGAATATATATACTTTATGGGGTCGGAGATGCTTCCTTCTGCCCGCTACATACTTTTGCACAAAACCATTATACCATTTTACCTATTTTATGGGTTCAGGGTATAAAAAGTCCAATCGGTCCGTAATGTCATGACCAAGAAAATAGGGACTCATTTTTATATATATGTAGACTTGTTGACCAGGACCACGCGTTGCTGTGGTGCTTTTTGACATCTACTGAATAAAGAAAATATGATACTCTCAGTGATCATCTGTTTATCCTCTCAAAGTCATGTTCGTCCGTTAGTTATTTCTGGCCAAGCGGTATTATATTCCATTGTAGTTAACAGTTCAAGCCTCCCGTAGTTACCCACGTATATGAGCGCATCCTGCGTGTACTCATGAAGATATCTCGGGCTTTTTACAAATGACGACGGTAGTGTTACCATTTGAGCTAAAATGTTTGGATCTAATTCCGCATCATTCGTGATCGCGTCTTGTTTATGTATAAAGTATGTATAAAGCTTGACTGAATGTTAAAATTTCTAACTACACTTCACTATCTCGAAATATAGTTTGAAAAGCCAACTGACACAACATTCAAAATCAACTGTATATTCAAATAGTCATTTACAAAGAAACCAACTATTGGTGGACCACCCTTAACATTTAGGGGGATGAAAAATATATTCTAGCCGATTCTCAGACCCACTGAAAAAGCATATAAAATTTGATAAAAATAATATGTTGATAATCTAATTTTCAAGATCTATCTTCACAGGTTATGTGGGCTACTTTGCGGTTATGGCTGGCTTCCTTTGGCTAACCGTCATCAGCTATGATTTGTGGAACAGTTTTCGCGCCAACAACTATACTGTTCAACGACATAAGCCCAAATATCGTTTCCTTTTGTATAGTATATATGCATGGGGCGTTGCTGCTATAATGACCATCCTTATAGTCATAGTAGATGTGGTCTTGGATATTCAAAATGAAGAATTAAAGCCAGGAGTTGGAATGTACAACTGTTGGGTTAAAAGTAAGTTAACTTAACTTTTTGAGTACCATTTGAATGACTTATTTATTAATGTTTTTGATTTTTGCAGCTCACGATTGGTCGGCAATGTTATATTTCCATGGTCCAATGGCACTTCAGATTTTATTTAATTTAACTTTGTTTACACTAACGGTAAGTTAATCGATATTCAAATTTGGGCATACATATAGATCAAAGCTTTATTATCCTTTTCTTTTATGTAGGCTCTACGTATTCTACAGATTAAAAGGGAGCTTCAGAGCGTTGCCACACCTGAGAATCGCGCACAAAGGCTCAAATCCGATAAACAAACGTAAGAGTGTTGGAGAACAGTATTAAACCAGAGCTTTCATATTTATTTTACTTTCAAAACAAAGCTTCACTCTTTTTCTTCGTCTTTTTGTCATTATGGGCGTGGCCTGGACCTTTGAGATTTTCGCATATCTTTCGCAAGGTGTTGAATGGCTTGAGGCTATCTTCTCAATCTCGGATTATGTTAACTCTGCCCAGGGTGTCATCATATTCGTGTTGTTTGTGCTTAAAAAAAGTGTATTAAAACTCATCTCAAACCGGTAAGTGAATTATTGACAGATATATACATAGAGTGAGAAAGAGAGGGACTCTTGTATGTAAATATTAATGTAAAGTGGGATTCATCCTAATCCTCTTCCTTATATGATGGTAAAGTATTCGGGGCATAGATTCGGCAAATGATGACAACACCTCTGAAGAAGAAATCGCATTGCAAGATAGGAATGGTGGTGCCAAACACATTGGCCCTAATATCTTGAATTAGGTAAAACATGACAAACGATTTTTCACCAATATCTGAATGCTAATGTTGCTAAAAGTGTTTGTTTATACTAATTGGTTAAGGTTTATCTATATTGCTTGAATACTTTTTGAATTTGCTACTTGTTTTGTCTTGTTTGTTTGTGTTTTCACTAAGCATGATTTTTATATTGGGTATATTGATTTTAATTGATTTTTATGTTTATGTAACCTTTCTTGTCTACTGTTATTCAACTAACTTTGCAATTCACTTTAAATTGTGATATATTTTAATAAGTTGTTTCTCTCAGATACCCACACCAAAAGGACCAAACCACTGAATTGACCTCACATGAAACGTCCAGCGGTGGCCGCATGCCGAAATCATCGGAACAGAAACTATCCTAACAAGAACGAAACAGATTGAATTGATGCATTTTTACCAGTAATTATATTTAGTTTATTGACACCTTAATAATTCATATCTTTGTTACAATAAATGATTTAATACAAATTATCTCATTATTTCAAAACTCGTAGTTAACATTTCCCATTATAACGTCATCCGCACCTTCTACGGCATGCATCGCCGGTGCAATAACGATTTATATTGCGTACATCCACGATAGGCCATCTTCAAGGGCGTAGCCAGAGCAGTGGCACTATCTGCCCCCTCCTAACAAACAGAAACTTTAAACTAATTTCATATTTTATAGGATTGTGAATGTTAGTGCCTTAGTGAAAGAAAACCGAACGAGCTCCAGCAAGATATTCTGGAGGACTTCGCATTGCACCCTAGACAATTATTATTTCTATGAAAATATGAAATTTATTTTAAAGTTTTTTTTTTTTGCCTTAGAACACCGTTTAGAATTAACTTACAAAATTTCACATACGGCAGTCTTGTCGACTATATTATTTTATGTGAAAGTTGCGGCTGTTGAGTCATTGAATAACGGAAGCATTTTTGGTTTAAAATTCTTTATGATTGTTTTTATGGCGACACTAAGATAACATAGAAAATGAATTCATGGCCATATACATATAGAGTTTTTTAGCTTGGGTTACTTAAATCAACAGAGTGTGGGTGAGAAAAATATGGTGAGAGAGAGAAGTGGAGAGAGTGAGTGATAGATTGAGAGAGGAAAGAATTGGTGAGATTGACTTAAGGTTACTTCTTGAACTTGTCCTATAGTGCTTCCTAAACGCCCACATGTTCGCAACATGTTTTGCATTCACTGTAGCTATAAAATGCCCAAAGGGTTGTATGTCAAGACACGTTTTTGTGAGCAAGTACATGAAGCATACGTAAAATTTTTGTTCATTTCGCATTAAAAATAGTTTAAAAACCTTTGCAATACTTATATATATCATATGTATATCGTTAAAGTTTCCTTACGATCGAAATTGTTCCTAATAAGTGTCGATAAATATCACAAAACAAGAGAGTATTTGCATATTTAAACATTCTGGTACAAAAATTCAACTTACGAATACTACCAAAACAAAGAGAAAAATACTGTATAATCAAACGTGAAGCTTCGTTGATTACAAAGAGATTAACGAAGTTCAACAACATCTTACAGCTGACCGGTAACAACGAATTCTATTCCGAATTTTCAAATCAGCAATTGCTCTTGTGTACTCGGCATAAGTTGTTTTGTTTTGCCGGCAACGCGTTATACACACATCGATGTGATGTCACGAAAAAAACATAGCTAAAACGTGTTCACAGAGCGGAATTCGTTTGAATATACGAGTAGTATATACAAAAGCTATCTACACTCTATTACTCACTGAAAGATGTATATGTACATATATGTATACATCCAAACCTGTAGTGGTAGAGAGAACGTTGACTAAGTCGATGCGAGTTTGTTTGCAGAATGCCTCTTTCAGTCTTGAATTGTACAGTGCGGGTTGATCATCGTTGGCAATAAGTTCGTGATAAAAATATTGTATATAAACGTTAAAAGTATTCAAAGAAAATGAGCATAAAAGTTTTAACAAAATACTTAACCGACTTGGAAGTCAATAAACTAATAATGAATAGCTTAAAAACACTGTTTAAATACTATACTGCATGAAAAGCAACAGCTACTTAGTATCATCCTACCCAACATTAAATAAATTAGAATTGAAAACTAATCCAATTAACAAAGTTTGTTAAGTATCCCACGATAAATATTTTAAATTAATGCTTGGGCTTTTGTTTTTTTGTATGTATTATTCATTTGTATTCGAAGCTCTTATTCGCAACGCGTGTGTGTCTGTATGTCGTATGTTTTTATGTATACACATAAGGCGTATCTGAATCGCAATTTGGATACTCTTTCATTATTGTTTAGATAAAAGTATCTGAATTGATAGGCATTTGTTTTGTGCTCACTTGTCAAATGCTTAAGCTTCAATTCACAGCGATACAAATCGAAACAAAATTATTTGTAGAGCTCCTGAGTTTAGGAATTTTTATACTCTGATACCGAAGGCTACGAGTTTATTGGTTTCGTACAATGTCCGTCATCGTGTCTTTCCGTCTGAACGCCTACTGTACAGCTGGAAAAAAGCTAGCGTTACCGTATTTAGTTTGATGCAAAGGTGATGCCGCCCCCCAAAAACACGTCCAATGACGATCATCAAACTATCTCTAAACGTTGTGCCCCCGTACTCTCCCCTTGCAAGCAGACTTCTGACCACCACCCACCCATTTTATGCTGGCGTCAGAGTATACCGCTGTCGGTTAAGTCCGACGTCATCGTTATTTTCCGGTAATTATTATGATATACAGTCATAGATGCGAGCATTAAATGGTAGGTGGAATTTAGATAGACACAAAATTGTTGTGCAGAGTATTGGATAATTTTATTTATCTTTTTTTTTTTGTGTGCTTGACTGACGCACGCTTCCTAAATTGTTTCTAAAATTATCAAGTTCATGGAATTCAGAGCAGGCCTTATGATCTCATTTCAAACCAAAAAATCTGTTAGCAACAGCCAACCACTTAAACATTGATTTAGGAACGAATCAAATTCAACGAATAAATGATTTCAATGTGTGCGCGATGTCTTTATTTTCTATACAGTATAGTTTGGATATAGGGAATACACATATACACATCAACAAGTTTAATACCTCCAGACACAAACTTCATCAGCAAATATATATTTTCATCAGCAGGTAACTCGAATTCATGCACCATGTGGTATCGAGTTGTGTTAGCGCTGCTCTTAACAGAGTTTGTAATAGCTGATATACCAGGATGCGATTACTTCGATACAGTGGATTTAAGCCATAGCAAACAATTCGCTAATGGTTCATATCAATATGAGAAACTTATAATACCAGTCGAACAAACTGGTGAATATGACTATGAAATCCTTGTGGATGGTGAGAAGGAGACGGTGCCAAAGCACATTCGTGGTTGTGCCTGTCAACTGGGCACCTGTGTACGATTCTGTTGCCATAAGAATCTCTTCCTGGTTGAAGACCAGCGAACGTGCAGCGGTGACATAAGTGAAGCAGTGGATTTTGATCCCTTTGTGAGCATTGCTCTCAAAGATGGAACTGTGGTGAAAAGGCACATAATTGATGAGTTTATCGTGCAGCACGATCTTCCAGTTCCATGTGCCGCACATTATCATCTAGATGCTGCAAGTAACAAGGATTACAATTGGACACTGTTTGAGGTATGGTTGGGCATCATTTTGATATACAAAGCAAACTTTTCATAGCTGTTTGTCTTATTAGAATGGAACTTTAATGGTCCATTTTGATAACAGATTATTGTCGAAGCAGCAATATTGTCTGCAGCCCCATCCAATAATAGGTGGAGATAATGAATCGGTAATTACACTAGTGCCACACTTATGCTACGATCTACCACCTAGTCAATGGGTTACTAATACACGTAAGTTTAACTAATTATCATAAGTTGAATAAAACTTATTTATGAGGATATATTTTTTCAATTATTGGGTTAAACTGTTTTCCTTTTTTTTCAGTTCGAGTGCTATCGATAATTTTTTTATTGATAACAATTTTTATTTACCTTTGGCTGCCTAAACTAAGGAACCTGCATGGCTATTGTTTAATCTGTTACATGATTTGTTTGGTCTTTGCATTTACGTTGCTATTAGCCGATGCTTGGATAGGCGAATGGACGCAAATTGTGTGTCAAATAAACGGTGAGTCAATATTAGAAATCTGGGGCGCTTTGCTGCCCCAAAAACCCCACACCCGACTGAAATTGTCCTGTCTTAACGATTACTATTTAATTCGTATTGGAAAAAATATTATTAATTATTCTAGTGCTGTATGATATACAATATTATTGGTTTTTTTTTTCTTGCGCGTATATAAATTATTTTGTTGGTAGTATTTCGACATGGGCGACATAAAACTGGCCATGTAAAAAACATTGATTTTCAAGAACCCGTGGAATCAAAACGTCTTCACCTTTATATTTCCCTTTCAAAATTGTGGCTCCGATGACGAAATCGGAACAGAAACGGAATCAATCGATGTATATGTCATTAATTCGCCATCATTTCGAATCTGAAGATTCATTCGTTGACATCAACTTTTATTGCAGCAAATATTCATTCATGATCTGTGTAATTTTGAGCAATGTTTGGGAAGACATTTTTTGTGTGCCATCGCACAACTCCTTGAAAGGTTGCAAGTTGGTGTTCCATTTTTCCTTGCGCCCTAAAAGTATGCTTCAAATAATGTTCAATGTAAACAAAACTAATAACGAACTTAACTTTACGATAACTCCGGTGTTTCTAAACCGATTTGGACGAAATTTTAACATAAGTTCTATCGTTACCCATTATTTCAACCCACATTTTTACATTTGCCAAATTTTTTCGTGATCGATTCCATGTGTATATCGAAAACCAGAATAGTTATCGATACTTTGAAACAAACTTGTTTTGCTTATGGTATAGGAGAACTTACATTCAAAATTTGAAGTCTCTAGCACTTGTAGTCTCTGAGATCGACGCGTTCAGACGGACAGATGGACATGGCCATTTCGACTCGGCTGTTAATGCTGATCAAGAATATATATACTTTATGGGGTCGGAGATGCTTCCTTCTGCCCGCTACATACTTTTGCACAAAACCATTATACCATTTTACCTATTTTATGGGTTCAGGGTATAAAAAGTCCAATCGGTCCGTAATGTCATGACCAAGAAAATAGGGACTCATTTTTATATATATGTAGACTTGTTGACCAGGACCACGCGTTGCTGTGGTGCTTTTTGACATCTACTGAATAAAGAAAATATGATACTCTCAGTGATCATCTGTTTATCCTCTCAAAGTCATGTTCGTCCGTTAGTTATTTCTGGCCAAGCGGTATTATATTCCATTGTAGTTAACAGTTCAAGCCTCCCGTAGTTACCCACGTATATGAGCGCATCCTGCGTGTACTCATGAAGATATCTCGGGCTTTTTACAAATGACGACGGTAGTGTTACCATTTGAGCTAAAATGTTTGGATCTAATTCCGCATCATTCGTGATCGCGTCTTGTTTATGTATAAAGTATGTATAAAGCTTGACTGAATGTTAAAATTTCTAACTACACTTCACTATCTCGAAATATAGTTTGAAAAGCCAACTGACACAACATTCAAAATCAACTGTATATTCAAATAGTCATTTACAAAGAAACCAACTATTGGTGGACCACCCTTAACATTTAGGGGGATGAAAAATATATTCTAGCCGATTCTCAGACCCACTGAAAAAGCATATAAAATTTGATAAAAATAATATGTTGATAATCTAATTTTCAAGATCTATCTTCACAGGTTATGTGGGCTACTTTGCGGTTATGGCTGGCTTCCTTTGGCTAACCGTCATCAGCTATGATTTGTGGAACAGTTTTCGCGCCAACAACTATACTGTTCAACGACATAAGCCCAAATATCGTTTCCTTTTGTATAGTATATATGCATGGGGCGTTGCTGCTATAATGACCATCCTTATAGTCATAGTAGATGTGGTCTTGGATATTCAAAATGAAGAATTAAAGCCAGGAGTTGGAATGTACAACTGTTGGGTTAAAAGTAAGTTAACTTAACTTTTTGAGTACCATTTGAATGACTTATTTATTAATGTTTTTGATTTTTGCAGCTCACGATTGGTCGGCAATGTTATATTTCCATGGTCCAATGGCACTTCAGATTTTATTTAATTTAACTTTGTTTACACTAACGGTAAGTTAATCGATATTCAAATTTGGGCATACATATAGATCAAAGCTTTATTATCCTTTTCTTTTATGTAGGCTCTACGTATTCTACAGATTAAAAGGGAGCTTCAGAGCGTTGCCACACCTGAGAATCGCGCACAAAGGCTCAAATCCGATAAACAAACGTAAGAGTGTTGGAGAACAGTATTAAACCAGAGCTTTCATATTTATTTTACTTTCAAAACAAAGCTTCACTCTTTTTCTTCGTCTTTTTGTCATTATGGGCGTGGCCTGGACCTTTGAGATTTTCGCATATCTTTCGCAAGGTGTTGAATGGCTTGAGGCTATCTTCTCAATCTCGGATTATGTTAACTCTGCCCAGGGTGTCATCATATTCGTGTTGTTTGTGCTTAAAAAAAGTGTATTAAAACTCATCTCAAACCGGTAAGTGAATTATTGACAGATATATACATAGAGTGAGAAAGAGAGGGACTCTTGTATGTAAATATTAATGTAAAGTGGGATTCATCCTAATCCTCTTCCTTATATGATGGTAAAGTATTCGGGGCATAGATTCGGCAAATGATGACAACACCTCTGAAGAAGAAATCGCATTGCAAGATAGGAATGGTGGTGCCAAACACATTGGCCCTAATATCTTGAATTAGGTAAAACATGACAAACGATTTTTCACCAATATCTGAATGCTAATGTTGCTAAAAGTGTTTGTTTATACTAATTGGTTAAGGTTTATCTATATTGCTTGAATACTTTTTGAATTTGCTACTTGTTTTGTCTTGTTTGTTTGTGTTTTCACTAAGCATGATTTTTATATTGGGTATATTGATTTTAATTGATTTTTATGTTTATGTAACCTTTCTTGTCTACTGTTATTCAACTAACTTTGCAATTCACTTTAAATTGTGATATATTTTAATAAGTTGTTTCTCTCAGATACCCACACCAAAAGGACCAAACCACTGAATTGACCTCACATGAAACGTCCAGCGGTGGCCGCATGCCGAAATCATCGGAACAGAAACTATCCTAACAAGAACGAAACAGATTGAATTGATGCATTTTTACCAGTAATTATATTTAGTTTATTGACACCTTAATAATTCATATCTTTGTTACAATAAATGATTTAATACAAATTATCTCATTATTTCAAAACTCGTAGTTAACATTTCCCATTATAACGTCATCCGCACCTTCTACGGCATGCATCGCCGGTGCAATAACGATTTATATTGCGTACATCCACGATAGGCCATCTTCAAGGGCGTAGCCAGAGCAGTGGCACTATCTGCCCCCTCCTAACAAACAGAAACTTTAAACTAATTTCATATTTTATAGGATTGTGAATGTTAGTGCCTTAGTGAAAGAAAACCGAACGAGCTCCAGCAAGATATTCTGGAGGACTTCGCATTGCACCCTAGACAATTATTATTTCTATGAAAATATGAAATTTATTTTAAAGTTTTTTTTTTTTGCCTTAGAACACCGTTTAGAATTAACTTACAAAATTTCACATACGGCAGTCTTGTCGACTATATTATTTTATGTGAAAGTTGCGGCTGTTGAGTCATTGAATAACGGAAGCATTTTTGGTTTAAAATTCTTTATGATTGTTTTTATGGCGACACTAAGATAACATAGAAAATGAATTCATGGCCATATACATATAGAGTTTTTTAGCTTGGGTTACTTAAATCAACAGAGTGTGGGTGAGAAAAATATGGTGAGAGAGAGAAGTGGAGAGAGTGAGTGATAGATTGAGAGAGGAAAGAATTGGTGAGATTGACTTAAGGTTACTTCTTGAACTTGTCCTATAGTGCTTCCTAAACGCCCACATGTTCGCAACATGTTTTGCATTCACTGTAGCTATAAAATGCCCAAAGGGTTGTATGTCAAGACACGTTTTTGTGAGCAAGTACATGAAGCATACGTAAAATTTTTGTTCATTTCGCATTAAAAATAGTTTAAAAACCTTTGCAATACTTATATATATCATATGTATATCGTTAAAGTTTCCTTACGATCGAAATTGTTCCTAATAAGTGTCGATAAATATCACAAAACAAGAGAGTATTTGCATATTTAAACATTCTGGTACAAAAATTCAACTTACGAATACTACCAAAACAAAGAGAAAAATACTGTATAATCAAACGTGAAGCTTCGTTGATTACAAAGAGATTAACGAAGTTCAACAACATCTTACAGCTGACCGGTAACAACGAATTCTATTCCGAATTTTCAAATCAGCAATTGCTCTTGTGTACTCGGCATAAGTTGTTTTGTTTTGCCGGCAACGCGTTATACACACATCGATGTGATGTCACGAAAAAAACATAGCTAAAACGTGTTCACAGAGCGGAATTCGTTTGAATATACGAGTAGTATATACAAAAGCTATCTACACTCTATTACTCACTGAAAGATGTATATGTACATATATGTATACATCCAAACCTGTAGTGGTAGAGAGAACGTTGACTAAGTCGATGCGAGTTTGTTTGCAGAATGCCTCTTTCAGTCTTGAATTGTACAGTGCGGGTTGATCATCGTTGGCAATAAGTTCGTGATAAAAATATTGTATATAAACGTTAAAAGTATTCAAAGAAAATGAGCATAAAAGTTTTAACAAAATACTTAACCGACTTGGAAGTCAATAAACTAATAATGAATAGCTTAAAAACACTGTTTAAATACTATACTGCATGAAAAGCAACAGCTACTTAGTATCATCCTACCCAACATTAAATAAATTAGAATTGAAAACTAATCCAATTAACAAAGTTTGTTAAGTATCCCACGATAAATATTTTAAATTAATGCTTGGGCTTTTGTTTTTTTGTATGTATTATTCATTTGTATTCGAAGCTCTTATTCGCAACGCGTGTGTGTCTGTATGTCGTATGTTTTTATGTATACACATAAGGCGTATCTGAATCGCAATTTGGATACTCTTTCATTATTGTTTAGATAAAAGTATCTGAATTGATAGGCATTTGTTTTGTGCTCACTTGTCAAATGCTTAAGCTTCAATTCACAGCGATACAAATCGAAACAAAATTATTTGTAGAGCTCCTGAGTTTAGGAATTTTTATACTCTGATACCGAAGGCTACGAGTTTATTGGTTTCGTACAATGTCCGTCATCGTGTCTTTCCGTCTGAACGCCTACTGTACAGCTGGAAAAAAGCTAGCGTTACCGTATTTAGTTTGATGCAAAGGTGATGCCGCCCCCCAAAAACACGTCCAATGACGATCATCAAACTATCTCTAAACGTTGTGCCCCCGTACTCTCCCCTTGCAAGCAGACTTCTGACCACCACCCACCCATTTTATGCTGGCGTCAGAGTATACCGCAGTCGGTTAAGTCCGACGTCATCGTTATTTTCCGGTAATTATTATGATATACAGTCATAGATGCGAGCATTAAATGGTAGGTGGAATTTAGATAGACACAAAATTGTTGTGCAGAGTATTGGATAATTTTATTTATCTTTTTTTTTTTGTGTGCTTGACTGACGCACGCTTCCTAAATTGTTTCTAAAATTATCAAGTTCATGGAATTCAGAGCAGGCCTTATGATCTCATTTCAAACCAAAAAATCTGTTAGCAACAGCATACCACTTAAACATTGATTTAGGAACGAATCAAATTCAACGAATAAATGATTTCAATGTGTGCGCGATGTCTTTATTTTCTATACAGTATAGTTTGGATATAGGGAATACACATATACACATCAACAAGTTTAATACCTCCAGACACAAACTTCATCAGCAAA
>JAWNNU010001329.1:0-23541 GCA_035044585.1 Scaptomyza polygonia | reverse complement strand
TAATATAATACAACGTTTTTATGATAATAAAATTCATTTAAAGACTTACGATTTCTTTTAAATGCCAAATTTGTTCAGTTTGGGTTTTTATGATGTTTACAAAATAAAAATATTAGCAAATGATCTGATTTCTAATTTTTTTTTTTTTTTTTTGAAGTTTGCCGATATTCTAAATTGTTGCTTGTATTGACTTTATTAAACTGTTGTTGATGTCAAAATTTAAGATTTTGTATTAAAATTGGTAATCGATGATCACAAGACAAATGATAATATCGATATTTATGCTTAGCACACGTTCATCGATAGTTTAAGAAAGAATTGCCACATTCTTGGGAGCAAGAATAAATGCAAAAATTGTATGTTTTTTCTTTGAAAAACGGATAATATTAGTGTTATAATTCCTGAAAACCAATCAAAAAGTTTTAATTTTACAGGATTTTAGAACATAAAGCTGCGATTTAAGTAAAACTGTCTTTATTAAGTTACACGCAGCGATGTTGTGTTTTCTTGATAAGTTTGGTGTTTTGTAAAAAAACCTTGAGCCACAAATGTTCAGGAAGTATTTCAGCTTAAAGTATTTAAACACATGAGCTCTTCCTCCCCTCCCCCATCCTTCATAAAAAAAAACTTTCGATTTTATAGTAAACAATTTATTAGCAAACATTTAACCCTAAACATCAATCTGGCTGGAGTTGTGCATCATACAATCCTTATATAACACCCACATAAAAAAAAAAAAACACACACAGACATTTAACACATAACTTAAACAGCTTTGAGAGCTGTCATGGTCAATGGTTCAATGGGCAGTCAATAAATGTTGTTTAAATGCTTAAAAAATGTGCAATGATTTAACTTCAATTGCAACGCAAGCCAAGCCAAGCCCCAAAGGGGCTCAAGTTTAACTCTTCCGTCTTAGATTTTTCGACTTGCAGTTGTTCCCCCTAACAACAGTCTTACATTGATTTTTCTCACACACACAGGCTTCATTTACTTGACTCTTGCATAATTTGAAAACGCCCAAAGCCACGCAGCCAACACACACATAAAGCTAGATAACAATCCCCCTAAAGTTAAAAACATTTGCAGACCATTAAAGTGTCGTCCAAGTTGAATGTTGCCGTTTTGAATATTGAAGTTTATCAAAACAACAACAACAACAACAGCAACTTCCCCTAGCAATTTTCACTTTTTTCTTTTATCATTTAAGTACAATAAATATTGAACGTAACTCAAATGAAAATGAAAACACAAGACAACAATGGTTTAATGAGATTTTTCGAAACAAAAAGGGGAATGGGTCAGGAGGTGGAAGAGGCGTAACTAACGCTCGATCATTGCTGCTATAATACAAGTTGATTTGTTAAACCCCGCCCTCTTCCTCATCATACGGCGTTACACAATTTTTGAATGTTATTTTCTATATTTTTTCTAAGACCTCAGCAAGTGGCTGCAGATTTCTTTTCTTTCATTTGTTGTTTTTGTTTATTTTACACGCACTGAACGTTAACCGAAAGAGAAAAAAAAGTCCAAAGTCATTGCGAAATGAAAAAAAAAGCAACTTTAATAAAATGCGTTTAATATTTTTTTTTTTCAGTTCGTTACACTTTTACCTATGATTAGTATCTCAATCTCTTTCTTTATTATTAGTCCGCTTAGAGTTTGGGTTTATACCTTGTTATCATCATTATATATCTTTAAGAGTTTTTTGTTTGTTGTTATACTTTTTTTTTTGCCCTATGAAAGTTTAATTTATATTTGAGAGGCAAAAAACACTAAGTGCTGCATGTTGCCACACTAAACGCAACATTTGCGCCTGCGCATAGGCAACGTATTTGTAATAATCATAAACAAGACTTACCGAGTGTACTGCTAGATGGCGCTGCAATTCAGCATTCGAATATAGCGTCAATTCCGAAATGGTTGGTGAACTCTCTAGTTTGCTTTCCATATCGCGCAGCCAGCGTCGCAACTCTTTGGGATCTTCGCAAAGGCCCTCCGGCCGCTGAGTTTCATCCAAAATCTATGGGATGTAAAATAAATAAATTATGCAGCAAACATATAACACAGCACTGTTTTAGATCACTTTGGGTTGAAACTTGGCTGAACAAAAAATACCAAGTACCAAAACCCAATGCATAATTAAATATAATTGGTTTAGCTACCGCTCAGTAGGTGGCGCTTATTTGAAACTTACATGAAGCTGGCTGCCCGTAAATTTGCACTCGCGTGATGTTGGCTGTGCCTCTTCGATTTCAAACCTAGCCTCCTTGCACGTATCCAACAGGTTTGTGTCCATAATATAATTGTAGTTTGTTTGTATGGCCGCCCAGAGGTCGTCTTTGCCCGATGAACCAAGCCCAAGAGTGGCGCTGCTATGCAAGCTGGTGGAGCTGCTATGACTGTGGCCACTGCCCCAAGAATAGCGATGCATTTTGTTGTTGTTGCTGCTGCTGCTGCTGTTGGAGCACTTGTTGTTGCTGCCGCTGCTCAGTGAGTTTTTCTGTGAAAGAAAGAGAGAGAAAGAGCGTTAAAAGTTGTTAATAAATAAGTAATTTGAGTCAACCAAATATGGCAGCGATAATATGCTTAGCCATCTATGGGCCGACAACAAAAGCTTCATTCAATGCACAACGCTCCAAAAAATTTCAACGAATATAAAAAGCGCGCATAATTAATTAATGAATTTTTATTTGTCAGCGTCAATCACAAATACAACTTAAAGAAATTCCTTTTTTTTTTTGCAAAACTTCGTAATGCTCAAACAATGACAAAATGGCACAAAAAAATACAACTTCGAAATTGTAGTTTGCTCTTTTCAATCGATTCGAATGAACGACTGGCGCCATATGTAATTAAATTAAATTGAATAAATAACTGCAAACAGCTAAAACCAAATGGGGGTTCAGTCCCCCTACTCTTAGCTTTTAAATGACTCAAATATCTGTGCGACTCAAAAAAAAATTGCAATTGCAATTTTCGGTAGCAGCTGTGCGACAATTATGAATATGAAATCAATCGATAAATCAACAAGCTAGTTTAAATTGTTGATCATTGAGTAACGTTGGGAATTGAAACGTGGGATTATTTCTTGTGATAATAATTATGACACAGGCATTTGAAAACTATCGAAAGTTCAAACATATCAAAAGTATAAATTTTTTGCTTGAAACGGAATGCCGCGATTTGAAATGAAGCGCTAAAATTAAGTGCAACACTAAAACAAAGTACTTAAGGATGATTTTTAAATCTAAAAATACAACATTTCCTGTCTGAAATAAATTGTTGCTTTTGTTTAATTTTACAATTATTTTGATACACCTGTCTTTATTGCAAAAAAAAATTATAGGCTGTGGTCAAGTTTAAAATTAAATTAAATAATTTTATGCGATAAAATAATGCGAAATCGTTAAGAAACATATTAAAAAGAATATAAAATGTCACCAAAATTAATTTAAGAATATTACGTAGTGAAACTTTACGTTAACATATAAAATAATGTATTTGATAAAATATATAAATGTAAATACAAAAATTAATATGGAAATCTGTAATTTTAAAAGGCAAAAGCTCAAAACTAACAAATTTTAAAGTTTTCTATCTATTTATCACGTATCTTTAAATCAACACGTTTCACTGTATTTTAAGAATCTGTCTTTACAACAATAAACACTAATTGGAACGCTATGGCATTTGGAACACAAATATGTAAAACATGTTGGCAACTTTGTGTGTGTGTGTGTGTGTGTGTAATATCCCGTTATGTGTTGGTGTCTATGTCGCTAATTTGAATGTTATGCTAATGAGAATGCAATATTTATTAATAATTTATTAAAGCAATTTCCGTTCAAAGAGCAAGAACAAGAACAAGAGGAGAGGGAACAAGAGAGAACAAGAACACTAGAACTAGAATCGGAGCAAGAATTTCATATTCCTAACGGTTTCACTGTGCTGTTAACTTGTCATGTGGCGACAGATGATGACCATGAATGGAGGAGGAGCAATGAACCCCACATCTTTAAAGACAAGCTAGTTGTTTGCGTGTCTTGCGTTGTTCTCTTTATGTGAGAGAGTTAGTTGGCAAATCAAAAATTGCAAATTTATGCGCTTAACCCACTGTAAATTGTTAGTTTGTAGTTATTTACCTTCAAACTGTTGTAGGGTCGCTCCAAATGCAATTTGGCTTGAATGACATCGCGTCGTTCCTGTTGCAGTTCATCTGCTGGCAGCGAGGTCATCGATTGTGATTGTTTCATATCCTTTTGCACAACAACAACACCAACAACACCACCACCATCCACACCTCCTTCTGGATTTAAGCCAACATTGCGTCGCTGTTTCCTGAGTGAACTGCTGCGACTATTGCTGGCCGATTTGGTGGCATTGTGTTCGCCTTTTTTGGCGGAGCGTTGTGGTGTTGTTGGCATTAGAAATGCAACTTCCTCTTTCAATTGTAGTGTATTCATATTCGTTGTTGTTGTAATAGTTATAATATTATCGTTGATGGCCGCTATATCAGTCTCTTGGTTGCTAAATGACATTGCAGCAATTGCCGTCTCTGCCATTGCCATTGCTCTGTTCTCATCTTCATCTCTTGCTCTCTCTTTAACTACAGCTGTTTCATTTCCAGCTTCCATTTTGTTGCGCTGTTATGTTTTGGCCGCTAATTGTTTTTGGTTCCGATTTCCCATGTGTTTGTATGTTGATTTAATTAATTTGCTCAAAATCTGCTTTTAGTTGCAGATTTGGTTTTTTGTGTTGTTGTTTTTGCGCTTAAAATGCATTAATTTGCATGTTGTGGCCATCGTTGGGTGTTCGTTGTTTCATGCCCATCGTTCCGCTGTGCTGAGTTTTCAACCTTTTTGTTGTTCCTGGCTGAGGCTGAGCTTTGTTTTTATCCGTTTTGCGTTCGTTTTGATTTTCATGCAAAATACTTTTCTGGTTATTTTGTTAAAATGTTGCGTGGTATTTAATTTTGCATTTCACTGTAAATTAAAGAAAATAACAAAAACACATTTATTATTATGGTTCAAAGCAAAGTCAAAAAAATAAATTAATTATGCGAAATTTATGCAAAAGAGTTTTTAGCTTGAAATTGTTTCGTTGGTAATAACTATATTTATAAAAGCTATTTATAATAATAATGGTGTATTAATAGGTAATGGTTTTATTGGCAAGCACATTAAATTGCATATATAAAATTTTTAAAGTGGCATTTAACTTATTTTAAGTATGTATTTTTGTGCAAAAATTTTTGGGACAACACTATATTTTTTATTATGAAATAACCGAATTTTTATTATTGCTTTTACAATAAATTTTTAATGCTTGAAATTTTTAATTGTACGGCAACTCTTTGGCACCTATTACCTAGTATGTATGTATATATTTTTGTTTGTCACAACTCAACTCAAATTTAAATGAACTGCACACAAATTGGTATTACTCAACACTGTTTTATCATTCATTCAATCAGTAGACACAAAAGAACTTTACCGCCTGCCTTTTTTAACGGCTTCAAAGTGCAACAGCAGCAACAAAGCAAATAAATAGTATAAGAATTAAGTGCTATAACATTCATATCATATATCTCAAATCACACCCACAACATTAGTGCTAACTGTAAATGGCAATTAAAGCCAAAACTGTAGCTGACAACTACATAATTACAAATAGAAGGCCAGCGACTCTTAGTCTGCAAACATAGAAAAGCCAAAGACAACACAACAACAATAACAATAATAATAATAATCACGAGTATTACTTAATAACAAAAAAAAACAACAAACAAACAAATAAACTGTCGTTGAACTATCAAAACGTGGGGCGTGCCTGGGGGTTAAAGGAGGTTGGCAGGGGAGTTGTCTCTTATAAAAAAAAAGAAACAATGAACACGATTCTAATCGGGTTCAATCAAATTTTCATACGAAATTAGTCGCGAAAACACTTGTGGGCCATATTTGTATGCAAATCGAGTAAGCGGCAAACAGCACGGCTAACCAAAATTGGCTGCAAGCGTTTATTTAGCCACTTAAGATACCAAACGACTACTAGCTAAACTACCAACCTAACAAACAGCAGCAACAGCTACAGCAACAACAACACCAGTTATTATAACGAACAATAACAACAACAGGAACAACCAAATATTACAAATGTTACAATATAGTTTTGAGATGGCGTTTGTTATACCCTGTAAATTGTAAATGTTACTAAACGATGTCCAAAAAAAAAAAAAAAAAAAAACAATATAAGTCTTCAACTGCTGTCTTAATGATAACCGTTCTCTAACTGAGCATTGATACCAGTCAGTCGAAATTCCAGTTTTTTGATAATACATTTAAAAGGCAAAGAAGTCAATGGAAAAGGATTACAATCTTAATACTCCCCTCCATATCAACATCGGAGCAACACGCAAAAAAAAAAATAGCGAAATCTATGCGAATAGCAAAAAAAAATCTGAAAACAATCGCATTATGATCCATACAACAACAACGACCAAAAACTGGGAGGCGGGAGGCGTAAAGTTGTCGGCAGTTGTCTGAGTGCTGCTGCTACGAAAGAGTCTAGCTTGAGTGGGTGGGTGGGGTGGGTGGGTGTTTAAATGGGTGGTGGCTGGTTGGGGTTGTGGTGCGCGCGCGAGAGGGGCGGGCGTGCCACGACACACAAATCGACGCTAAAAGCAGTAAATAACGTCTTGCCAACAGCCATTATAATTGTTAGTCGAAAACGGGAGTTTGAAGAAAACAACAACAACAACAACAACACAACTTTAAGCCGCCGGGCAAAGTTTCCAAAAAAAAAGGGGCAACTTGCACTTTTTGCTCTTGTTCGTTCTTGTTGCACTGCGCGAGTTGCAAGTTGGCAATAAAAACAACCTGATTTTTATTTTTTTTTTTATTTTGGTCAAGCGAAAGCGAAAACTTTAACAGCCAACCTACACAAAAGACAAAACCCGCCAAATGCAATGCAATTGGCAAATGAATTGGCTAAAAGCGTTGGGCCTCAAACATATAACGTAATTATATGCAGGTACATACATATATACTATATACATATATATAAATAAAGTATTTATGGCCATCAGGCGCGAGCCGCAAACACATTTCTTCGTCTCTTTTAGCCAGGGCTTTTAAGGCACTTTAACAGCTCAGCAAACACTTTGAGTCTTTGAGTCATTCAAACACAAAAATAGCCAAGAGTGAACACTACATCTTACCACTTTTCAATCCTACCTTCGACTCTCTTTCTCTCTCTCTCTCTCTCTGTCCCTTTCTCTATCGTGTCGTGCATGCAAATTACAAAGTTTTAGCATGAGGAGGAGGTACCGGACGTTTTGAATTGTTGTACCATATAAAAAAAAACTTATTCACAAACTCAAAGTCCCCCATTTGTCTCATCAATGTCCAGGCAATGAGTCATTTAGATATGAGCCATGTGCATAATTTAATGTTGTATTTTTACTTCAAGCTAGTTATAAGTATAAGGTGCCTTTAACTTTATAATCGTATAAATTTGTTTGTAAGGAAATCACTTTGGCAAGGAACTTCAAGGTATTTGAAGGTTTCAGGACTTAATAATGATAAAGTTAATAAAATGGAATTTTTAAAATAGTCAAATTATCTATTAAAACTATTTAAACCATGAAAATCGTGAACAAATTATTTTTAATGCCATAATTTTGTCAAAATACAACAAGTTTCTAAAAGTGAGAGCGTTTTGATCATGATTCGATCTCTTCATTTAAAATACATTCAAATACGAAACCAATTTTTCTTAAATATGCTAACAAAACAAGAATTTAAATCTCTTCTTTCTTTTTTTGAATATCTATAAAAGGTTTAAAATCATTGATTTAATTTTCTCATGTCAAATGCCAAAAAAAAAATGAAAATAACCACTCAATTGACGGCAATAAAAGCTAAATCAATCAAACTAAATAACTTAATTTGTAGCCATCACTTAGCATAGATTATTGATAGCCTGACGGGTTGAAGACGACAAACAAAAAACCACAACAACAACAAAAAACACTTATCCATAAACATATGCAAATTATTTGGTATAAGCTAAACGTCAAACAAATTAAAAAGTCATAAGTCAAAAAAAAAAGAAGAAAAAATGCCCACTCACGTTTTTTACTTTTAGGTGCCACAACAAACTAGTGGCAAGGCAAAGGGGCAAGGGGTCATCGGTCACCTGTCTGCCCATATTACATGACACTGTGAAAAACAACAAAAGCTTAAGCTGACTAACAAAAAAAAAAAGATGCGGTAATAAACGACTTAATTCCAGGAAGTTTTAGTTCGGGGTGCCCCTCAAAAAAACAAAAATTGTATGCCAAACATGTTCCACAACAAATAGCACATTAAAAAAATAGTCATAAACCAAAAGACACAAAAAGCAAACACGCGAGACGAACAAGTAGATATACGACACACACACACACACACAAATGTATAGCAAATATTTGGCTAGACTTAAAACCAACTAAAACAAACCAAAATCAAAACTAAAGTCAACTTTCAAAAGTAAAGAAAAAAATAACTCTTTAAAATTATAAAAGCTGGCATTTGTTGTTGGTACTTTATCTTTAATTAAGCCAAGCAGGAATTGATAAGCTCATAAAAAAAAAAAAAAAAAAAACAATTCAAAGAGTGTTTTCTGCCCAAAACAAAGAACTTAAAACACACGCAAATTAAATGTAAATGAAATAAAAAATTTACTTTTTCAAAGATCTTTGATCTAATTTAACTTAAGTTTCGCCGGATGTTTGCCTCTACTATTTCTATTCTAAAAATGTTCTCACGCCAAATAAAAGCACATAAAGTCCACATAATTGAATTCTATTGTGTGAAGTAATTGAATTGAATTGCTTTTCTACTTAATTTACGAACTTTGTTCTTTCATTTCTAGCTAAGATAAGATAGCAAAGCAAAAGCGATATCAAAAACATTTAAATTATCGTCGGAACCCAATCAATCCAACAGCAAAATTGAAGTGTGAAAAGCTAATCAAAACTATACTGTATATTGTTATATAGTACTTTTTAACTTGACAAGTTGATAAGGCAGATAAGTCATAAGAAAGGTTTATTTTTGTGGATCGCAGTAGGTTTTATGCCCTTGGAAACAGAAAAATAAAATGAAAAAAAATCTATGAAATCCAAAAAACATTTTATTGTTTTAATAAAACAACTTGACACTCAATTTAATTAAGCAAACGACTTGTTTAACTAGAAAATAATGAAAAGTAAATAGATAAGCCTTTAGAAATATATGTAATTAATATTATAATCACATACATAATAACAATGTTTTTTAAAGTTCTACTCCTAGTCTAATTCAACGTGTTTAGAAAAATGTTAATAACCTTCCGCTAGGCTATAAACGAAGTCATGACTAAGCCTTCTGTATTTTTTATACCCTGAACCCATAAAATGGGTAAATCAGGGTATAATGGTTTTGTGCAAAAGTATGTAACAGGCAGAAGGAAGCATCTCCGACCCCATAAAGTATATATATTCTTGATCAGTATCAATAGCCGAGTCGATATGGCCATGTCCGTCTGTCCGTCCGTCTGTCCGTCTGTCCGTCTGTATGAACGCGTAGATCTCAGAGACTACAAGAGCTAGAGACTTCAGATTTTGAATATAAGTTCTCCTATACCATAAGCAGAACAAGTTTGCTTCAAATTATCGATAACTACTCTGGTTTTCGATATACACATGGAATCGATAACAAAAAACTTTCGAATTTGGAAAATGTAAAAATAGGGGTTGGTGTAATGGGTAACGATAGACCTTTTTTCAAAGTTCAAATCGGTTAAGAAACACCAGAGATATCGTAAAGTTAAGTCAGTTATGAGTTTTGTTTAAAGTGATAATTATTTGAAGCATACTTTTAGGATGCAAGGACTGCAACTGGGTTCAGGGTATCTTCTGGTCGGGCTATCCCGACTAGAGCCTTCTTACTTGTTTTCTTTTCAAACAGCTGAATAGCAAATTGACATCGAGTCAACTGTTTAATGAGAGGGGGTAAGAGGCTCGATATTTCCGTTCAACAACCACAACAAAAACATCACCAGCTGAACGACAATTTATGACAGACGACAACATTCCGTAGACCGTTGGACTTTTCGTATAATAAACTATATATTTTGTATTGCATAAATTATTATCGTGCGATCGATCTGTGTGTGTGTGTTGTGAGTAAATTCTTCCAAGAATCGTTTGCGAATGCTGCTGCTTTTTGGCATGTGGTTTAAGCCATGTTCAGTTGACCAACTGAATCAAGCTGTGGCCGCCGGGGCAACATGCCATAAATTGTTAGCCGGTTGCAAGCAACAGTCAGCAGTAACAACAACAACAACAACCAATGCAACACCTAATGAATTGTTAACTGCCTGCCACACGGGCAACAAGAGTTTTTGGGCACACGTGAAGCAGTTGCCGCATTCAGTTGCAAGTTGCAATTGCTGTTATTGTCGTTGTTTGTGCCGTTTGCCAAATGGCCAAATTGCAGGCAATGCGCCAATGTGACAATAACAATAACCATATTGACTTGTAACTGCAACAAAAACAATAACAACAACAACAACAACAACAACAACAACAACAACAACAACGGAAAACTGCTGCTTTACACGATCCCAAATGCAGGCCAATCATAGAAAACCTTTTTTGCTTGCACAGCCTCTGCTGCCTCTGCAAAGGGGTAGGTGGCATTTTTTTAGTGGGTTCAAGCGGCATGTCAACCTCAACCACAAAGCGACCACAAAACTACTAAAACAACAACAACGACAACTTGTGGCTCACCTAGATAATCAAAGCAGTGCAATGCAGCGGTGGGGTAGTAGCGGAGGGGTATTTACCACTAAAGACAATGAATTGTTGTTAATTTTTTGTTAGGTTTTTTTTAGCAATTTGCGGTCTCTTGAGCAATATTATGGTCAAATATTACATTTAGGTGAAGGATGCTATTTGTGGTTGAGTTTTAAAACTGTCAATTTTATGATAATCTTTATGAATAATAGAACTAGAACTGCTCCAAATAGAACTTTGATGATTTCTATATAAAAGTCTTTGAAGATGTTTCTCTTGAGTTTAACATTTCCTTTCAGAGTCTTTTTTGTACCTAAAACTTAAGTCTTGTCTTAGTTAAAATCTTTACAGAAATCTTTTTTTTTCAGCTCCTAAAACATTTTTGGTTTTTGTACTAATAAAAATTGTAAAAGTTAGTTAAATATATTATTTGTTAGCCTTAGTTTTATTATCTTAGCCCCCTGAGCCGCAAAGTTGTTTATGTCAGAAAACATGCTTTAAAAAAAAAAAACACGCTTCAAATGTCAAACCAAAACCAAAACAAAAAAATCACTAAAACATAGCAAATTCCTTTTGCCACAGTTGTTATTGCCACAAACGACACACATGAACATTCAACGTGAAATGGCAAAAAGGGGGACAGCAACAGTTATTTAAATATTTGCACCCAAAAGGTGGTAAGGCGGCCGGCCAACTTGCAACTGTTATAGTATGTGGCGACATGGAACACGACAAAGCACAGGCCAACCAACAAATACATTGCATGAAAAATGGCAAGAGTGGAGCAGAGATAAAGGCTGCCAGGTGGAGATGGAGGTGGTGGAGTTCAGAGCTGGCGGGGAATATGCGGGGTTTTACTCAAAACAAAAGGCGACTTTTGTTTCAGGTGGTGTGGCAAGCAATTAGAGAATTGCAAATACAAGTGGCATGGACCATAGACACAAAAACGAAAGTTATCTATCGACAACAGTGTGGACAAATGTTTAAACATGCAAAAATACAAAAAAAAAAAAACTAAAACAAACCAAACAAACGAAAAACACACACGCCCCAAAAAGAACAACAACAACAACAACAACATAGAGCACCTGACTGCAGCATTCAACTAGCCCCCTCCCCACACACCCAACACCCCTTTTTCAGTTCAGCAACAGTTGTCGCTAATCGCCAAGTTGGTTGTCCAGCAAATTTGTCTACAACTTATAAACATTTTTTTTTTTTTGGAGTTGGTCCATTCCCCAGATATGGTAAATGTGTTTTGATTTTGTAGTTGTTGTTCATTTGTTCTGCACCTATTTAAAAACCACGCCCACTGTTCGTCCCAAAAGGGAAGTCATTTGTTATGCCGACTGACGACAGGTGGCGCAGTTGTAAATAACGCCCGAACAAAGTCCAAAACGAGCTACCAAATTAGCAGTTTCTATGCACACGGGCATAAATTATGACAAGACATAAATAAATACATACATAGAAGAAAAGCTGATTAAGACTGTGCCATGGGAATTTTGGGGAACTTTGATAATTTTTGAAATGAGATATGTTCGACTTATGAAAGTCTCAGAGCGAACAAATGGAATGAAACTCAACATAATTATAATAGATCAAAAAATTGATAGGCTTATATACAAAAATAGAAAGTAAAAGTAGAAGAAGAAACAAAAAACATGCAAAGGGTTTGGGAGAGAGATTATGGAGGGAAACCCACCCAAATGAAGCTTTGGCATGCAAAAACGTTAACTACAAACAATTCTCTGAACACATCGCCCTTCAAATCGAGTTAGTTCTGCAAATAAACAACTCAAACTCATCTTTGAAAATCTAGTTTCGTTTAACCTTGACTTGAATAACCATTTGTCAATGTCTGCAACACCTATTTTTTGCATACACGTAACATTTCAATGTCAAGTGTAGTTATAGTAATCATCATTTATTAAAGCATTCAAACATTTAAACCTTGTTTCCTGCAGGCATAAAAGCTTATTATATACAAATTACGAATTGTTAACACAAAACTTACCGCAAAAAACTCCAAATGTGAAAAGTGACCAAAAGTGTTGCTGTTGTTTGTTGTTGTTGTTGTTGCTGCTGATGCTTTTGTGATTGTTGTTGGCAATACTGCAATCTAATGTTGTTGTTTTTTTGCCTTTCAATTCACTTTCTGCAATGATATTAAAAGTGGAAATGCGTGTTCAAAACAAATATGCAAAAATGAAATGAAAATCGAATGCAAAATCGAGCGGAAACAAGTTGCCTTCCACAACACATTTTGACAAATGACAACAAATATAAATTGTTAACTGATTTTATTAGCACTTGGCAACGACACAAAAAATTGCATAACAAAAGTGAAGGAAAAACTAAAGCATTAGAGAAACAACAAAAAAAAACTTGTACTACATCTTCATTGGCTGCGTCAACATTTGTTTTGTATTTTATGGCAACCTTTCGCTCTGGCTAGTCAAGTGATAAATCACAACTCCACTACATACAACTGCAACCTCAATCCTTAACTCCCACTTCAAACTAATAAAAAGCCACAACATCAACATAATTCCTCAAATAAAAAAATAAAAACAACAAAACACGAAAACAATCGTCGCACGACATTTGCCTGCTGTCAAATATTTCGCTTTTTTTTGTTGTTAGTTTTGTTTTGTAGGCGTTTTTTGGGAAATGCGAAGCTGCTTAGCTCGATGTCCATAACAATTCATTATCATTAATTATATTTGCACTGCAGCTCGATGGCGGCTAAGCATGAAAAATGCAACCAAGTCGATTAAATTGAAAACAATTTGGCTACAAATTTCAATATTTCTTTCGTTGTTGGCCGTTAGGCGTTTACAAAGCCAAGAAAAAAAAACGAAAAACCAAAAACATCGACCCAAAGAAAAAAATATCAAAAACATTGCCAAAAATATGGCCCATTAAGCATCGGACAAACAGAAATCAGCAACAACTCGCCACAACGATTTATTGGCCATATTAACCCCAACGAACTCTCTCACTTGTCGAACCATGATGATGATGATGATGGCGACTCCAATCAAAAGGGTGGCATGGCTGCAAGGGGGAACAACGTTGCAGCGAGATCAAAAAGGAGGCGGGTAACAAAGCACAGCATCGGATCGGGGCCAGCCGATCGATGCGAGTTGTGAAAATATCATTTACGAGCAATTTGTAATAGCAACAAACAAAAAAATCCGTAAAAAAAAAACATATTCTCGCATCGATAATTATATACTCTTTCGAGGAGTTACATATATGAAGTTGAGAGTACGTAGTGTTGCTATAAATAATGTCCTTTATGTGGGAACGTGAGGCAATAATTTCATAAGTAGCAAAATCATAATTCAAACCAATTATAAAATTATTAAAGCTTTTTAAAATTTAAGTATTTATTCAAAAAACCTATGATATACAAAAAAATATTTACAACAACATAAGTTAACAACAATATTTTCGAAAAAATATTGAAACGAATTTATTTCTTAATTTCAAAATCGAACAAATAGCATTGAGACCCGCTTTAAAAAAAAAGAATTACAGTCAATAAAACTTAAAAATTGCCAAGCGAAATTTTTTGCACGGCAAACAAAGCGCCTGGAAAAATACAAAAACAAATGAACAGCGATTTACTTTGTGCCAAACACCAAACTCTCCTCCCATCTATCCTCTCTCCCTGGCACTCTCGCTTTAGTTAGTTTGGCGCTGTGGTCAAGTTGAAGTCGGAAATGGGCACAATTGCTGCGGCAAAATCGTAGTTTTTTTATTTTTGTTTTTGTATTTTGGTTTCGGCCAAAGTTGGTTGTTTGTGGCCAACTTCGTAATGGTCAACTGAGGACCGTCGACGACGACGACGTCTCAACATCTCCGGGCGATAATTGGGTCCCTTTCCCAGCCAAATCCGCGTGATGGTGGGAGGCTGGCTAACTGATTGACTAACTGACTAACTGGCTAGGCTAGATAGCTGACTAACTGGAGGGGAAATTTAATTTACACAGCTTTCAGCAACAATATTCTCAACTTTCAGCTGTCTTACCATCGACAGCAGGTCGCAGCACAGCTTGAAGATTTGCCATAAAAGATATGACATATGCGGGCAAAAAAAATCAAATATAAAATGAAGAAAATATATTAACGTTGGCGTTCAAGATAACTGTTAAGTGTGTCTTTGTATGTGCGTGTGTGTGGGAAAATCAGGTGTGAAAAGCTCGAGTGTTTCAAAATTAATTCTACATTGACAGCCTTTTGATTACTGCTAATTGAAATTGGCACTTTAGTTGAAATACGAAAAAAATCATGATACAAATATTTAAGAAAAATAATTGCTTTTTATACTCGATACCGAAGGTAAAGAGTATATTGGGTTTGTGCAATGTCCGTCATGGTGTCTGTCCGCCCACCCATTCCGCCCCCAGCCCCCCCGCAGTTTAACACTAAAAATGCCCATATCTTCTACAGTTTTTGAGCTAGACCCTCCAAATTTGGTGCCAAGATAGGTGTTGACGATCTCCAACCAGATTCATAAAAACTTTGGATGCCACGCCCATCTATACTGCCCTATCCGCCCTCAACCACCCCAACGCTTCGCTAAAAACGGTAGTGCGTGTATCTTCCATAGTGTTTGAGCTAGAGTCACAAAATTTGGTAGGTAGATAACTGGTAACGATCCCCCAAAAACTGCATCAAAGTTTTGGAGCCCCACCCACCCATTCCGCCCCCAGCACCCCCGCAGTTTAAAAACAGAAATGCTTATATCTTTTACAGTTTTTGAGTTAGAGCCACCAAATTTTGTGCCAAAATAGGTAATTATAACCCCCAAAAAAATTCATAAAAACTTTGGATACCACGCCAATCCATACTGCCCAAGCTGCCCCAAACCGCCCGAATGCTTCACTAAAAACGGGAATGCGTGTATTTTCCAAAGCGTTAAGGCTAGAGTCACCAAATTTGGTAGGAAAATAGCTATTAATGATCGTCAAAAAACTGCATCAAAGTTTTGGAGCCACGCCCCCCCGTTCCCCAGCCCCCTGCATTTTGAAATCAAAAACGCCTATATTTTCCACATTTTTTTTTGAGCTAGAGACGCCAAATTTGATGCCAAGATTGGTGATGATGAAACCCAAAAATTTTGGATGGCGGCCCCCACCCATACCGCCCCCAGCTCCCCCTTCACCATATTCTACTAACTTTGAGCTAGAGTCACCAAATTTGGTATGAGGATAGCAATTAACATCTTAAATAGATCTGCAGCTAAACTTTGGACGCCACGCCCCCCATACCAGCCCCCAGACCCCAGCCCCCCTTCCACCATATTCTACTAAGTTTGAGATAAAGTCTCCAAATTCGGTTTGAGGATAGCAATTAACATCTTAAATAGATCTGCAGCTAAACTTTGGACGCCACGCCCCCCATACCAGCCCCCAGACCCCAGCCCCCCTTCCACCATATTCTACTAAGTTTGAGATAAAGTCTCCAAATTCGGTTTGAGGATAGCTATTGACATGATACATAGATCCGTAGCAAAAATTTTGATGCCACGCCCCCATACCGCCCCAGCCCCTACCTTTAACAAACTTTGAGCTAGAGTCACCAAATTTGGAAGGAAGATAGCTTTTTGGCATCCCCATCTGCACCAGACAATCGTTGAGGCAGCGTACACCCCTGCCGTATCCACACACCATTGCAATCAGCTCTCTTTTAATCTGTTTTACTACTGGTATCGAGTATACCGCAGTCGGGTGCGGTCGACTGCAACGTTTCTACTTGTTTATTTATTTATTTTTTAATTTATATACACTAAACTTATCATATAAAATTACAACGAATGAATCTCTTTTAAAACAAATTTATTTATTAACAAGTAGAAACGTTGCAGTCGGACGCAACCGACTGCGGTATACTCGATACCAGTAATAAAACCGATACCTTCGATAAAAATTATTAGTACAAAAAATATATATAACAAATACATACAATAACAATATAATAAAAGCAGATTAAAGTTGAACATAAAATGTAAATAAAATCAAAGAACATTATTATTGCAGAAATTTTTAAATACGTTTTTGTAATAAAAAGTTAAAAAGAAAGCAATAAAATGCTTTGCAAACATTCTTCGATTCTAACATTCTTTGAGTCTTAGGTTAGACTGCTTTAAGTATATTTTAACTTCACACTCTTTAGAACTCTTTAAGTATTAGTTTCAGCTTTCCCAAACAACAAAAACACTTTATGCAACGTTTTTCTCATATCTTTTGTCAAGTTTTTAGCGTACATTTAATGCTGAAACATGATCCGTAAGCTGACAGCAGCAGAACACGGAACAAACAACAACAACAACAGCTGTACAAATATGTAAAGAAAATCAAAGCACAACTTTGGCTTTTCGGCTGCTCAAGCAAAAACACAAAACAACAAAAACTCTGACATATAAAACCCGACGCGTTGTTGCAAACAGCCGAGATCAAGAAGCTGAGTCTCAGCAGCGTAATACGAGTGTGAAAAAAAAGTCGAGTCGAGTCGAGTGATATAAGATAGATAAGTAAGAAAACTGGGAATGGGGGCATGGGGCGTGGGGCATGTGAAATGCTATTGCTAAATGGAAATGCATATGTTATTTCATGGTCAGTCCGAAAATAATGTGCATATTTAGTGTGTTGGAAAAGGAAATGCACATGGAAAATGCGCTAATGAAAGTGAAAAGAGCCAAAGCGTCAAGAAGAAAAGCCAATCTTGTCGATTTCGGCCCACTTGTTGTCGTCAACAAAATCAGCAGCAGCAGCAGCAGCAACAGCAACAAAAAAATTGCATTCGAAATGCAGCAGTAGAAAGTGAAATGCGTTTGCCAAACGAAATACAAACAAAAACAACAACAATACGTAAAAAGAAAAACCAATGCCACAACCAAACAGCAAATGAGCCACAAAAGATGCTGGAGATACTAAGACTAGCACTACAGAGGATCGATCAGGTGGCAAGACGAGAAGGCAAGGGGGGGACAACCACGCCAAGCAACATTGTTAGTGTATAACTCTCTCACATGACCTTGTTACATGGCATTGAATCGCGTACGTAGGTACGATATTATATGCGATATATGCGAATTATGTGCCTTTTGGGTGCAATGCAGCAAAGTCAGCTCAAGTAGTAGCAGCAGTAGTAGTGGCCAATCTTGGTGGCAGCATCGTTGCACATAATCAAGAAATATTTGAGATTCACTTTCAAGAAAGACAAGCGACAAAGACAACCAAAGAGACAGACGAATACGCAACTAGCACACCAATCGAAAGTCCAATAGCAATAACAAACAATGCTAACAGCTACACAGCGAGAAATAAATGTCTAACTGTTTATAAAAAAGTTAAATAGAAGAGTAGAATTTGGATCTTCACATAGAGAGAATTCTTTACATTATTTCAAGGCTATTGCAAGGTGCATGAAAATCCCAATTAAAAAGAATTCGATCAACACAATAATTATATTGAAATTATATTTATTTTTGTGACAATAAACCATTAACATATTTTTTTGTTTTATTTTATTATTACTTTTTTAATTATGTTTTTTATTTTAATTTTTTTTTATTATGTTTTTTATTTTATTTTTTTTAATTATATATATGTTTTTCATTATATTTTTTATTTTAATTTTATTCTTTTTTTATTTTTATTTTTTTTATTATTTTTTGTATTTCTTCTTTAATTATTAGAAATTGAATTATTTCTTGGTATAATTTTTTTTACTCTTCATAATTTTTGAAATTTTCTTTCTTTCTGTGCTTACATAGATAAAATATCGGTGGCCTTCTCATTGACGACTCTAAACAAAGTTGCAGCACTTGGATAAATAAAACTCACAACATGCAACTATTGAAGCAGATGTGTGGGCAGCAACAGATGAAGAAGCAAATGAAATGAAATGCCACAGATTCGCTTGATAAAATGGCAGGCGACAACAAGTCGAGAAAGAAAAAGTGACTCACAGAGAGAGAGAGAGAGAGAGAGAAAAATGCAGCTACCAGTAGCTTCCCCAAACCCCATCTCATTGATGCCTGCCTCTTCGTATAGCTGTCAATGGTAGCCATAGATAAATCTTCAAGTTGTCAATGCGGCGGTGGAATTTGTTTTTTTTTTTTTTTTTTATTCATTAAAAACAATTGAGAAAAAACAAGGGGAAGGTGCACTTAAGCAGTGAGTTAGAGAGGGTGAAGAGAGCGAAAGAGAGAGAGAGAGAGAGAGAGAGAGAGAGAGATCTGGCCATATTAGTCGCATAATTGGGCCACGGCAAAACGCATTGAAATGTCAGTAATTGATATGTTCGGTTTACGGCTTTATTATTAACAGTTTTACCACAGTTGGGTTTTCAGCTGCTGCTGCTGCTGTGTTTTCGCTCCTTTTGCATTTGATTCAATTAAAATCACATCACGCTGTGCGACTTGAACAAATAAAAACAACAAATAAAGACATTGAACAATTAGATGCTTGATTTGAGATTGGTTTCGGTTAACTTTCGATTTTTTTTTTGTTATTTCAATAAAACAATTGAAGTGGGAGTTTTGAAGTAGTTTGTATCTTGATAATATCGAAAGGAATCTATATAGTAAATATATTTTTAAAACTGAATTGAAAATCTATTTGCATATAGATAGGTTTTAGTTTACCACAAAGTTTGCTTTTTAGGTCAACCTCGAGTTATATAAAGTCCTTGTTTATGCAATAGTAAAACTGGACACGCAAAACAACTTTTTTTTGTTGTTGCACGTCTTAAAGCTGACTGATTGACTTAGTAGTCATTTTGCCTGTGGTCTAGAAACTAATTCAACAACTTTATGATGTTTGCTATAAAAATGAAAACATTGCAACAATTAAAATGCATTCAAACGAGTTGTTAGACAACTGCAAGGAATCGAGAGTTTTGGGACTGTTGCTCATTAGTTTTTTTTTGTTTTTGTTTTTATTGGTATTGGTGCCACTTGTTTGGAATTTCTGCTAAATGGTAAAATGGTATCTGAACAATTTCTGTGTATCTAATTGTGCAACTCTTGGCGGTGTCTTTTTTTTGACGTAGAATACGTCTTACGTTTCGGTATGAGTGTGCTATCCAAAAAAGTTGTTGTTGTAATATGGTTGCTTCAAAAAATCGCTCATTGCTCATGAACTAATGAATAGATTTTCCTCAAATTAAATTCATTTTAAAGCCAAGGCTTCAACCTTTATTTTAAGCTATATATATATATGAAGTGATTACATTTTCTTTAAAAAAATGAGACCAAAAACATGCAAAATTTTGCTTCATTTTGAAGACTTTAAATTGCTCTAGCAATCTCAATAATCAATCAATTAATCTGAGTTTTTCGAATTTAAGTTGAGATGAGGTAAACAAACATTCCCACATTCAAATTTATAATAATTTTGCCAAATATATAACTTTTTAAGGCAAAAAATCAGTGCAAAAATCACTACTTTTTTTTCAATTGCACATTGCTCAAAAATTCCGCCAGAGAATCGATTAAAACTTGTTTTAATACAAAGTAGACTTGATTTCCTTTCGTTTGATATACATGCGGTCATGACTGATAGCTTCTAAATGTGGAAATTTCATTAAGATATTCGGGCATAATTAAATTTTCATACATAAACTCTTCCGTGCCAGGGGTGAACAAGCTCAGCTTAAGCGTCAGCCCCAAACAATTATAACACAATAAAATATGTTTACCCCAATTCTGAAATTTGCGTGCAAGTTTTCGAAATCATGTTTTATTGTTTGTGTTGCACATTTAATTATGCTTTTGCACCAAAACAATAAATATGCCCGTGCAAAAATATCATATAAACTATCGTGAGTTAAACTATCGATAATTCGTCTTTACGGTGGCAGCCCTGATTTTCGCATCTTGGGAACAGTTACTGTGAATTAAGTTAATTTAATTTAATTTAAATGAATATTGAACAATGCCGCCTGTAAAAAGAAAAGTAGCTTCGCTGCGTAACAGAGTGAATATTTTAAATTTTCGCAATAGAAGTTCAGGTAAGATGTGTTTTAAAATTAAATATTCGAAATTATTCTATAAAAGACTCCGCCAACTTGAACGCAATTGGTACAAACAGCGTGTTTTTCATATATATAATTAAATTTGTATTATACAATAAATTTTAATATAGAGACGGCAACAACTACAGTTGCAACAACCTGCAAATAACACAGGTAGAAAGAATAGGCTTTTATAATGTTACTTTTATATACTTATAGAATTAATATCTATTTCAGCGATTGAATTAGTAAAATTAGCCAAATGACAACAAACACAATTAAAACCAAGTAAGAAGGCTCTAGTCGGGATAGCCCGACCAGAAGATACCCTGAACCCAGTTGAAGTCCTTCCATCCTAAAAGTATGCTTCAAATAATGACCACTTTAAACAAAACTCACAGCTGACTTAACTTTACGATATCTCTGGTGTTTCTTAACCGATTTGGACGTAATTTTGAGAAAAGTTCTATCGTTTTGCATTGCACCAACCCTCATTTTTACATTTTCCAAATTCGATAGTTTTTTGTTATCGATTCCATGTGTATATCGAAAACCAGAGTAGTTATCGATAATTTAAAGCAAACTTGTTCTGCTCATGGTATAGGAGAACTTATATTCAAAATCTGAAGTCTCTAGCTCTTGTAGTCTCTGAGATCTACGCGTTCATACAGACGGACAGACGGACAGACAGACAGACGGACAGACGGACGGACAGACGGACATGGCCATATCGACTCGGCTATTGATTCTGATCAAGAATATATATACTTTATGGGGTCGGAGATGCTTCCTTCTGCCTGTTACATACTTTTGCACAAAACCATTATACCCTGATTTACCCATTTTATGGGTTCAGGGTATAACAAGTAGAAAAGTTGCAGCCGGACGCACCCGACTGCGGTATACTCGATACCAGTAGTAAAACAGATTAAAAGAGAGCTGATTGCAATGGTGTGTGAATACGGCAGGGGTGTAGGCTGCGTCAAAGATTGTCTGGTGCAGATGGGGATGCCAAAAAACTATCTTCCTCCCAAATTTGGTGACTCTAGCTCAAAAATAGTAAAATTTGGGTGAAGGGGGGCTGGGGTTGGTAAGGGGGTGCGTGGCATCCAATCTTTTGCTGCAGATCTATTTATGATGTCAATTGCTATCCTCAAACAGAATTTGGTGACTCTAGCTCAAAGTTAGTAGAATATGGTAGAAGGGGGGCTGGATGCTGGGGGCTGGTATGGGGGGGCGTGGCGTCCAAAGTTTTGCTGCAGATCTGTTTGTGATGTTAATTGCTATCCTCATACCAAATTTGGTGACTCTAGCTCAAAACTAGTAAAATATTGTGGAAGGGGGGCTGGGGGCTGGTATAGGAGGGCGTGGCGTCCAAAGTTTTGCTGCAGATCTATTTATGATGTTAATTGCTATCCTCATACCAAATTTGGTGACTCTAGCTCAAAGTTAGTAGAATATGGTGAAAGGGGGGCTGGGGGCGGTATGGGTGGGGACGCCATCCAAAATTTTTGGGTTTCTTCACTTCCAATCTTGGCACCAAATTTGGCGGCTCTAGCTCAAAAGCTGTGGAAAATATAGGCACTTTTGATTTAAAAATGCAAGGGGCTAGGGAACGGTGGGGCGTGGCTCCAAATTTTTGAAGCAGTTTTTTGGGGAATGTTAACAGCTATCTTCCTACCAAATTTGGTGACTCTAGCTTCAACTCTTTGGAAAATACACGCATTCCCGTTTTAAGTGAAGCATTGGGACGGTTTGGGGCAGCTTGGGCAGTATGGATTGACGTGGCATCCAAAGTTTTTATGAATTTTTTTGGAGGTTGTAATCACCTATCTTGGCACAAAATATGGTGGTTCTAGCTTAAAGACTGTAATAGATATTAGCATTTCTGTTTTTAAGCTGCGATGGGGCTGGGGGCGGAATGGGTAGGTGGGGCCCCAAAACTTTGATGCAGTTTTTGGGGGGTCGTTTCCAGTTATCTACCTACCAAATTTTGTGACTCTAGCTCAAAAACTTTGGAAGATACACGCACTACCGTTTTTAGCGAAGCGTTGGGGTGGTTGAGGGCGGATAGGGCAGTATAGATGGGCGTGGCATCCATTTATGAATTTGATTGGGGATCGTCAACACCTATCTTGGAACCAAATTTGATGGCTCTAGCTCAAAAACTGTAGAAGATATGGGCATTCTTGGTGTTAAACTGCGGGGGGGCTGGGGGCGGTAAGGGTGGACGTGGCTCCAAAATTTTTGATGCAGTTTTTTGGGGGTTGTTAGTAGCCAAATTTGGTAGTTCTAGCTGTAAGGGCTTGCGAAATAGCTGCATCTATCGATTTTATGTTATCGAGTTTATCGATTTGCCAGCCCCCTAGTTATCGTAGAGCTCCAATCTTGACACTTTAATTTACTTTGCCATAGATAAAGAGATTTGCAAAGTTTGAAGTCTCTAACTTGAAGGGTGTGGAAAAAAGTTGCGAACATACGGACGGACACACGGACAGACACCATGACGGACATTGCACAAACCCAATATACTCTTTACCTTCGGTATCGAGTATAATAAAATAAAACATCTATGTGGTTGTTGTTATTAGGCTACCGCTTCATAATTTTTGTTGCACAATTACAGACGTATTCTACGGCTAACCTATGCGCCCGTGTGATCTAACACAGGCTGTCAATTTTTTTTT
>JAWNNU010001323.1:0-35555 GCA_035044585.1 Scaptomyza polygonia | reverse complement strand
GATATTCATGACTCAAAGTAGCTTACTCACGCTACAATCAAAAGCTGAGATTCAAGCATCATTTATCCTGCTCTATGCGGGGAATGAACATGCGCAACCACATAGCTCCACTTTGCTATAAAAAGAATAAGTTAATCAAAATTAAGATTCCGTATATTCTCATATTAACTTAATTTGTGAACAAAACATTCACGCTCGCTTAAATAAGTATGGTCATGCTCTCGACCATACTTGCAATTTTGACTCGCATAAAAAATTAAAAAAGGGATTAAAGGATTGATTTATGCTGTCCATGTGACACCTAATTACAAAAGCAATTAACAACAACAACTAAAAAATCTCTTTAATCGCCAATCACTGAAAATGAACTTACAACGTCACCTGTTGTCACAATAATATTTGATACTTACCTGATGAACGCGCCTACACCATCTTTAACGCCGTCGCCAATTACTAAATCTGAAACGATAACAAAGGATTAATTAGTAAATATACATGCTATACAAATACAAAATTGCAATACACACAGCAGCGTGGCAGGCTGCTGTGTATAGGCATACACACCTCAACCAACGGACAGCTTGCTGAGCGTTTGTGGCCTTTACAAAAAAACCACAAAAATATGGATGGAACCCAATTCTGGCTGGCAGTGGCATCGCTAGCTTCATTTGGGCTCTCCTGCTCCTGCTGCTTCACTCGACCAGAGTAGATAACATGAAGAACGCGCCAACACCATCTTCAACGCCGTGGCCAATTATTGTTTAACCAGAAACGGGAACAAATACAAATTGCAATACACTTAGCAGCGTGGCAGGCTGCTGTGTATAAGCATACACACCTCAATCAACAGACGGCTTATTGAGCGTTTGTGGCCATTACAAAAACGACACAAAAATATGGATAACACCCAATCATGGCTGGCAGTGGCATCGCTAGCTATTGTTGGGCTTTCCAGTACCTGCTGCTTCACCAGACCTGAGTAGAGAACACGAAGAACGCGCCTACACCATCTCCAAGGCCGTCGCCAATTGTTACCTGAAACGAGAACAAGGGATTAAAACTGTAAATATACATGCTATTAAATACAAATTGCTATGCACATAGCAGCGTGGCAGGCTGCTGTGTATAAGCATACACAAGTCAACCAACAGACAGCTTGCTGAGCGTTTGTGGTCAACTACAAAAACCACAAAAATATGGATGACACCCAATTTTGGCTGGCAGTGGCATCGCTAGCTATTGTTGGGCTATCCTGCTCCTGCTGCTTCACCAGACCTGAGTAGATAACACGAAGAACGCGCCAACACCATCTTCAACGCCGTCGCCAATTGTTATTAGCATTTATACATGCTATTAAATACAAATTGCTATACACATAGCACCGTGGCAGGCTGCTGTGTATAAGCATATACACCTCAATCAACAGACAGCTTGCTGAGCGTTTGTGGCCCACTACAAAAACCACACAAAATACGGATGGAACCCAATCCTGGCTGGTAATGGCATAGCTGGCTTCAATTGGGCTCTCCTGCTCCTGCTGCCTCACCCGACCAGACAAGAGAACACGAAGAACGCGCCATCACCATCTTCAATGCCGTTGCCAATTGTTATTAGCATTTATACATGCTATTAAATTCAAATTGCTATGCACATAGCAGCGTGGCAGGCTGCTGTGTATAAGCATACACACCTCAATCAGCAGACAGCTTGCTGAGCGTTTGTGGCCCATTACAAAAAAAAAAAAACCATAAAAATATGGATGACACCCAATCATGGCTGGCAGTGGCATCGCTAGCTATTGTTGGGCTTTCCAGTACCTGCTGCTTCACCAGACCTGAGTAGAGAACACGAAGAACGCGCCAACACCATCTCCAAGGCCGTCGCCAATTGTTACCTGAAACGATAACAAAGGATTAAAACTGTAAATATACATGCTATTAAATACAAATTGCTATGCACATAGCAGCGTGGCAGGCTGCTGTGTATAAGCATACACACCTCAATCAGCAGACAGCTTGCTCAGCGTTTGTGGCGCATTACAAAAAACCACAAAAATACAGATGGAACCCAATCCTGGCTGGCAATGGCATCGCTAGCTATTGTTGGGCTCTCCTGCTCCTGCTGCTTCACTCGACCAGAGTAGATAACATGAAGAACGCGCCTACACCATCTCCAACGCCGTCGCCAATTATTGTTTGACCAGAAACGGGAACAAATACAAAAATGCTATGCACATAGCAGCGTGGCAGGCTGCTGTGTATAAGCATATACACCTCAATCAACAGACAGCTTGCTGAGCGTTCTGTGGCCAACTACAAAATACGGATGAACCCAATCCAGGCTGGCAGTGGCATCGCTAGCTATTGTTGGGCTCTCCTGCCACCCTTATGGAACCACTACAGATGCTCCAGAAGTGCCTTGTGCCCATGAACGGATTTATTCGTCTCATCGCCCGTATGCCTGTACCGGAACTCCATCCTTGGACCCAGCATATGCACACAAACACTGGCATGATGATATGTCAACCAATAACACCACTGAAGCATCTCCATTAACATCTCCTGCTCCAGCTATAACACCTGCTGAGAGTAGAGATAAAATTGAATTTGTAATGATGTCAACACGCAGAAGCAATATCAGCAAATATCATGTTGGTAAGATGCATCTCTAAGCCCTCCAATGATCGCTTTTGGAGCACTCTTGGATGACCCCAGCGAATTTTCGCAATTGCAAACTAAAGTGGCCTTTTTGCTGTTGTACACAGTATATTGGGTCACTCTCGTCTTTGTCATTGATTTCTGACTGTACATCGTCACCTGTAACAAAACGAAGGAAAAGTGTTAGTGTGTTATTAATACATGCTATACTTACCTGAAGAACGCGCCCACACCATCTTCAACGCCGTCGCCAATTGTTACCTGACACGAAAACAAGGGATTAATTAGTATTTATACATGCTATACAGAATACAAATTGCAATACACTTAGCAGCGTGGCAGGCTGCTGTGCAAAAGCATATACACCTCAATCAACAGACAGCTTGCTGAGCGTTTGTGGCCAACTACAAAATACAGATGAACCCAATCCAGGCTGGCAGTGGCATCGCTAGCTATTGTTGGGCTCTCCTGCCACCCTTATGGAACCACTACAGATGCTCCAGATGTGCCTTATGCCCATGAACGGATTTATTCGTCTCATCGCCCGTATGCCTGTACCAGAACTTCATCCTTGGACTCAGCATATGCACACAAGCTCTGGCATGATGATATGTCAACCAATAACACCACTGAAGCATCTACATGGACATACAAATACAAATTGCAATGCACATAGCAGCGTGGCAGGCTGCTGTGCATAAGCATACACACCCAAACAACCGACAGCCCTGTTGAGCAATTGGGGCCAACTACAAAGTACAGATGGTACCCAATCCTGGCTGGCAGTGGCATCGCTGGCCTCTACTGGGCTCATCAGCAACACTCAAGGTACCATTACAGATGCTCCTGATGTGCCTTGTGCCCATGAACGTACGAACGAATTTACTCGTCCCATCACCTGTACGCCGGCTCCAAAATTCCATCCTTGGACCCAGCAAATATACACAACCACTTGCACGACGATATACGGTATCGAGTGATTTTGGTTTGTTTGCATGCTGCGCTCAAGTCAAATCATAATGATGACATCACTGGCGTTTTCCATCATCTCGTCCTCCGAAAAAAACATGTAAAGAAAAAGAGAGACACAGAGGGAAGAAAACAACGTTCATTAACAAAAAGATAATAACAAAATAATGGAGATGACATCATTGTTATTATTACCAGAATTCTATCAAAAACAGCTCTCGCCATTCAGCACATCAGCAACATGCGTCAAAAAAAATTGCAAGAATGCAACAGTATTTGTCTATATAATGCAAATTAGATAGCTAAATACCTGCAAGCAAAAAAATTAAATTAAAACGGAATTTTACCAATTGCTAATACTGGTTATTAGCAATTTTGTGTGATTTTTCAAAATCACGTTCGATTTAAAAATATATACTTACTGATGTCATAATCCTTGTTGATATTCATGACTCAAAGTAGCTTACTCACGCTACAATCAAAAGCTGAGATTCAAGCATCATTTATCCTGCTCTATGCGGGGAATGAACATGCGCAACCACATAGCTCCACTTTGCTATAAAAAGAATAAGTTAATCAAAATTAAGATTCCGTATACTCTCATATTAACTTAATTTGTGAACAACACATTCACGCTCGCTTAAATAAGTATGGTCATGCTCTCGACCATACTTGCAATTTTGACTCGCATAAAAAATTAAAAAAGGGATTAAAGGATTGATTTATGCTGTCCATGTGACACCTAAAAACAAAAGCAATTAACAACAACAACTAAAAAATCACTCTTTAATCGCCAATCACTGAAAATGAATTTACATCGTCACCTGTTGTCACAATAATATTTGATACTTACCTGATGAACGCGCCTACACCATCTTTAACGCCGTCGCCAATTACTAAATCTGAAACGATAACAAAGGATTAATTAGTAAATATACATGCTATACAAATACAAAATTGCAATACACACAGCAGCGTGGCAGGCTGCTGTGTATAGGCATACACACCTCAACCAACGGACAGCTTGCTGAGCGTTCGTGGCCAACTACAAAAACCATAAAAATACGGATGGAACCCTATCCCGGCTGGCAGTGGCATCGCTAGCTGTTGATGGGCTCTCCTGCTCCTGCTGTTTCACCCGACCAGAGTAGAGAACACGAAGAACGCGCCTACACCATCACCAACGCCGTCGCCAATTGTTAAATCTGAAACAAGAACAGAAGACAAAAATGACAGCTTGCTGAGCGTTTGTGGTCAACTACAAAAACCACAAAAATATGGATGACACCCAATTCTGGCTGGCAGTGGCATCGCTAGCTATTGTTGGGCTCACCTGCTCCTGCTGCTTCACCCTACCAGACAAGAGAACACGAAGAACGCGCCTATACCATCTCCAACGCCGTCGCTAATTATTGTTTAACATGTAATGACAACAAAGGATTAATTAGTAATTATACATGCTATACAAATACAAATTGCTACACACATAGCAGCGTGGCAGGCTGCTGTGCATAAGCATTCACACCTCAATCAACAGACAGCTTATTGAGCGTTTGTGGCCATTACAAAAACGACACAAAAATATGGATAACACCCAATCATGGCCGGCAGTGGCATCGCTAGCTATTGTTGGGCTTTCCAGTACCTGCTGCTTCACCAGACCACAAAGAACGCGCCTACACCATCTCTAAGGCCGTCGCCAATTGTTACCTGAAACGAGAACAGAGGATAAAAATTGTAATTAAACATGCTATGCTAATACAAATTGCTATGCACACAGCAGCGTGGCAGGCTGCTGTGTATAAGCATACACAAATCAATCAACAGACAGCTTGCTGAGCGTTTGTGGTCAACTACAAAAAACCACAAAATATGGATGACACCCAATTCTGGCTGGCAGTGGCATCGCTAGCTATTGTTGGGCTATCCTGCTCCTGCTGCTTCACCAGACCTGAGTAGAGAACACGAAGAACGCGCCAACACCATCTTCAACGCCGTCGCCAATTGTTATTAGCATTTATACATGCTATTAAATACGAATTGCTATACACATAGCAGCGTGGCAGGCTGCTGTGTATAAGCATACACAAATCAATCAACAGACAGCTTGCTGAGCGTTTGTGGTCAACTACAAAAACCACAAAATATGGATGACACCCAATTCTGGCTGGCAGTGGCATCGCTAGCTATTGTTGGGCTATCCTGCTCCTGCTGCTTCACCAGACCTGAGTAGAGAACACGAAGAACGCGCCAACACCATCTTCAACGCCGTCGCCAATTGTTATTAGCATTTATACATGCTATTAAATACGAATTGCTATACACATAGCAGCGTGGCAGGCTGCTGTGTATAAGCATACACAAGTCAATCGACAGACAGCTTGCTGAGCGTTTGTGGTCAACTACAAAAACCACAAAAATATGGATGACACCCAATTCTGGCTGGCAGTGGCATCGCTAGCTATTGTTGGGCTATCCTGCTCCTGCTGCTTCACTCGACCAGAGTAGATAACATGAAGAACGCGCCTACACCATCTCCAACGCCGTCGCCAATTATTGTTTAACCAGAAACGGGAACAAATAAAAAAATTGCTATGCACATAACAGCGTGGCAGGCTGCTGTGTATAAGCATACACACCTCAATCAACAGACAGCTTATTGAGCGTTTGTGGCAATTACAAAAACGACACAAAAATATGGATAACACCCAATCATGGCTGGCAGTGGCATCGCTAGCTATTGTTGGGCTCTCCTGCTCCTGCTGCTTCACTCGACCAGAGTAGATAACATGAAGAACGCGCCTACACCATCTCCAACGCCGTCGCCAATTATTGTTTAACCAGAAACGGGAACAAATAAAAAAATTGCTATGCACATAACAGCGTGGCAGGCTGCTGTGTATAAGCATACACACCTCAATCAACAGACAGCTTGCTGAGCATTTGTGGCCCATTACAAAAAACCACAAAAATACGGATGGAACCCAATCTTGGCTGGCGATGGCATCGCTGGCTTCAATTGGGCTCTCCTGCTCCAGCTGTTTCACCAGACCTGAGTAGAGAACACGAAGAACGCGCCAACACCATCTCCAACGCCGTCGCCAATTGTTACCTGAAACGAGAACAGAGGATAAAAATTGTAATTATACATGCTATGCTAATACAAATTGCTATGAACATAGCAGCGTGGCAGGCTGCTGTGTATAAGCATACACACCTCAATCAACAGACAGCTTGCTGAGCGTTTGTGGCGCATTACAAAAAACCACAAAAATATGGATGGAACCCAATCCTGGCTGGCAATGGCATCGCTGGCTTCAATTGGGCTCTCCTGCTCCTGCTGCTTCACTCGACCAGAGTAGATAACATGAAGAACGCGCCTACACCATCTCCAACGCCGTCGCCAATTATTGTTTAACCAGAAACGGGAACAAATAAAAAAATTGCTATGCACATAGCAGCGTGGCAGGCTGCTTTGTATAAGCATGCACACCTTAATCAACAGACAGCTTGCTGAGCGTTTGTGGCCACTACAACAACCACACAAAAATACGGATGACACCCAATCATGGCTGGCAATGGCGTCGCTGGCTTCAATTTGGGCCCATCAGCTACACTCAAGCTGTGTCGATGCAGACAATTGCATGATCCCGAATTGGCCATACGTTGAACGTGTGGCTTACAAACGGACACGTAATGCTGCAAATACGGTTCAGTGTGGCGACCAATAATCCACCGGACTAAACGCTGATGACTGCCGAAAAACGGACCACTTCATCAACGCCAACAACCAATTGAAAGGAATATAAAAAACGGTATGAACATCAATTTTAAACAACAACCAGCCAATACTTACACAGCACTCCGAACGGCATCCTGTGGCATACACTCGTCTTGCATCATCCGTCGGTCCAGTTTCCAGCTCCAGCTCCAGAAACCTGTAAAGATAAAAGAAACAACTAAATATTAATGTTTAGGTTAAATTCTTGTCAATAATTGTTGTGATGTCTTAAATTCTAAATTCTAATTTTAGTTTTAGTGTTGTATAGCGGCAACACGACAGCTGCAACAAGTTGTCAATTCATAATAATCGTAATGCAACATGGCAACGCCAATTTGAATAGCAAAAAAAAAATTTTAAATATGTAAACAAAGTATTTAGCCAATTAATACTGATTAGTAATGTCTACACTAATTCAGTATCTTTATTATGTTAAAAAGCTATTTATAAGAATTAGGTCGAATTATACTTATAATATGTTGCTTACTATAAAAGTAATGAGATAAGTACAACTGTAATGAAACATATGATAGGTCGGCACACAAAAATCAGTTGCCGGCCGCCAAAGCGTGTAGACGTGTTGTGCGCGACGTCCGTCAAGTGAACGGCTCCGCACTCTAGTCATTGAGTTTGTAATTTTTTCCACCATCTTTGAGAGAGTGAAAAGAAATTATATTGCACACACGCTTTAATAAAGAACAACAACAATTTTTACGATTGTTGGTAATTATACTATTTGATGATTGAGAAAAAAAAAAAAGTGACTAATCTTGTAATTAAATGGAAAAGTGAACATTAGAATTTTCATTAAAAATGGCCGACGCCAAGCCAATAAGTGTGAAGAGAGGTGAAAAAGAAAAAAGTAGTGACGACGCAATTAAAGTGGACGCTATGGATGCAGCTGCTCATGGCAGCGACGCAAATGTGGAGAATGTGGAGAATGTCTCACTGTTATCCAGCTCCGATACGGACGCCTCCACCAGGCCATATGCTTTTGGCAGCGGCAGCATCGCCAGCTCTTTATATGCTGCTGATGCATTCGAGTCGTGGCTCGACTCGGATGACGACGAGGATGAGGATGATGATGAGGGTCATCGCAAGTCGTTGCATGGCAGCGAGCAGGGCCTGAACACCACCACCATTTTGGTGTCCAGGTGCCCCCCCTCGTCCACAAATGATCTCTCACTCTATGTGAAAAAAAGATGTCCGCCAAGTAGTAGCCACATGGGCGACAAAGCTACAAGCAACGGTACGGACAGTGAAAACGGCAAATCGCCAAATCACTCAATCGAGCGCAAGAATGAGCTAAAACCAACACCCGCAAAGAATGCAAAAAGTGAGAGGGTAAACGCGCGCGATGTGAAAGCAAAAGCAAAGACGATAATTGACACTCACACTCACACAGCAAGCAGTGCATAACAAATCACTGACGAACTAAAAGTGTACCACTGACAAAGATACTAATAAAAACACGGCAACTAACGAAAAATTAAAACTTAATAATAATTTATGTGACTACGTTGAAACAAAACAACAACAACAATTTAAAAAAAAACAATCAATACAACAACAAATTCTGGACCGGACAACAACAACAACAACAACAACAAATAATCACTCTGCGAGCAAGAGATATCTGCTGCCATTGCTAAGCAGTGACAACAACGACATTGAGCAAGCAGTGCAAACACGCATATCATGCAATATGAAGGAAAAATGTTAGTGTGTTACCAATACATGCTACACTTACCTGAAGAACGAGCCCACACCATCTTCAACGCCGTCGCCAATTGTTACCTGACACGAAAACAAGGGATTAATTAGTATTTATACATGCTATACAAATACAAATTGCAATACACATAGCAGCGTGGCAGGCTGCTGTGTAAAAGCATAAACACCTCAATCCAACAGACAGCTTGCTGAGCGTTTGTGGCCAACTACAAAATACAGATGAACCCAATCCAGGCTGGCAGTGGCATCGCTAGCTATTGTTGGGCTCTCCTGCCACCCTTATGGAACCACTACAGATGCTCCAGATGTGCCTTGTGCCCATGAACGGATTTATTCGTCTCATCGCCCGTATGCCTGTACCAGAACTCCATCCTTGGACCCAGCATATGCACACAAACACTGGCATGATGATATGTCAACCAATAACACCACTGAAGCATCTCCATTAACATCTCCTGCTCCAGCTATAACACCTGCTGAGAGTAGAGAAAAAGTTGAATTTGTAATGATGTCAACACGCAGAAGCAACATCAGCAAATATCATTTCGTATATTGGGTCACTCTCGTCTTTGTCATCGATTATTGGGTCACTTTCGACCTTGTCATCAACTTTTGGCTTTACGTCGTCACCGGTAACAAAATGAAGGAAAAATGTTAGTGTGTTACCAATACATGCTATACTTACCAGAAGAACGCGCCCACACCATCTTCAACGCCGTCGCCAATTGTTACCTGACACGAAAACAAAGGACTAATTAGTAACTATAAATGATATACAGATACAAATTGCAATACACATAGCAGCGTGGCAGGCTGCTGTGTAAAAGCATATACACCTCAAACAACAGACAGCTTGCTGAGCGTTTGTGGCCAACTACAAAATACAGATGGAACCCAATCATGGCTGGCAGTGGCATCGCTAGCTATTGTTGGGCTCCCCTGCCATTCTTATGGAACCATCACAGATGCTCCAGAAGTGCCTTGTGTTCATGAACGGATTTATTCGTCTCATCGCCCGTATGCCTGTACCAGAACTCCATCGTTGGACCCAGCATATGCACACAAACACTGGCATGATGATATGTCAACCAATAACACCACTGAAGCATCCACGTTCACATCTCCTGCTCCAGCTACAACACCTGCTGAGAGTAGAGAAAAAGTTGAATTTGTAATGATGTCAACACGCAGAAGCAATAACAACAAATATCAACTCGTATATTGGGTCACTCTCGTCTTTGTCATCGATCATTGGGTCACTCTCGACCTTGTCATCAACTTTTGGCTTTACGTCGTCACCTGTAACAAAACGAAGGAAAAGTGTTAGTGTGTTACCAATACATGCTATACTTACCTGAAGAACGCGCCCACACCATCTTCAACGCCGTCGCCAATTGTTACCTGACACGAAAACAAGGGACTAATTAGTATCTATACATGCTATACAGAATACAAATTGCAATACACATAGCAGCGTGGCAGGCTGCTGTGCATAAGCATACACACCTCAATCAACAGACAGCTTGCTGAGCGTTTGTGGCCAACTACAAAATACGGATGAACCCAATCCAGGCTGGCAGTGGCATCGCTAGCTATTGTTGGGCTCTCCTGCCACCCTTATGGAACCACTACAGATGCTCCAGAAGTGCCTTGTGCCCATGAACGGATTTATTCGTCTCATCGCCCGTATGCCTGTACCGGAACTCCATCCTTGGACCCAGCATATGCACACAAACACTGGCAAGATGATATGTCAACCAATAACACCACTGAAGCATCTCCATTAACATCTCCTGCTCCAGCTATAACACCTGCTGAGAGTAGAGATAAAATTGAATTTGTAATGATGTCAACACGCAGAAGCAATATCAGCAAATATCATGTTGGTAAGATGCATCTCTAAGCCCTCCAATGATCGCTTTTGGAGCACTCTTGGATGACCCCAGCGAATTTTCGCAATTGCAAACTAAAGTGGCCTTTTTGCTGTTGTACACAGTATATTGGGTCACTCTCGTCTTTGTCATTGATTTCTGACTGTACATCGTCACCTGTAACAAAACGAAGGAAAAGTGTTAGTGTGTTATTAATACATGCTATACTTACCTGAAGAACGCGCCCACACCATCTTCAACGCCGTCGCCAATTGTTACCTGACACGAAAACAAGGGATTAATTAGTATTTATACATGCTATACAGAAACAAATTGCAATACACTTAGCAGCGTGGCAGGCTGCTGTGCATAAGCATATACACCTCAATCAACAGACAGCTTGCTGAGCGTTTGTGGCCAACTACAAAATACAGAAGGAACCCAATCATGGCTGGCAGTGGCATCGCTAGCTATTGTTGGGCTCCCCTGCCAACCTTATGGAACCACTACAGATGCTCCAGATGTGCCTTGTGCCCATGAACGGATTTATTCGTCTCATCGCCCGTATGCCTGTACCAGAACTCCATCCTTGGACCCAGCATATGCACACAAGCTCTGGCATGATGATATGTCAACCAATAACACCACTGAAGCATCTACATGATATACAAACACAAATTGCAATGCACATAGCAGCGTGGCAGGCTGCTGTGCATAAGCATACACACCCAAACAACAGACAGCTTGCTGAGCGTCTGTGGCCAACTACAAAATACGGATGAACCCAATCCAGGCTGGCAGTGGCACCGCTAGCTATTGTTGGGCTCCCCTGCCAACCATATGGAACCACTACAGATGCTCCAGAAGTGCCTTGTGCCCATGAACGGATTTATTCGTCTCATCGCCCGTATGCCTGTACCGGAACTCCATCCTTGGACCCAGCATATGCACACAAACACTGGCAAGATGATATGTCAACCAATAACACCACTGAAGCATCTCCATTAACATCTCCTGCTCCAGCTATAACACCTGCTGAGAGTAAAGAAAAAGTTGAATTAGTAATGGTATTTATATAACATTTACTTAAAATTCACTGTCACTTATCAATTCACAATTGAACAAAAAAAGATGTCAACACGCAAAAGCAGTATCAGCAAATATCATGTCGGTAAGCTGCATCTCAAAGCCTTCGAATGATCGCTTTTGGAGCACTCTTGGATGACCCCAGCGAATTTTCGCAATTGCAAACGAAAGTGGCCTTTTTGCTGTTGTACTCAGCATATTGGGTCACTCTCATCTTTGTCATTGATTTCTGACTGTACATCGTCACCTGTAACAAAACGAAGGAAGAGTGTTAGTGTGTTATTAATACATGCTCTACTTACCTGAAGAACGCGCCCACACCATCTGCAACGCCGTCGCCAATTGTTACCTGACACGAAAACAAGGGATTAATTAGTATTTATACATGCTATACAAATACAAATTGCAATGCACATGGCAGCGTGGCAGGCTGCTGTGCATAAGCATACACACCTCAATCAACAGACAGCTTGCTGAGCGTTTGTGGCCAGCTACAAAATACGGATGCAACCCAATCCTGGCTGGCAGTGGCATCGCTGGCTCTCGTCTGGGCTCATCCTGCCACCCTCATGGTACGACTACAGATGCTCCTGATGTGCCTTGTGCCCATGAACGGATTTATTCGTCTCATCGCCCGTATGCCTGTACCAGAACCCATCGTTGGACCCAGCATATGCACACAAACACTGGCATGATGATATGTCAACCAATTACACCACTGAAGCATCTACATGGACATACAAATACAAATTGCAATGCACATAGCAGCGTGGCAGGCTGCTGTGCATTAGCATACACACCCAAACAACAGACAGCCCTTTGAGCAATTGGGGCCAACTACAAAGTACAGATGGAGCCCAATCCTGGCTGGCAGTGGCGTCGCTGGCCTCTACTGGGCTCATCAGCAACACTCAAGGTACCATTACAGATGCTCCTGATGTGCCTTGTGCCCATGAACGTACGAACGAATTTACTCGTCTCATCACCTGTACGCCGGCTCCAAAATTCCATCCTTGGACCCAGCAAATATACACAACCACTGGCACGACGATATACGGTATCGAGTGATTTTGGTATGTTTGCATGCAGCGCTCAATTCAAATCATAATGATGACATCACTGGCGTTTTCCATCATCACGCCCTCCGAAAAAACATGTAAAGAAAAAGAGAGACACAGAGGGAAGAAAACAACGTTCATTAACAAAAAGATAATAACAAAATAATGGAGATGACATTATTGTTATTATTACCAGAATTCTATCAAAAACAGCTCTCGCCATTCAGCACATCAGCAACATGCGTCAAAAAAATTGCAAGAATGCAACAGTTTTTGTCTATATAATGCAAATTAGATAGCTAAATACCTGCAAGCAAAAAATTAAATTAAAACGGAATTTTACCAATTGCTAATACTGGTTATTAGCAATTTTGTGTGATTTTTCAAAATCACGTTCGATTTATAAATATATACTTACTGATGTCATAATCCTTGTTGATATTCATGACTCAAAGTAGCTTACTCACGCTACAATCAAAAGCTGAGATTCAAGCATCATTTATCCTGCTCTATGCGGGGAATGAACATGCGCAACCACATAGCTCCACTTTGCTATAAAAAGAATAAGTTAATCAAAATTAAGATTCCGTATATTCTCATATTAACTTAATTTGTGAACAACACATTCACGCTCGCTTAAATAAGTATGGTCATGCTCTCGACCATACTTGCAATTTTGACTCGCATAAAAAATTAAAAAAGGGATCAAAGGATTGATTTATGCTGTCCATGTGACACCTAAAAACAAAAGCAATTAACACCAACAACTAAAAAATCACTCTTTAATCGCCAATCACTGAAAATGAATTTACATCGTCACCTGTTGTTGCAATAATATTTGATACTTACCTGATGAACGCGCCTACACCATCTCCAACGCCGTCGCCAATTACTAAATCTGAAACGATAACAAAGGATTAATTAGTAAATATACATGCTATACAAATACAAAATTGCAATACACACAGCAGCGTGGCAGGCTGCTGTGTATAAGCATACAAACCTCAACCAACGGACAGCTTGCTGAGCGTTCGTGGCCAACTACAAAAACCATAAAAATACGGATGGAACCCTATCTCGGCTGGCAGTGGCATCGCTAGCTATTGTTGGGCTTTCCAGTACCTGCTGCTTCACCAGACCTGAGTAGAGAACACGAAGAACGCGCCAACACCATCTCCAAGGCCGTCGTCAATTGTTACCTGAAACGATAACAAAGGATTAAAACTGTAAATATACATGCTATTAAATACAAATTGCAATGCACATAGCAGCGTGGCAGGCTGCTGTGTATAAGCATACACACCTCAATCAGCAGACAGTTTGCTGAGCGTTTGTGGCGCATTACAAAAAACCACAAAAATATGGATGGAACCCAATCCAGGCTGGCAATGGCATCGCTGGCTTCAATTGGGCTCTCCTGCTCCTGCTGCTCCACTCGACCAGAGTAGATAACATGAAGAACGCGCCTACACCATCTCCAACGCCGTCGCCAATTGTTACCTGAAACGAGAACAGAGGATAAAAATTGTAATTATACATGCTATGCTAATACAAATTGCTATGCACACAGCAGCGTGGCAGGCTGCTGTGTATAAGCATACACACCTCAATCAGCAGTCAGCTTGCTGAGCGTTTGTGGCGCATTACAAAAAACCACAAAAATATGGATGGAACCCAACTCTGGCTGGCAGTGGCATCGCTAGCTATTGTTGGGTTATTCTGCTCCAGCTGCTTCACACGACCAGAGTAGAGAACACAAAGAACGCGCCTATACCATCTCCAACGCCGTCGCCAATTATTGTTTAACACGAAACGACAACAAAGGATCAATTAGCAATTATACATGCTATACAAATACAAATTGCAATACACTTAGCAGCGTGGCAGGCTGCTGTGTATAAGCATTCACACCTCAATCAACAGACAGCTTATTGAGCGTTTGTGGCCATTACAAAAACGACAGAAAAATATGGATAACACCCAATCATGGCTGGCAGTGGCATCGCTAGCTATTGTTGGGCTTTCCAGTACCTGCTGCTTCACCAGACCTGAGTAGAGAACACGAAGAACGCGCCAACACCATCTTCAACGCCGTCGCCAATTGTTACCTGAAACGAGAACAAATACAAAATTGCAACATACATAGCAGCGTGGCAGGCCGCTGTGTAAAAGCATACACACCTCAATCAGCAGTCAGCTTGCTGAGCGTTTGTGGCGCATTACAAAAAACCACAAAAATATGGATGGAACCCAACTCTGGCTGGCAGTGGCATCGCTAGCTATTGTTGGGTTATTCTGCTCCAGCTGCTTCACACGACCAGAGTAGAGAACACAAAGAACGCGCCTATACCATCTCCAACGCCGTCGCCAATTATTGTTTAACACGAAACGACAACAAAGGATCAATTAGCAATTATACATGCTATACAAATACAAATTGCAATACACTTAGCAGCGTGGCAGGCTGCTGTGTATAAGCATTCACACCTCAATCAACAGACAGCTTATTGAGCGTTTGTGGCCATTACAAAAACGACCAGAAAAATATGGATAACACCCAATCATGGCTGGCAGTGGCATCGCTAGCTATTGTTGGGCTTTCCAGTACCTGCTGCTTCACCAGACCTGAGTAGAGAACACGAAGAACGCGCCAACACCATCTCCAACGCCGTCGCCAATTGTTACTTGAACGAGCAGGTTCTGAATAACATGCTATTAAATACAAATTGCAATGCACATAGCAGCGTGGCAGGCTGCTGTGTATAAGCATACACAAGTCAATCAACAGACAGCTTGCTGAGCGTTTGTGGTCAACTACAAAAACCACAAAAATATGGATGACACCCAATTCTGGCTGGCAGTGGCATCGCTGGCTTCAATTGGGCTCTCCTGCTCCTGCTGCTTCACCCGACCAGAGTAGAGAACACGAAGAACGCGCCTACACCATCACCAACGCCGTCGCCAATTATTGTTTAACCAGAAACAAGCACAAATACAAAATTGCAACATACATAGCAGCGTGGCAGGCTGCTGTGTATAAGCATGCACACCTTAATCAACAGACAGCTTGCTGAGCTTCTGTGGCCACTACAAAAACCACACAAAAATATGGATGACACCCAATCCTGGCTGGCAATGACATCGCTGGCTTCAATTTGGGCCCATCAGCTACACTCAAGCTGTGTCGATGCAGATAATTGCATGATCCCGCATTGGCCATACGTTGAACGTGTGGCTTAAAAACGGACACGTAATGCTGCAAATACGGTTCAGTGTGGCGACCAATAATCCACCGGACTAAACGCTGATGACTGCCGAAAAACGGACCACTTCATCAACGCCAACAACCAATTGAAAGGAAAATAAAAAACGGTATGAACATCAATTTAAAACAACAACCAGCCAATACTTACACAGCACTCCGAACGGCATCCTGTGGCATACACTCGTCTTGCATCATCCGTCGGTCCAGTTTCCAGCTCCAGCTCCAGAAACCTGTAAAGATAAAAGAAACAACTTGATTTTAATGTCTAAGTTAAATTCTTGTCAATAATTGTGATGTCTTAAATTCTAAATTCTAATTTTAGTTTTAGTGTTGTATAGCGGCAACACGACAGCTGCAACAAGTTGTCAATTCATAATAATCGTAATGCAACATGGCAACGCCAATTTGAATAGCAAAAAAAAAAATTTTAAATATGTAAACAAAGTATTTAAGCCAATTAATACTGATTAGTAATGTCTATTCTAATTCAGTATCTTTATTATGTTAAAAAGCTATTTATAAGAGTTAGGTCGATTTATACTTATAATATGTTGCTTACTATAAAAGTAATGAGATAAGTACAACTGTAATGAAACATATGATAGGTCGGCACACACAAATCGGTTGCCGGCCGCCAAAGCGTGTAGACGTGTTGTGCGCGACGTCCGTCAAGTGAACGGCTCCGCACTCTAGTCAGTGAGTTTGTAATTTTTTTTTCCTCCATCTTTGGAGAGAGTGAAAAAGTTATTATATTGCACACACGCTTTAATAAATATCAACAACAATTTTTATGATTGTTGGTAATTATATTATTTGATGATTGAGAAAAAAAAAAAGAGTGACTAGTCTTTTAATTAAATGGAAAAGTGAACATTAAAATTTTCATTAAAAATGGCCGACGCCAAGCCAATAAGTGTGAAGAGATGTGAAAAAGAAAAAAGTAGTGACGACGCAATTAAAGTGGACGCTATGGATGCAGCTGCTCATGGCAGCGACGCAAATGTGGAGAATGTCTCACTGTTATCCAGCTCCGATACGGACGCCTCCACTAGGCCATATGCTTTTGGCAGCGGCAGCATCGCCAGCTCGTTGGATGCTGCTGATGCATTCGAGTCGTGGTTCGACTCGGATGACGACTCGGATGAGGATGATGAGGGTCATCGCAAGTCGTTGCATGGCAGCGAGCAGGGCCTGAACACCACCACCATCTTGGTGTCCAGGTGCCCCCCCTCGTCCACAATTGACCGTTCACTCTATGTGAAAAAAAGATGTCCGCCAAGTAGTAGCCACATGGGCGACAAAGCTACAAGCAACGGTACGGACAGTGAAAAAGGCAAATCGCCAAATCACTCAATCGAGCGCAAGAACGAGCTAAAACCAACACCCGCAAAGAATGCAAAAAGTGAGAGGGTAAACGCGCGCGATGTGAAAGCAAAAGCAAAGACGACAATTGACACTCACACTCACACATTAACAAAAAGTCACTTAAAATTGCACTCACAATTGTCAAGCGATCAACGACAAGCAGTGCAAAACAAATCACTCACAAACGACAAGTGTACCACTGACAATGATATCAATAATAAAAACACGGCAACTAACGAAAAATTAAAACTTAATAATATTAATTTATGTGACAACGTTGAAACAAAACAACAACAACAACAAACTAAAAACCAATCAATACAACAACAAATTCTGGACCGGACAACAACATCAACAACAGCAAATAATCACTCTGCAAGCAAAAGATGTCTGCTGCCATTGCTAAGCAATGACAACGACGGCATTGAGCAAGCAGTGCAAATACGTAAGACATGCAACAACGACAATGTCTCGGACTGGCTAACTCACATACCGCCACTACTGCCTGAGGAGATGTTTCCACTTCCACTTCCCACCACACCGATTAAAGCTGTTTATAAGATTAAAGGCGATACAGCTACGGATATGATAATAGCAACAACAACAACAAATGATTCAACGCAAATAAGCTCGCCGTACAAAAGAAGACGGCGCAGTAGCTCGTGTGACATTGAACAGCGTGTTGTGGTTGCCAGTGATAATGCAACTGTCACGGATATGGATGTAGCTTTGCTTGCATCCCCAATTAAAACAACACCAGCCAATAAGAGCAAACTTGCCAGTGAACTGCTGCAGCGTGAGGTGGCAGTAAGGAAGAAGCTCAAATTGAAAAGTGACAATAATAATAGCATTGGCTTCAACGGTGATGCTGGCATGCCTGAACAGCCCAAACAAGGTGATGGTTTTATGGACATGGCCACGGACATGGACACCGACTGCATTAGTGTCAGCAATGCTGCAATTACGCCACAGTCAAGGCAACAATCTGCACAACAACACAACAACAATAAAATGGACAAAAAAATACCGATATTATTCCTGCCAATGCAACCGGACATAATGCCACTTATCAACAAGCTGACAAACAATCCAAATGTTGGCACATTCCGGACAACAACAACAACAAAAAACGGCCTACGAGTGCAATGTGGCGAAATGACAACGTACGAAGCGATCAAAAAAATAATGATTGATGACGGCATACCGCTGCACTCGCACCAGGCCAAAAACAACAGAGGCTTCAGGGTGGTCATCCGAAAACTCCATCACTCCACACCATGCACCAATATCAAGGATGAACTTAAAACCAACGGCTTCCATGTCAAGTTCATTCGAGCGATGAAGCAAAGGTTCACTGGCAAGCCTTTGCATCTATTCGAAGTGGAAGTGGAAACCTCGCCCAATAACGCCCATATGGGTATCCTCAAAATTGAGTCGCTCGTCAACCAAGCGATAACGGTTGAACGAATGGCCAAACCACATGAGCCAGTTCAATGCCATCGATGCCAGGCATTTGGCCATACCAAAAATTACTGCCGCAGGCCATTTCGATGCATGAAATGTGCCGGCGATCATGCATCAACATCATGCAAGAAACCCAGGCAGGAGTTGGCCAAATGTATCAATTGCAATGAAAGGCATGTGAGCAGCTACAAAGGCTGCATCAAATACAAAATGGCAAGAGACGAATTACGCGCGAATAAAGTGATCAATGGCAAAATATATAAACAACACCCACGCCAACAGCAATACAAACAACAATTGCACCAACAGCGCCAATATCAACGCCAACAACGTTCCACGCAGCAACAACATAATCAACAACAACAACAGCAGCCACAACATACCCACAGCCAACGCAAGGTGTTTACCAATTCTGCAAAAAACTTCACATCTTCTAATGGTTGGAACGGGCACAACGGAAACGTAAATGGCGTGCTAAATAACACAAACAACAACAACAACAAAGCCACTAAACAGCAACATCAGCAGCAAAAACGGCAGCACTCACAGTACTCTACAAACCGGTACAATGAACAGAAGCAGAAACGGACGATATCTGTGCACAAGGAACAACAGCAGCAAGGATATCAACAGCAACGTACTTCTCTGCCAGCCAACAAGTTATTGAACAGGGACGACACTAGCCTAAATAACATACAGGCAGCGAATCGATCAACCACCACTATGGTTGGCCCAGCTGGCAGGCACCTAGAGGAGCTGCAGAGAAATCTAAAAGCCAAACAACACCAACAGTCTGTAAGGCAGCATAGTACTCATAGTTACTCATCAACTTCAACGATTGCACCAACGGCCAAAGCACCAACAGCCAACCTACCAACACCCACTCAAGTGCAAATATCCCAGCCACTTACCTCATTTGAGATTAAACTGGACAAGATATTGGAAGCATTGGAACGCCTAATTATCATACAAGCAGGTACAATTACATCAAAGCCAGACGGCAGCACAACCTCAAGTTCCAATTGCAAAGAGCTAGCTTTGGATACAGAAGCATGCTTCTATGTTTAATGTATAATAAGCAATCGTCAATCCGGCCATTCCCACATGGTCACAATTTGCAATACACATAGCAGCGTGGCAGGCTGCTGTGCATAAGCATACACACCCAAACAACAGACAGCTTGCTGAGCGTTTGTGGCCAACTACAAAATACAGATGGAACCCAATCATGGCTGGCAGTTGCATCGCTAGCTATTGTTGGGCTCTCCTGCCCCCCTTATGGAACCACTACAGATGCTCCAGATGTGCCTTGTGCCCATGAACGGATTTATTCGTCTCATCGCCCGTATGCCTGTACCAGAACTCCATCCTTGGACCCAGCATATGCACACAAGCTCTGGCATGATGATATGTCAACCAATAACACCACTGAAGCATCTACATGATATACAAACACAAATTGCAATGCACATAGCAGCGTGGCAGGCTGCAGTGTATAAGCATTCACACCCAAACAACAGACAGCTTGCTGAGCGTCTGTGCCCAACTACAAAATACGGATGAACCCAATCCAGGCTGGCAGTGGCACCGCTAGCTATTGTTGGGCTCTCCTGCAACCCTTATGGAACCAATACAGATGCTCCAGATGTGCCCTATGCCCATGAACGGATTTATTCGTCTCATCGCCCGTATGCCTGTACCAGAACTTCATCCTTGGACTCAGCATATGCACACAAGCTCTGGCATGATGATATGTCAACCAATAACACCACTGAAGCATCTCTGTTAACATCTCCTACTCCAGCTATAACACCTGCTGAGAGTAAAGAAAAAGTTGAATTAGTAATGGTATTTATATAACATTTACTTAAAATTCACTGTCACTTATCAATTCACAATTGAACAAAAAAAAAAAAAAAGATGTCAACACGCAGAAGCAGTATCAGCAAATATCATGTCGGTAAGATGCATCTCTAAGCCTTCTAAAGATCGCTTTTGGAGCACTCTTGGATGACCCCAGCGAATTTTCGCAATTGCAAACGAAAGTGGCCTTTTTGCTGTTGTACACAGTATATTGGGTCACTCTCGTCTTTGTCATTGATTTCTGACTGTACATCGTCACCTGTAACAAAACGAAGGAAAAGTGTTAGTGTGTTATTAATACATGCTATACTTACCTGAAGAACGCGCCCACACCATCTTCAACGCCGTCGCCAATTGTTACCTGACACGAAAACAAGGGATTAATTAGTATTTATACATGCTATACAAATACAAATTGCAATACACATAGCAGCGTGGCAGGCTGCTGTGTAAATGCATACACACCTCAATCCACAGACAGCTTGCTGAGCGTTTGTGGCCAACTACAATATACAGATGAACCCAATCCAGGCTGGCAGTGGCACCGCTAGCTATTGTGGGGCTCTCCTGCCACCCTTATGGAACCACTACAGATGCTCCAGATGTGCCTTATGCCAATGAACGGATTTATTCGTCTCATCGCCCGTATGCCTGTACCAGAACTCCATCCTTGGACCCAGCATATGCACACAAACACTGGCATGATGATATGTCAACCAATAACACCACTGAAGCATCTACATGCACATACAAATACAAATTGCAATGCACATGGCAGCGTGGCAGGCTGCTGTGCATAAGCATACACACCCAAACAACAGACAGCTGGCTGAGCGTTTGTGGCCAACTACAAAATACAGATGGAACCCAATCTTGGCTGGCAGTGGCATCGCTGGCCTCCACTGGGCTCATCAGCAACACTCAAGGTACCATTACAGATGCTCCAGATGTGCCTTGTGCCCATGAACGTACAAACGAATTTACTCGTCCCATCACCTGTACGCCGGCTCCAAAATTCCATCCTTGGACCCAGCAAATATACACAACCACTGGCACGACGATATACGGTATCAAGTGATTTTGGTATGTTTGCATGCTGCGCTCAAGTCAAATCATAATGATGACATCACTGGCGTTTTCCATCATCACGTCCTCCGAAAAAACATGTAAAGAAAAAGAGAGACACAGAGGGAAGAAAACAACGTTCATTAACAAAAAGATAATAACAAAATAATGGAGATGACATTATTGTTATTATTACCAGAATTCTATCAAAAACAGCTCTCGCCATTCAGCACATCAGCAACATGCGTCAAAAAAAATTGCAAGAATGCAACAGTATTTGTCTATATAATGCAAATTAGATAGCTAAATACCTGCAAGCAAAAAAATTAAATTAAAACGGAATTTTACCAATTGCTAATACTGGTTATTAGCAATTTTGTGTGATTTTTCAAAATCACGTTCGATTTATAAATATATACTTACTGATGTCATAATCCTTGTTGATATTCATGACTCAAAGTAGCTTACTCACGCTACAATCAAAAGCTGAGATTCAAGCATCATTTATCCTGCTCTATGCGGGGAATGAACATGCGCAACCACATAGCTCCACTTTGCTATAAAAAGAATAAGTTAATCAAAATTAAGATTCCGTATACTCTCATATTAACTTAATTTGTGAACAACACATTCACGCTCGCTTAAATAAGTATGGTCATGCTCTCGACCATACTTGCAACTTTGACTCGCATAAAAAATTAAAAAAGGGATTAAAGGATTGATTTTGCTGTCCATGTGACACCTAATTACAAAAGCAATTAACAACAACAACTAAAAAATCACTCTTTAATCGCCAATCACTGAAAATGAATTCACATCGTCACCTGTTGTCACAATAATATTTGTTACTTACCTGATGAACGCGCCTACACCATCTTTAACGCCGTCGCCAATTACTAAATCTGAAACGATAACAAAGGATTAATTAGTAAATATACATGCTATACAAATACGAAATTGCAATACACACAGCAGCGTGGCAGGCTGCTGTGTATAGGCATACACACCTCAACCAACGGACAGCTTGCTGAGCGTTCGTGGCCAACTACAAAAACCATAAAAATATGGATGACACCCAATCATGGCTGGCAGTGGCATCGCTAGCTATTGTTGGGCTTTCCAGTACCTGCTGCTTCACCAGACCTGAGTAGAGAACACGAAGAACGCGCCAACACCATCTCCAAGGCCGTCGTCAATTGTTACCTGAAACGATAACAAAGGATTAAAACTGTAAATATACATGCTATTAAATACAAATTGCAATGCACATAGCAGCGTGGCAGGCTGCTGTGTATAAGCATACACAAGTCAACCAACAGACAGCTTGCTGAGCGTTTGTGGTCAACTACAAAAACCACAAAAATATGGATGACACCCAATTTTGGCTGGCAGTGGCATCGCTAGCTATTGTTGGGCTATCCTGCTCCTGCTGCTTCACCAGACCTGAGTAGATAACACGAAGAACGTGCCAACACCATCTTCAACGCCGTCGCCAATTGTTATTAGCATTTATACATGCTATTAAATATAAATTGCTATACACATAGCACCGTGGCAGGCTGCTGTGTATAAGCATATACACCTCAATCAACAGACAGCTTGCTGAGCGTTTGTGGCCCACTACAAAAACCACACAAAATACGGATGGAACCCAATCCTGGCTGGTAATGGCATAGCTGGCTTCAATTGGGCTCTCCTGCTCCTGCTGCCTCACCCGACCAGACAAGAGAACACGAAGAACGCGCCATCACCATCTTCAATGCCGTTGCCAATTGTTATTAGCATTTATACATGCTATTAAATTCAAATTGCTATGCACATAGCAGCGTGGCAGGCTGCTGTGTATAAGCATACACACCTCAATCAGCAGACAGCTTGCTGAGCGTTTGTGGCGCATTACAAAAAACCACAAAAATATGGATGGAACCCAATCCTGGCTGGCAATGGCATCGCTGGCTTCAATTGGGCTCTCCTGCTCCTGCTGCTTCACTCGACCAGAGTAGATAACATGAAGAACGCGCCTACACCATCTCCAACGCCGTCGCCAATTATTGTTTAACCAGAAACGGGAACAAATACAAATTGCTATGCACATAGCAGCGTGGCAGGCTGCTGTGTATAAGCATACACACCTCAATCAGCAGACAGCTTGCTGAGCGATTGTGGCGCATTACAAAAAACCACAAAAATATGGATGGAACCCAATCCTGGCTGGCAATGGCATCGCTGGCTTCAATTGGGCTCTCCTGCTCCTGCAGCTCCACTCGACCAGAGTAGATAACATGAAGAACGCGCCTACACCATCTCCAACGCCGTCGCCAATTGTTACCTGAAACGAGAACAGAGGATAAAAATTGTAATTATACATGCTATGCTAATACAAATTGCTATGCACACAGCAGCGTGGCAGGCTGCTGTGTATAAGCATACACAAGTCAATCAACAGACAGCTTGCTGAGCGTTTGTGGTCAACTACAAAAACCACAAAAATATGGATGACACCCAATTCTGGCTGGCAGTGGCATCGCTAGCTATTGTTGGGTTTTTCTGCTCCAGCTGCTTCACACGACCAGAGTAGAGAACACAAAGAACGCGCCTATACCATCTCCAACGCCGTCGCCAATTATTGTTTAACACGAAACGACAACAAAGGATCAATTAGCAATTATACATGCTATACAAATACAAATTGCAATACACTTAGCAGCGTGGCAGGCTGCTGTGTATAAGCATTCACACCTCAATCAACAGACAGCTTATTGAGCGTTTGTGGCCATTACAAAAACGACACAAAAATATGGATAACACCCAATCATAGCTGGCAGTGGCATCGCTAGCTATTGTTGGGCTTTCCAGTACCTGCTGCTTCACCAGACCTGAGTAGAGAACACGAAGAACGCGCCAACACCATCTCCAAGGCCGTCGCCAATTGTTACCTGAAACGAGAACAAAGGATTAAAACTGTAAATATACATGCTATTAAATACAAATTGCAATGCACATAGCAGCGTGGCAGGCTGCTGTGTATAAGCATACACACCTCAATCAGCAGTCAGCTTGCTGAGCGTTTGTGGCGCATTACAAAAAACCACAAAAATATGGATGGAACCCAATCCTGGCTGGCAATGGCATCGCTGGCTTCAATTGGGCTCTCCTGCTCCTGCTACTTCACTCGACCAGAGTAGATAACATGAAGAACGCGCCCACACCATCTCCAACTCCGTCGCCAATTGTTACCTGAAACGAGAATAGAGGATTAAAACTACAGCTTGCTGAGCGATTGTGGCGCATTACAAAAAACCACAAAAATATGGATGGAACCCAATCCTGGCTGGCAATGGCATCGCTGGCTTCAATTGGGCTCTCCTGCTCCTGCTGCTTCACTCAACCAGAGTAGAGAACACGAAGAACGCGCCTACACCATCTCCAACGCCGTCGCCAATTGTTACCTGAAACGAGAACAAAGGATTAAAACTGTAAATATACATGCTATTAAATACAAATTGCAATGCACATAGCAGCGTGGCAGGCTGCTGTGTATAAGCATACACAAGTCAATCAACAGACAGCTTGCTGAGCGTTTGTGGTCAACTACAAAAACCACAAAAATATGGATGACACCCAATTCTGGCTGGCAGTGGCATCGCTGGCTTCAATTGGGCTCTCCTGCTCCTGCTGCTTCACCCGACCAGAGTAGAGAACACGAAGAACGCGCCTACACCATCACCAACGCCGTCGCCAATTATTGTTTAACCAGAAACAAGCACAAATACAAAATTGCAACATACATAGCAGCGTGGCAGGCTGCTGTGTATAAGCATGCACACCTTAATCAACAGACAGCTTGCTGAGCTTCTGTGGCCACTACAAAAACCACACAAAAATATGGATGACACCCAATCCTGGCTGGCAATGACATCGCTGGCTTCAATTTGGGCCCATCAGCTACACTCAAGCTGTGTCGATGCAGATAATTGCATGATCCCGCATTGGCCATACGTTGAACGTGTGGCTTAAAAACGGACACGTAATGCTGCAAATACGGTTCAGTGTGGCGACCAATAATCCACCGGACTAAACGCTGATGACTGCCGAAAAACGGACCACTTCATCAACGCCAACAACCAATTGAAAGGAAAATAAAAAACGGTATGAACATCAATTTAAAACAACAACCAGCCAATACTTACACAGCACTCCGAACGGCATCCTGTGGCATACACTCGTCTTGCATCATCCGTCGGTCCAGTTTCCAGCTCCAGCTCCAGAAACCTGTAAAGATAAAAGAAACAACTTGATATTAATGTCTAAGTTAAATTCTTGTCAATTATTATTGTGATGTCTTAAATTCTAAATTCTAATTTTAGTTTTAGTGTTGTATAGCGGCAACAAGACAGCTGCAACAAGTTGTCAATTCATAATAATCGTAATGCAACATGGCAACGCCAATTTGAATAGCAAAAAAAAAAATTTTAAATATGTAAACAAAGTATTTAGCCAATTAATACTGATTAGTAATGTCTATACTAATTCAGTATCTTTATTATGTTAAAAAGCTATTTATAAGAATTAGGTCGATTTATACTTATAATATGTTGCTTACTATAAAAGTAATGAGATAAGTACAACTGTAATGAAACACATGACAGGTCGGCACACACAAATCGGTTGCCGGCCGCCAAAGCGTGTAGACAGACGTGTTGTGCGCGACGTCCGTCTGAAATATTTAGCGGCTCCGCACTCTAGTCAGTGAGTTTGTAATTTTTCCTCCATCTCAGAGAGAGTGAAAAAGTTATTATACTGCACACACGCTTAATAAAGAACAACAACAATTTTTATGATTGTTGGTAATTATATTATTTGATGATTGAGAAAAAAAAAAAGAGTGACTAGTCTTTTAATTAAATGGAAAAGTGAACATTAGAATTTTCATTAAAAATGGCCGACGCCAAGCCAATAAGTGTGAAGAGATGTGAAAAAGAAAAAAGTAGTGACGACGCAATTAAAGTGGACGCTATGGATGCAGCTGCTCATGGCAGCGACGCAAATGTGGAGAATGTCTCACTGTTATCCAGCTCCGATACGGACGCCTCCACCAGGCCATATGCTTTTGGCAGCGGCAGCATCGCCAGCTCGTTGGATGCTGCTGATGCATTCGAGTCGTGGTTCGACTCGGATGACGACGAGGATGAGGGTCATCGCAAATCGTTGCATGGCAGCGAGCAGGGCCTGAACACCACCACCATCTTGGTGTCCAGGTGCCCCCCCTCGTCCACAAATGATCTCTCACTCTATGTGAAAAAAAGATGTCCGCCAAGTAGTAGCCACATGGGCGACAAAGCTACAAGCAACGGTACGGACAGTGAAAACGGCAAATCGCCAAATCACTCAATCGAGCGCAAGAACGAGCTAAAACCAACACCCGCAAAGAATGCAAAAAGTGAGAGGGTAAACGCGCGCGATCTGAAAGCAAAAGCAAAGACGACAATTGACACTCACACTCACACATTAACAAAAAGTCACTTGAAATTGCACTCACAATTGTCAAGCGATCAACGACAAGCAGTGCAAAACAAATCACTCACAAACGACAAGTGTACCACTGACAATGATATCAATAATAAAAACACGGCAACTAATCTAAAATTAAAACTTAATAATAATAATTTATGTGACAACGTTGAAACAAAACAACAACAAAAACAAACTAAACAACAATCAATACAACAACAAATTCTGGACCGGACAACAACAACAGCAAATAATCACTCTGCAAGCAAAAGACGTCTGCTGCCATTGCTAAGCAATGACAACGACGGCATTGAGCAAGCAGTGCAAATACGTAAGACATGCAATAACGACAATGTCTCGGACTGGCTAACTCACATACCGCCACTACTGCCTGAGGAGATGTTTCCACTTCCACTTCCCACCACACCGATTAAAGCTACCGATATGATAATAACAACGACAACAAATGATTCAACGCAAATAAGCTCGCCGTACAAAAGAAGACGGCGCAGCAGCTCGTGTGACATTGAACAGCGTGTTGTGGTTGCCAGTGATAATGCAACTGTCACGGACATGGATGTAGCTTTGCTTGCATCCCCGATCAAAACAACACCAGCCAATAAGAGCAAACTTGCCAGTGAACTGCTGCAGCGCGAGGTGGCAGTAAGGAAGAAGCTCAAATTGAAAAGTGACAATAATAATAGCATTGGCTTCAACGGTGATGCTGGCATGCCTGAACAGCCCAAACAAGGTGATGGTTTTATGGACATGGCCACGGACATGGACACCGACTGCATTAGTGTCAGCAATGCTGCAATTACGCCACAGTCAAGGCAACAATCTGCACAACAACACAACAACAATAAAATGGACAAAAAAATACCGATATTATTCCTGCCAATGCAACCGGACATAATGCCACTTATCAACAAGCTGACAAACAATCCAAATGTTGGCACATTCCGGACAACAACAACAACAAAAAACGGCCTACGAGTGCAATGTGGCGAAATGACAACGTACGAAGCGATCAAAAAAATAATGATTGATGACGGCATACCGCTGCACTCGCACCAGGCCAAAAACAACAGAGGCTTCAGGGTGGTCATCCGAAAACTCCATCACTCCACACCATGCACCAATATCAAGGATGAACTTAAAACCAACGGCTTCCATGTCAAGTTCATTCGAGCGATGAAGCAAAGGTTCACTGGCAAGCCTTTGCATCTATTCGAAGTGGAAGTGGAAACCTCGCCCAATAACGCCCATATGGGTATCCTCAAAATTGAGTCGCTCGTTAACCAAGCGATAACGGTTGAACGAATGGCCAAACCATATGAGCCAGTTCAATGCCATCGATGCCAGGCATTTGGCCATACCAAAAATTACTGCCGCAGGCCATTTCGATGCATGAAATGTGCCGGCGATCATGCATCAACATCATGCAAGAAACCCAGGCAGGAGTTGGCCAAATGTGCCAATTGCAATGAAAGGCATGTGAGCAGCTACAAAGGCTGCATCAAATACAAAATGGCAAGAGACGAATTACGCGCGAATAAAGTGATCAATGGCAAAATATATAAACAACACCCACGCCAACAGCAATACAAACAACAATTGCACCAACAGCGCCAATATCAACGCCAACAACGTTCCACGCAGCAACAACAACACCATCAGCAGAGAAAGCAAGCCCAAAGCAACCGCTCTGAGAATGCCAACTCTATCAGAAACCCCAAAATAACCTACAGTTGGATTGTGAGTAATGGCAACGGCGTGAATAGCACCAAAAGTGACAACATCGGCACCACAGCACCACAACATCAACAACAGCAGCCACAACCACAATACAATAAAACGCAACAACAACAACAGCAACATCTGCGTAAAAATCCAACACCAGGCCTGAAGAAGAAAAATCATCAACAACAGCAGCAAAGGCTAAGGCAAAGGCAAGGACAAAGACAATCAACACCAGAGAGACAGCGGCACCAGCAACATCACCAGCAAGCATCGCATTGTCACGCCAACGCACCTGGCCCGGCGAACAAGAATCACATTGAGCTGCAACAAAAACTGAAAACAAAACAACAACGACAACAGTTTGAGCGGCTACAACATTCTCAACAACTACAGCAGCAACAAAGCAACTTACCGCATTCAACGATTACAGCAGCAACAACTGCTTACCCGACTACACCAGCCACAGAGCAGAATGATGAGTTTCTGGCTAGACTAGACGCCAAACTGGATAAGCTGCTCGAAGTGATATTCAGATTGATTAACACTCACACAGGAGCGAGCTTGCCAAAGCCAAGAACCTGTACATCTTCACGCTCAAGCAGTGGTGAATCAACTACAGCCAATGAACCAAAACATGTGTAACACAACAACAGCCCATAATAAAGCTACCAGCAGCAACAACAACACCACAGACGGCCAAAGCAACAACCAACAACGCAACCCATTTAAAATTGCGTTTTGGAATGCAAATGGAGTGCGTAACAAAAAACATGAGCTCGAGGTGTTCATGCTGCGTCACCAACTAGATGCCATGCTAATTGTTGAAACCCGACTGCCAATAACAAACATCACTGCTCTCAGCATAGATGGCTATCTCACCTATCTAGTCGCACACCCAACTAGCAACAAAAGAGGAGGAGTTGCAATTCTCATTAAGCAGAACATCAAACACACTGCCCTCCCACCAATTGCACTCCCCACAATACAATGTGCGCCTATAGCCATTTCACTCAACGGAAAAAATTCACAGCGAATAGTTATTGCTCCAGTATACTGTCCACCACAACATCACTGGACAGCACATAACTTCAAGGAACTGTTCAAGTATATCGATGACTTTGGCGACAACTCCAGCTTTGTACTATGTGGAGACTGGAATGCAAAGCACTCGTGGTGGGGTGGCACACGAGCGTGTCAAAGAGGGAAAGCACTGATGGAATGTGTCCACAATAGCAATCGATACAGGATCGTTGCTACCGGTGGTGCCACTCACTTCCCATTCGACAAGAAAAAGAGACCATCAGCCATTGACTTCTCTATCACTGGAGGAATAAGCGATGAAAGAATCAAAACCTTCTCCACAATCGATTTGGATTCTGACCACTTGCCGATCCATTTGCATATTGGTATGGGCAGCACCAGCTTAAGCTCCATAGCTACAACAAACAGGAGACGCCTACTACCCAGAAAAGCCAACATCCAACGCTTCCAAGGACTCCTAGAACAAAGATTGCCACTCAACACCGAAATCAAAACTGGAAAAGACATCGAGGACGCCGTCGACACTTTTACACAGAATGTCCACGATGCAGCCAAAGCGGCCGCCCCAGTTCGCCAAATAAACATATTTCAACCACATCGTCAACGGTTGGACGCCGATACATACAATCTATTGCAAACAAAAATCCAATGCAAACGAAATATGATTGCTTTGCGGACCCCAGAGGCAGAGAAAGCATATAGACAGGTGCAGAATCGGCTCAGGAAGGCAATACGATCGATTAAGTCTATATATATCAACGACCAGCTTAAACAAATCGACACCAACGATAGATATAAAATGCAAAAATTGTGGAAATATACGGACAAGCTCAAACGACAGCCCATACCCAATTGGCCACTGAAACTCAGCAACACAACTTCCACCACAGTAGGTAACGGAGGCATCAACTGGACTAGGAACAGTGAAGAGAAAGCCGAAGCTTTCGCCGCACACCTGGAAGCAAGATTCAAGCCAATTCTCACCAATACCAGTAGCACTAGGGCTACAATCAACGAGGAATACCAACGACTTCTCCTATTGAAAGCCCAACAACAACAACAGCTACGTGAGTGTGCTGACGTTGATTTGAATCAACAGGCAACGAATACACTACCATTCCGACCAGTTACACCGAATGAAATCGCGCTGGAGATAGCCACGTTGGACAACAAAAAGTCACCAGGCATGGACAACATTGACAACTTTACCATCAAATCGTTACCTAAAAAAGCAGTATTGTATCTCACGCTCATATACAACAGCATTTTGAGATACGGCCATTTCCCAAGCCAATGGAAGACTGCCGCCATTACAATGATACTAAAACCAGGCAAATGCACAGAGCTAGTATCATCATACAGACCTATTAGCCTGCTATCAGGTCTGTCAAAAATTCTCGAAAAGCTTATCATGCAAAGACTGTTCGAGTGCACAGAGTTTGCGAATGCAGTCCCAAACCATCAGTTCGGCTTCAGGAAAGAACATGGCACTGAACAACAACTGGCCAGAGTTACCCAGCACATTCTGCAAGCCTATGAGAAACGACAGTTTTGCTCGGCAATCTTTATTGACATCACTGAAGCATTTGACAGGGTCTGGCATGAGGGGCTGCTAGCCAAACTAGTCAAACTACTGCCACCAAATCTTTTCTACGTACTCCAGAGTTACCTGAAAGATCGTAATTTCGTGGTTAAAGGCAACGATGGCACAATCTCGAGCCAAAGGCGGATAGCTGCGGGTGTCCCACAAGGCAGCTGTTTGGGCCCAATCCTCTATACGATCTTCTCGTCCGATATGCCGCTACCATCTTTGGTAATGCTCAACGATTGGGGCGGCCCAACTGCCGCAGAAATAAATTCGGAAATGCTACTTTCTACTTACGCTGACGACACCATCATTCTATGCTCCAAGAATACTCCGAATAGCGCAATTTCTTCAAACCAGAAATATCTGACCCACTTCATAGAGTGGACCAATCGCTGGTGCATAAAAATCAATGTAAATAAAACAGCACACGTAATGTTCACACTACGTAAAACAGACCTATTTGCTGGGGTACGTTCACCCATGCTAAATGGACAGAGCATTGCAAACAAAACTAAGCATCGCTATCTTGGAATACTACTAGACCGCAAGCTGACACTCAAACACCATGTCACCCAACTCATCCCGAGGCTATGGGCGGGCTACAAAAAACTGGAATGGATGTTTGGAAAGAGTTGCAAACTATCTACAGACTGCAAAGTTCTGGTCTACAAACAATTACTGGCACCTATTTGGCACTATGGGTTATCAATCTGGGGGGCCTTGTCATCAAACGAGCAACTACATCGCATGGACATCATCCAAAACAAGATGCTCCGAAAGATAACAAAAGCCCCATGGTTCACCACTAATCTAACGATACGCGACAGACACAACATAAAGAGCGCAGATGATATATTTCAGAATAGCAGTAGCAGGCTGGCTACCTCACTATTTCAACACCCAAACATAGAGGCAAGAAAGCTAATCTCTCACCCATACGTTCCTCAGCGACTCAATCGACCAAAGTACGCTGAACAACTGCAAAAATACGTTCTACCACTGCAACTACAGCTACAACAACAACAACAACAGCGGACACAATCCCAGTCTCCAAATAACGAAAGATTACCTACATTGGTGAGAATGCAATATGAAATAGATATACAAAGAAGAGCTGAGCATCGGGCAACTGCTCCACGCCACCCATTCTTCACCCAACCACGTCTTGAGGATCAAACAGGCGAAAGATTTGGCGAGCTGACCATTAACAACCTGAGACGAAGACATAGAGACGGGCAGATCTCACGTTCACGGCTAGAAGAAATCACACAACACCAGCCGGCAATAATTCAGGAACTAATCCTACCTGGTCTCTACGCAGAACGGACAATTCAGACTGTTGAAACACCAAACCCAACAGATACCCAGGCTGAACAACAACTATCGCTGAACATGGCAAACCTGCAGATTCGGCTGGATCGGGATTTATCTGAGATACAGCTCATTGACTAAGTCCCCTCACACTATTGGATTAACAAAGATTGCAATACACATAGCAGCGTGGCAGGCTGCTGTGTAAAAGCATATGCACCTCAATCAATCAACAGACAGCTTGCTGAGCGTTTGTGGCCAACTACAAAATACGGATGAACCCAATCCAGGCTGGCAGTGGCATCGCTAGCTATTGTTGGGCTCCCCTGCCAACCTTATGGAACCATTACAGATGCTCCAGATGTGCCTTATGCCAATGAACGGATTTATTCGTCTCATCGCCCGTATGCCTGTACCAGAAATCCATCCTTGGACTCAGCATATGCACACAAGCCATGGCATGATGATATGTCAACCAATAACACCACTGAAGCATCTACATGCACATACAAATACAAATTGCAATGCACATGGCAGCGTGGCAGGCTGCTGTGGAAAAGCATAAACACCCAAAACAACAGACGGCTTGATGAGCGTTTGTGGCCAACTACAAAATACAGATGGAACCCAATCATGGCTGGCAGTGGCATCGCTAGCTATTGTTGGGCTCCCCTGCCATTCTTATGGAACCATCACAGATGCTCCAGAAGTGCCTTGTGTTCATGAACGGATTTATTCGTCTCATCGCACGTATGCCTGTACCAGAACTCCATCGTTGGACCCAGCATATGCACACAAACACTGGCATGATGATATGTCAACCAATAACACCACTGAAGCATCCACGTTCACATCTCCTGCTCCAGCTACAACACCTGCTGAGAGTAGAGAAAAAGTTGAATTTGTAATGATGTCAACACGCAGAAGCAATAACAACAAATATCAACTCGTATATTGGGTCACTCTCGTCTTTGTCATCGATCATTGGGTCACTCTCGACCTTGTCATCAACTTTTGGCTTTACGTCGTCACCTGTAACAAAATGAAGGAAAAATGTTAGTGTGTTACCAATACATGCTATACTTACCTGAAGAACGCGCCCACACCATCTTCAACGCCGTCGCCAATTGTTACCTGACACGAAAACAAAGGACTAATTAGTAACTATAAATGCTATACAAATACAAATTGCAATACACATAGCAGCGTGGCAGGCTGCTGTGTAAATGCATACACACCTCAATCCACAGACAGCTTGCCGAGCGTTTGTGGCCAACTACAATATACAGATGTTACCAAAACATGGCTGGCAGTGGCATCGCTAGCTATTGTTGGGCTCTCCTGCCACCCTTATGGAACCACTACAGATGCTCCAGATGTGCCTTATGCCAATGAACGGATTTATTCGTCTCATCGCCCGTATGCCTGTACCAGAACTCCATCGTTGGACCCAGCATATGCACACAAACACTGGCATGATGATATGTCAACCAATAACACCACTGAAGCATCTCCATTAACATCTCCTGCTCCAGCTATAACACCTGCTGAGAGTAGAGAAAAAGTTGAATTAGTAATGATGTCAACACGCAGAAGCAATATCAGCAAACATCATCTCGTATATTGGGTCACTCTCGTCTTTGTCATCGATCATTGGGTCACTCTCGACCTTGTCATCAACTTTTGGCTTTACGTCGTCACCTGTAACAAAACGAAGGAAAAGTGTTAGTGTGTTATTAATACATGCTATACTTACCTGAAGAACGAGCCCACACCATCTTCAACGCCGTCGCCAATTGTTACCTGACACGAAAACAAAGGACTAATTAGTAACAATAAATGCTATACAGAAACAAATTGCAATACACTTAGCAGCGTGGCAGGCTGCTGTGGAAAAGCATATACACCTCAAACAACAGTCAGCTTGCTGAGCGTCTGTGGCCAACTACAAAATACGGAAGGAACCCAATCATGGCTGGCAGTGGCATCGCTAGCTATTGTTGGGCTCTCCTGCCACCCTTATGGAACCACTACAGATGCTCCAGATGTGCCTTATGCCAATGAACGGATTTATTCGTCTCATCGCCCGTATGCCTGTACCAGAACTCCATCGTTGGACCCAGCATATGCACACAAACACTGGCATGATGATATGTCAACCAATAACACCACTGAAGCATCTA
>JAWNNU010001319.1:0-25315 GCA_035044585.1 Scaptomyza polygonia | reverse complement strand
ATTGGGTTTTTCTGGGTTTTTCCCAATCCACGCAACAAATGTTGGGCCACTTATTTTCTTGTTGAATTTCCCAGAGCTTTAACGTTAACTTTATAATTGTTTCAACCTTAATTTACTTTCAGCACATCACATAATTTTAAATTTTACTTTAAACTTAATTATTTTCATTATGATTACTTTAATTAGTTTTATTCTCATGTCAGCTGTTCATAGCTGACAATAAATAAATAAATAAATAAATAAAAAATTAATAAACGACAGTTTTTTTGGCAAAGTGCCCCATAGTGCAGCAGCAATCAACAACGGTAAAAGCTTGTGTGTGTTCATAAAAGAAGCAACCGAGCTTCATTTCTCATGTCGTCTCAACTTTTGACTTATGCTGTTTATTGCAACCCAACTTAGAAGGGTTGTATAAACTTAATATGAACTTTGTGCAATTAAATAGCAAAACTTGATTACTTAAATATTATTTCTGTGTTATATGTTTGTTAATTTTTTGGCAATAAGGTAGGGCGTTCATAATCAATAAAACATGTTGTATATAATTTAATAAACTAGCACTTAAATCGACCTATTTTGTAAGTAATTAAGATAATAAAATTACACATTTGAGTTTTTTTTATTGACTATTATTAAATATTTGTACAAGGGGTATTTTTGATTTGTGCATTCTGTGGGTCTCAGCTACGACAAGCCAGCACGTGTTGTTGTTGTTTTATGGCTGTTTTTGACTATTTATGTATTTATGTGATTCAGGAGCCAAAATGAGTGTTTGTGTGTATTCACAAAAAATAAACCAGTGCAAAACAGTCGCTACCAATATACAAAATAGAATAATAATATAATAAAATGCCTCTTAAAAAGCGCCTATATTTAACAAAATATTTTAAAAGTAAAAAGAAATGCGTGTGAAAAGAAAATACTTTTATATTATTTATATTTGTCTGAAAGTTATCAGGAGAGAACACAAACCCTTCTAGGAACTTATGGAATTTACATTCAGTCTTCAACCTGCATTGATATGGTTTTCTGCAGACATTTAAAAATATATTTTACTCATTTTAATTTCATTGTCATTACGTCTATGTTGTTTGATAAATTTGAAATTTAACGTATTCAACGTTAAACTTAGCGGCCGTGTTAGAGATACAGACCTTAGGTCAAGCCGAAAGCACAGACCGTCGATATTTTTTTTAGGGGTTTTTAATTGAATATATTTAAGATCTGCCCGTGTGTTTTAAAGCTTGAAACTTGGCAGTAGAAGTAGTAGCACTAAGCACTTAGTGGTAGTAGGTATCGTAGGGTGTGTTGAGTAGCTGGTGTGGAGGAGGATCACTCGTTAACCCGGAGAGGGAGGTCAAGTGGGTGGGTCTGCTGGAGTCTTCTCGTTGTCTGGCTGGTGTCCAGAAGGACAGGCAGGATTGCTAGGATGGTTGAGCAATCTGGCAGAGTAGCTGGCACTCATCTTACTGATTATTTCTGTGACCAGTGGCATGTGCAGTTGACTATGTATGGTGGCATTGTCGTGGTACACGTGGGCACCGGATATGGTTCGGAGTGCTTTATTTTGAAATCTTTGAATCAGCATCCGATCGCTCTTGCTCGCGGTCCCCAACAGCTGGATGCCATAAGACCAGATGGGCCTGAGAATGGCCTTGTAAACTAGTAGTTTGACACTAAGTTTCATTTTGGACTTTCAGCCGATATGCCAGTAGAGTTGTTTCATCCTCATGTCAGCCTGTTTGCGTTTACGAGTGAGGTGCGTACGCCAAGTGAGCCTCCTATCCAGGGTGATACCGAGGTATTTTGGAGCTGCCTCCTCAGGGATCACTGAACCGTCAAGGTAGACAGGCGGACAATTACCCAGGCGCAGAGCGAACGTGGTTTGTGTAGATTTGTTCTGGTTGACGCCAATGTTCCACCTTTTCAGCCAATCGTCTACCAGATTTAACTGTTGTTGTAACAAATCGGAGGCATTCTTGGGAAGGGAAGCGGTGGAAAGGAAGGCGGTGTCATCAGCGTGTGGCTACGGTCAGGTTCCCGTTGCGGTAGATGGGCAAGTCGGCAGTGTACAAGGTATATAAAATAGGACCAAGTACACTGCCTTGAGGTGCTCCAGGTCTGATAGTCTTAAGCGATGACGTTGCTTCACCGCATCTGACATAGAATAGTCTATTCAATAAGTAAGACTCCAAGAAGTTGAAGTAGGGCGTAGGGAGATTCGCTTTAATTTTGTGGAGTAGGCCGGGGTGCCAGACCCTGTCGAAGGCTTGTTTGATGTCAAGCATAACCGCGCAGCAATACTTCTTATTCTCAAATGCATGTAGAATTCGCTCGACAAGTCTGTGGCATTGTTCGGGGGTCCCATGTCAGCGCCTGAAGCCAAACTGGTGATCGGGGATCAGACCAGCCTCGTCAATTACCGGCAGCATTCTGCGCAGAAACACTCGTTCGAGAATTTTTGAAAGAATTGCCAGCAGACTAAAAGGACGATAGGAGGCGAGGTTTGCTTCAGGCTTGCCTGGCTTGGGTAACATATACATAAACTTATTTATTTGTTCGTGCAAATGTGCATTTGTTATGTTTGCAGTTTTGGTGGACTTGGGCTTTGAAATGATTTTTATACTCGATACCGAAGGTAAAGAGTATATTGGGTTTGTGCAATGTCCGTCATGGTGTCCGTCCGTCTGTATGTACGCAATTTTTTTCCACACCCGTCCAGCTAGAGACTTACAACTTTGCAAATGTCTTCATCTATGGCATAGTAAATTAAATTGTCAAGATTGGGGTTCTACGATAACTGGGGGGCTGGCAATTCCAAGATAGCTTTTTACAACCCCCAAAAAATGCATCAAAGTTTTGGAGCCACGCCAACCCATTCCGCCCTTAGCCCCCCGCAGCTTAAAACAAAAAATGCCTATTCTACAGTTTTTGAGCTAGCGCCACCAAATTTGTTGCCTTCAACCAAATTCATAAAAACTTTGGATGCCACGCCCGTGCATGCTGCCCTAGCCGCCCCCAACCGCCCCCATAAGTTTAAGTCTTGTGTTTTTTTTTTACCCAAGCGCCTTAATGAGGAAAGAAAAATAGTTGTGAGGGACAAGTTTTTGCCACAGGCTGGGTTTTTTCTTCTTCAATAAATATTTGATATGAATGAAAGCTTGCGTGCCTTACGTATTTTGTGACCTTTTGATACCTGTCCCACAAAACACTTGCACCTTGCCAACCAAGTTTCTTGAGCTAAATGTGCGAAGGCGAATATTGATCATGAAATTGAAATAAAATACATATATTTTATTAGTAGAGAAACATAATTGCATTTATTTAAATTAAATATCAAAATCATTTCAAAGCCCGAGTCCACCAAAACTGCAAACATAACAAAAGCACATTTGCACATACAAATATATATATATGTTATTTGGGTATACGCATTAGTGCTTTGCTGCTCTACGGCTAGCTAGCGATAAGCAAGCAGGTATACAAAATATAAGTACACAAGAAGAAAATCAAACACGCTACTGCGCGCTACAAAATCGCCAGCCAGCAAGCGCATACACACAGTATGGCTGGGTTGGCTGTGCTACGGCAGCTCATGTCTCAGCGAAAACAGAAAGCAGAATGACTTGCGATTTGCTCACGACTCATGATTCTAGCAAAACTAGCCTACGAGAGCATGGTAGCTGTGAACCACTTTCCAACTCTATACCTCATATAAATAATTATATGTGCATCGCATTTTTTCCAAATTACAAGATAAAGCATAATTTTTTAAAAATTTGGGTACGCAGTTTTATTGTTGATGTGTTAACATCTATAGCCACGGGTACACGTTCTTTCCATTTGATAATACATGCAAACAATGCAGCCGTGCAGCTCTGCTAAAAGGGCGTGCCGTAACTGTGACGGGCTCGAACTTCGAACAAATTTAGCGTGCACTCGTGGACCGACTGCAAAATTTCATATACATATTCATCTGAGTATGATTGTATTGGTGTAGCGGCAGAGAATAACTGTAAAATTCAAAGTCTTGCTAACGATGTTCCAAGTTTGAAGGGTAGTATAACTTAATATGAACTTTGTGCAATTGAATAGCAAAACTTGAGATTCTTTAATATAACTTCAATTTTACATGTTTGTTTATATTCTAGCATTGTTTATTGTTTGTATTCTAGCATAAACAATATATATATTAAAATCAAATATTAGAGTTTTTATTGACAATTATTGAATATTGGTTCAAGGGGTATTTACTCTTTGTGCAGCTTGTGCGTCTCAGCTACGACAAGCCAGCACGTTGTTGTTTTGTTCAGTTTCCCTTTGCGTTCAGCGGCCCGTGGATTAAAGGAGAGGCAGCGGGTCAGCGGACAGCAAGAACAGTAAAAAGTTGTTGGTACATAATGTATGAAAGTGCGTTTGAAACATATATTTCTTGCTGTGCCTGCTTATCGAGGTTTTTGTTATTTTTGATATTTTTCCTTTTTCTGTGTCGGCGGCAAACGCGCGCTTACATTTACATATGTATGTACCAATGCACTACTGAATACACTTTCGTAATTTGTGCACATCTTTACATAACTGTATGCCAATGATTGTTAGAAAGTGTCATAGGGTAAAAATTGGGAAGAGTATGTATGATCAGCAATACCAAAACTGATATTTGACTGCCTTGGAAGACAAAATCTAGTTTTCTTACTCAAGCGCAATTATGGGGGAAGACAAATAGTTTTGTGGACAAGTGCTTGCAGATAACCTAGTTTTTAGCTCAAGATACTTGGTTGGCTAGGTGCAAATCAGTGCATGTGTTAATAAAGAGATTAAATAGCAATGGTCCTAAGTGACTCCCCTGAGGGACACCAGAGGTAACAAAAATAGATTTGGATACAGAAGATTTAAAAAACACTTTTGTGTTCGGCCACACAAGTACTCAGAGAGCCACGACAGGAGTTTTGCTGGAAATCCAATAATATTTAATTTTTGAAGCAACAAAGAATGACTAACAGAATCAAATGCCTTACTAAAATCTGTGTAAACGACGTCAGTTTGCATTTTGTCCTGAAACCCTTTGATAATTAGTGAGGTAAACTCAAGAAGGTTGGTGGTAGTAGATCTTCGCCTAACTAAACAGTGTTGATATGGGGATAAAATTGAACTACATATGTGCTGCAATTGTGAGCATATAATTTTTTCAAAAACTTTCGGAATGGCAGACAGCTTAGATATTCCTCTTTAGTTTTTAACGTTGGACTTAGAAGAATTTTTATGAAGTGGAATAAAAAAAGATTCCTTCCATATACCAGGAAACAAAGCTGAGTCAACCGATAAGTTAAATAATTTATGTAAAGGTTTACAAAGTGAATCCGCATAGAATCTAAGTATACAACCTGGCACTCCATCTGGACCGGGCAAGAAGCCGGGTTTGATAGAGTTAAGGTCGCCTAGTAGCGTACACTCAGCTATAACGGGGACATAAATGCAGTTTGACGCTTGAACTTGAAAAGGATAGGAATTAGTGCAACTATATGAACTCGATGTGTATACCGATTGAAAATACTCAGCAAAGAGATCGGCCACTGCCTGATCGGTATTTGCTTTTGTATTATCAAGGTAAACCGAGGAAGGCAAGCAAGGAGATTTACGTTTAGAGTTAACAAATTTAAAAAACTGTTTCGGATCGCGGGAAAAGTTTAATCTGCAACGATTAAGATAATTGTTATAACAAATAGTGTTTACAGAAATAAAATTTGACTTTGCAATTATATACAAGGATAAATCTAAAGTATTTCCAGATCTTTTAAATTTTTTTTAGGATCTTGTTTTCACGTTTATTAATTTTGATAGTTCCCTCGTAAACCAAGGTGGTTTATTTTCACTTAAAGGAACAGAGACAGGAACACATATATCCAAATATGAATTCAAAGTCCTGTAAAAAATGGCAATGGCAGTTTCTATATCAGTACAAGAATAAAGTTGAGACCAATTAGTATGCTGAAGAAGGTCATTTAATTTAGTAAAGTTAGTAGGGAACTGCCGGTTCTAACCCAATCAAAAACCCCATTAATTTTGACAGGTTAATTACCCACCGCTGATTTTTTTTTGACGTAGAATACGTCTTACGTTTCGGTATGAGTGTGCTATCCAAAAAAGTTGTTGTTGTAATATGGTTGCTTCACAAAATCTCTCATTGCTCATGAACTAATGAATAGATTTTCCTCAAATTAATTTCATTTTAAAGCCAAGGCTTCAACCTTTATTTTAAGCTATATATATATATGAAGTGATTACATTTTCTATTGAAAAATCGAGACCAAAAACATGCAAAATTTTGCTTCATTTTGAAGACTTTAAATTGCTCTAGCAATCTCAATAATCAATCAATTAATCTGAGTTTTTCGAATTTAAGTTGAGATGAGGTAAACAAACATTCCCACATTCAAATTTATAATAATTTTGCCAAATATATAACTTTTTAAGGCAAAAAATCAGTGCAAAAATCACTACTTTTTTATCAATTGCACATTGCTCAAAAATTCCGCCAGAGAATCGATTAAAACTTGTTTTAATACAAAGTAGACTTGATTTCCTTTCGTTTGATATACATGCGGTCATGACTGATAGCTTCTAAATGTGGAAATTTCAATAAGATATTCGAGCATAATTAAATTTTCATACATAAATTCGTCCGTGCCAGGGGTGAACAAGCTCAGCTTAACGTCAGCCCCAAACAATTATAACACAATAAAATATGTTTACCCCAATTCTGAAATTTGCGTGCAAGTTTTCGAAATCATGTTTTATTGTTTGTGTTGCACATTTAATTATGCTTTTGCACCAAAACAATAAATATACCCGTGCAAAAATATCATATAAACTATCGTGAGTTAAACTATCGATAATTCGTCTTTACGGTGGCAGCCCTGATTTTCGCAACTTGTGAACAGTTACTGTGAATTAAGTTAATTTAATTTAATTTAAATGAATATTGAACAATTAATTTCGCATTTTAATAATTTACAGCAACGTCGTCGTGCATCTGGAGTAGCAATCTATGCAAAAAGTACCATGTTAACATATTGTACTCCAATCGATATTTCAAACAGGCAACTGGTCGATAGCGATGTAGGCGACATTTGTCTGTCTGAAATTAAAATTAATAATCAAAAAAAATTGATTCTTGGCTCTGTGTACTTTCATCCAAATGTTTCTCAAAACAACAAGCAACAAATGCTTTTTTCTGCTTTGATGAAATATTCTCACCTCACTGCACTAATAGACAAGAATTTCACAGTTGACACCGAGGTGGACATGCTCATCGTAGGTGATTTAAATTTAGAAATGACAAATGATTGTTCATTTGCAGAATTTATGGAAGAAAAATTCAAATTAAAGTATATTAAAAATGCAGCAACCACCTTAGCTCTAACCAATATAGATTTAGTATTTGCTAGAAATTTAAGTGTATCATTAATAAATTACATATCATACTTTTCCTTTCACTAACCTGTCATATCAAAAGTCACATTTCAAACATAAAACAAAAATACAATTTTAGATTTAATTATGCACAAATTTTGAAGTAATAAATTATGTAAATATATATTTCTATTTCAAGTCAATGTTTGCTAAATTTATATCAGAGATGCTAACCAGTATTGCAGTAAAAAGAAAAAAATTAGCCAAATGACAACAAACACAATTAAAAATAAAATAAAACATCTATGTGGTTGTTGTTATTAGGCTACCGCTTCATAATTTTTGTTGCACAAGGACAGACGTATTCTACGGCTAACCTATGCGCCCGTGTGATCTGACACAGGCTGTCAATTTATTTTTTTTTTATGAAATTTTGCAGTGATAATTTGAGAGCGAGGATTATGGATGATACTGGAATTTTTCCAAATTCCGCACCATAGAAAAATGGCGTGGCAAGATTTTGAAACCAGATTTGAACGAGGACAAGAAATTTAAATTGATTTTAGGTTTAAGCTTTTAAAATATTTCCTCATTTAATTTTTTTGCAATAAGAAATTTAAATTTGCTCATATCCTACATATGATAAGAAAAATAATTTTTTCATATGCAGATAGCTTTTAAAAATAATTACTTAATGGGGTGCTTCAGCGATTCTCGAAATATTTAAAATTGTAGTCTTAATAAGCCAAAAACTAGCCAATTTTAGCACTTTCTTCTTCGTATGATTTGATGGTTTAGCTGTCCAATCAATATTGATTGCAAACGTTAAAAAAAAAACAAAATTGTGACAATTCAAATTGTTAAGTCTACTGAAGTGTGAAAAAACTGCAATTTTTATTGCCATTGGGGCTAATCTTGCTATCATATGATTAGTGATATTACTGTTTACAGTGAATTTTTATTTTTGCTTATTCATTATATTATTATTAACGATATGGCACCTCATGTCTGGAGCGTATATGAGTACCAAACGCCGTCATTCCAATTATTGGCGATGGTGCGCGTTTATTCCGGTCTATTTCATGCTGTGTCTATATGGATGGCATATTCGCGAGAGAAGTTTGAGAGTTCATCGTGGAGCATGTAGTGCGTAATTGAGCCAAATGCAAGGTCCTGACGCACAATGATAAAGGAGATAATTGTATTTCTGTTTATCAACAGCGAGCATGCTGGGGGCGGAATGGGTGAGCGGGCTCCAAAACTTTGATGCAGTTTTTTGGGGGTCAGTAACAGTTATCTTCCCACCAAGTTTGGTGAGTCTAGCTTAAACACTTTGGAAGATATACGCAATACCGTTTTTAGCGATGCGTTCTGGTGGTTCGGGGCGGCTAGGGTTATATGGATAGGCGTGGAATTTTTATGAATTTGGTTGGGGGTCGTCGTCACCTATGTTAGCAAAAAATTTGGTGGCTCTAGCTCTAAAACTATCTATATATAGGCATTTATGTCTTTAAACTGCGGGGGGCTGGGGGCGGAATAGGTGTGCGTGTCTCCAAAATTTTTGATGCAAATTTTTGATGCAGATGTTAGTAACTATCTTCTCCCCAATTTTGGTAGCTCTAGCTTTAAGGGCGTGCGAAATAGGTGGATTAATCGATTTTGATTCATCGAACTTATCGATTTGCCAGCCCCCCAGTTATCGTAGAACCCCAATCTTGACACTTTAATTTACTATGCCATAGATAAAGACATTTGCAAAAAAGTTGCGTTCATACTGACAGACGGACGGACACCATGACGGACATTGCACAAACCAAATATACTCTTTACCTTCAAAGCAACATACATCTTGTTTTAACAGGTTTTCAAGTTGGTTAATATTTTGATAACGCTCAGGAACTAAATATTATTTTAACTAATTTTTAATACTACCCATCCGGTAAGTTTACAGTTAGGTTGCAGCTGGTTGGACAACTTCGACTGCACACAGTCGAAGCAATAATCGATGATGAGGTCATAACTAATAATAAAAATTACGTTGCGTCGTGCTCTTAGAGCATAGCAAATATCAATAAAAAAAGAAGCCAAAAACACCGAATTAGATGAGAAATTAACGTAAACGTAAAACTCACACGATTCAGATTCACGCGTTAACGCCTAAATTTCACTCTGTTTTGACTTTTGCCTCTAATGGTTATAGTTTTGTTATGTGAAGAAGGTAAGAATATATAGCTCATGATTAAGTCAATTATGTGGGCTCGTTTGTGACAGCTAGATACAAACTGATATGACTGCGAGGAGAAAAGCTGTGTTTAATTATAGTGCGTAATCGAGCCAATTGCAAGGTCCTGACTCACAATGATAAAGGAGATAATTGTAGAAGTGCTGACGAATATGAAGGGGAGACGTCTCGTCAATGTCGCTTTGTGAATTGGTGGCAACAAAATTTATGATTTTTGTTTTGAAATTTTCTTTACGAGAAAATTGGAAGCAATATACATCTCGTATTAGACAACGTTTCACAAACGACCTTTCGAACAGTCACTTTGATGTGTATGTTCTTAATTAAAGCGATGTAAGTGATGAAGAATTAATTGTGCCACAAATGAAACGAGACGAAAACAAAAGAAGAGTGCGAGGACTTCTGAAACACCTGTCCGTAAAGAATGGAAATCTAAGGCTCTATCAGGACTGAACTACGTCAATATAATATAATACGAGGAAGAAAAGAGTCTGAATATTGGTGGAATTGTTCATATTTGCACTTATTGTAATGCGTTGAAATAGAAAGACGAAACACCAGCAATGTCTTGTTGTTCAAGTACAGTACAACTTCTTCCTCATTATTCAATGCCTAAGCTTTAATAGCTTAATTATAGATATTCATCAAAATCACGCGCATTTCATGGATCGCATCAGAAAATACAACAGTTGTTTTCCAATGACGTCATTTGGAGCACTAAAAATCGTTGAATGTGGGTTTATGCTAACTTTTAAGGTTCAGAGGCAGATATATCACCTAATTGAAAACCTTTTTCCAGAACCACAAGATGTGCCTAAATTTTTGCAAATTTATTTTGTTGGCGAAGATGAATAAGAATTTAGGAAAACCTAAACAGTTACTAAATAAGATGCATCAGAACAATATTTATGTATAGCAGTTTAGAAAATGCCACCGATGGTGGTGAAACTTTAACTGTCGCAATACATGCAGATCGTACTCCAACTAATGCACATAGAGGCCGTTACAATGCACGATCTACATATGAGGTAGCTGCTGTATTAGTTTGGGAGCAATACGCACACCGTGGCATCCAAATTTTTTCTGCAGATCTATGTATGATGTCAATTGCTATCCTCCTACCAAATTTGGTAACTATAGCTGTGGGTAGTATAGAGGGGCACTAAATTTGGTGGCTCTAGCTCAGAAACTGTGGAAGATATAGGCGTTTATGTCTTTAAACTGCGGGTAGATGGGGGGGGGGGGGGCTGGGGGCGGAATGGGTGGTCGTGGCCAATTTTTGTTAGTTCTAGCTGAAACAGCGTGCGATTTTTTAATTTTTAATTAAATTTACTATGCCATAGATAAAGACATTTGCATAGTTTCAAACCTCTAGCATGAAGGGTATGGAAAAAGTTGCATTCATACAGACGGACAGATGGACCGACACAATGACGGACATTGCACAAACCCAATACCGCCGAAGAATACCAGAAAATGGCGGTCTTGTTGTAAAAAAAAATAGCAAAACAATTGATAACCTTTGGGTAGTACCCACAACACTGTTACGAGTTTTCCATGCTCATATTAGTGTAGAGATTGCAGTTCAGTAAAGTACATTAAATATATTAGCAAGTACGCTAATAAAGGAAGTGATCAAGATGCATTTGGACTTGAAAATAATAGGTATGAAGTTCCGTTATATGAGAGTGGACGTTATATAAGCAGCTCAGAAGCAGTATGGAGAATTATTTGAGAAATGAGCCTATCTGAAGATATGTACTATCGATCAAACAGAAAAACAAATGCAAGCAAAAGTGCTTATTAAAGACGCTAGGTGGTCAATCTTTAAATAACTATGGTCTAGCAGAACCCAATAGAGACCAATGACTCAACATTAATCTAGAATTGCTCCGAGAAACTAGCTATGATATCATTACCTTAGCGCAAGAGGTACCGAACTTCGTACCATTGCTTACGCCTGAGCATGATCATATTATGAAAAGCGTCAATAATAATTTAGGCAGTCTTCTTTTTAGATGCTCCTGGTGGTACCGGCAAAACATTTTTATTAAATTTACTAATTACTACTGCAATTCGAAAAGAACGATTTTTAGCACTATCCGTCGCTTCCGCAGAAATAGCAGCTTCGTTATTGAATGGCGGTTAAACGGCACTCTCAACATTAAAGTTGGCCTTAATATAAACCAAGCTGAAACAACTCTTTGTAATACATATTTCGAAACAAAGTAACATGGCGCAAGTACTGAAAGAATGTAAGTAAATTGTTTGGGACGAAAGCACAATGGCTCATATAAGTAGTTTTGAAGTGCTAGATAGAACACTAAAAGATATCAAAAGAAACACGCACCGTGGTTTTTCAATAAACCATTGTTAATTGTTTTAGAATAATTTTATTTAAAAACAGCTTCGTGTTGATATTTGTTCTAAGTTGAAAAGACTATAAATTTAGGGAAATTAGCCTTTTTTAGGTACTTAGAAAAATAAATTAAGATGAAATACAATCTAATTTATGTTATGACGTAATGGGAACCGGTGGGCCATCGAACTAAGTTTAAAAATGTATGTCTGTCGATTATTCCAAATTTCTGGACAATGACTGCTTTTGATCCTTCAAGGAATCAAACTGCGTTCCACCCTCATAAGACTTTGCTGTATGGCTTCTCAAAATGTCCTCAATTCGATTTAAATCCGGATTTATTGCTGGTCACTGCAAAAAGGGGACATTTACTGCATTGTCATTGCTTCCTTAAATTAAGTCTGTTTTACTTGGCACAAATATCAACTTTACATGAAGGTGTTTTTAAATAAAATAATTTCTATAAAAAATAGACAATTATTGAAAAATCGATTAATCAATACTATCACTGTTCCTTTAAAGGGAAATTTCAAAATTAAAAAATGTGAAAACAAGATCCTATAAAAAATATAAAAAAATAAGGAAATACAAAAGATTTAACCTCGTACATAATTGCAAAGTCAAATTTTATTTCTGTAAACACTTTGTTATAAAAATTATCTCAATCGTTGCAGATCTAACTTTTCCCGCGATCCGAAACAGTTTTTTAAATTTGTTAGCTCGAAACGAAAATCTTCTTGCTTGCCATCCTCGGTTTACCTTGATAATACAAAAGCGAATTCCGATCAGGCAGTGGCCGATCTCTTTGCTAAGTATTTTCAATCGGTATACTCATCGAGCTTATATAGTTGCGATAATTCCTATCCTTTTCAAGTTTAAGCGTCAAACTGCATTTATGTCCCAGTTATAACTGAGTGTACGCTGCTAGGCGACCTTAACTCTATCAAACCCAGCTTCTTGCCTGGTCCAGATGGAGTGCCAGGTTGTATACTTAAATATTGTTCGGATTCACTTTGTAAACACTTACATAAATTATTTAATTGGTCACTTGACTCAGCTGTGTTTACTGCTATATGGAAGCAATCGTTTATTATTCCATTCCATTAAAATTCTTCTAAGTCCAACGTTAAAAACTATAGGGGTATATCAAAGTTGTCTGCCATTCCGAAAGACTTTGAAAAAATTATATGCTCTCAATTGCAGCACTTATGTAGTTCAATTTTATCCCCTTATCAACACGTTTTGTTAGGCGAAGATCTACTACCACCAACCTTCTTGAGTTTACCTCACTTGTTATCAAAGGGTTTCAGGCCAAAATGCAAACTGACGTCGTTTACACAGATTTTAGTAAGGCATTTGATTCTGTTAGTCATTCTTTGTTGCTTCAAAAATTAAATATTATTGGATTTCCAGCAAAACTCCTGTCGTGGCTTTCTGAGTACCTGTGTGGCCGAACACAAAAAGTATTTTTTAAATCTTCTGTATCCAAATCTATTTTTGTTACCTCTGGTGTTCCTCAGGGGAGTCACATGGGACCAATGCTATTTAATCTATTCATTAACGATCTTCCTGCTGTTATTACTAACTCTCGTGTTTATATGTTTGCTGATGATGTAAAGCTATGTTTCACCTATAATGATGATTCTCTATGTAACTTACTACAGTCGGACTTGGGTGCACTGTCGGCCTGGTGCCGTTATAACTTACTAAATTTAAATTGTTCAAAATGTAAAATCATGTCCTTTTGTCGGGGTACCCCTCATACTGCTCACTACTTGCTTGATGCTTCACCACTTGTCCGCGTTTTCGAAATTAAAGATTTAGGCATCACTCTTGATAGCACGTTATAATTTGATTCTCACATATCGTCGATGGTCAATAAGGCCATAAACGTTCTTGGCTTCATCAAGCGGTGGTCAAAAGAGTTTGATGATCCCTACAGCACTAAAACGCTATAAACATCCCTAGTACGTCCCATCCTGGAGTATGGATCTTGTGTGTGGTCTCCGCAATACGGGATTCACCAGGATAGAATCGAATCTGTGCAGAAGAAATTTCTTCTGTTTGCGCTTAAAATTTTTAACTGGGTTCCTGGGATAGACCTACCCCCGTATTCAAGTAGACTTCTTTTAATTAATCTTCCTTCCCTCTTGAACCGTAGAATTATACATGGTGTAGTATTCATCACTAATCTACTTAATGGAGAAATCGACTCATCAGTTCTTTTGAGTCGTATAAATTTAACTGTTCCAATTAGATCCACCCGTTACTTCACACCACTTAGCCTCGATCGGTGCTCGAGCAACTACTTAATTCATGAACCATTTCGTGTTATTTGTTCAGACTTTAACCGGCTTTATTGCCGTAACTCTTTGGAGACCTCAATTCCAGTACTAAAACGATCTATCCTTTTTGCCTTATCTAATCATAATCACTAATCAATAATCTTCCACTGGTCTGATTGGGTTTTTCTGGGTTTTTCCCAATCCTCGCAACAAATGTTGGACCAGTTATTTTTATGTTGAATTTCCCAGAGCTTTAACGTTAAATTTTTAAATTTTTAATCTTAATTTTGAATTTTATTTCAGAAAAATATGTAATATATGTTTTTTAATTAATTAATTCAATTATGCTTTTTAATATTATAATTATAATTAATTTTGATTTGTCAGCTGCTCATAGCTGACATTAAATAAATAAATAAATAAACTATTTAAAAAAAATATAAGTACGAAATCGACGGTTAAAATAGTTTTTAAAATATTAAGTAAACATGGTGTAAAAATATTAATTTTACAGAGGTAGTTTCTTGTGGAAAAACTGATCTGCTCTAGCAGTTGAGGACTCTTAAGGAATACAACATGGCAACGAATAGCAAAAAATTATAGCTTGTGTTAGATCACACGCGCGTATAGGTTATCCGTACAGCACGTCTGTCCTTGTGCAAAAAAATTATGATGCGGAAGCCTAATAACAACAACCACATAGACGTTTTATTTTAACTGTGTTTGTCATCTTGTCATCTGTCTAATTTTTGGCTTTTTACTGCAACACTGGTTAGCATCTCTGATATAAATAATGCAAACATTAACTTGTAATATAAATATGATATAATTTATTAAATCAAATTTCTACATAATTAAATCTAAAATTGTATTTTTGTTTTATATTTGATATGTGATTTTTGAAATGGTTGGTTTGTGGAAGGAAAAGTTCGATATGTAATTCATTAATGATACACTTGATTTCTTGACTATCGATAGTTTATTTCCCGAAAGTTTATATGATATTTTTGAACGTATTAATTAATATTAATTGTTTTGGTGCAAAACCATAATGAAATGTGCAACAAAAACAATAAAACATGATTTCGAAAACTTGCAAGCAATTTTCTGAATTTTTAAAATTGCGGTAAAAATATTTTATTGCGATATAATTTTTGTTTGGAACTGACGCTTAAGCTGAACTTGTTCATTTACACCCCTGGCACGCAAGAATTTATGTATGAAAATTGAATAATGACCGAATATCTTAACCCTGGTTTACATTTTGCTGTTTTTCTCGTTTATGTCCAATTGCTTTGAGCTGATTTTTGGAATAGCATTTGTTGCTTTTGTGTTGTTGCTGTGCGTAGTTGATTAAGCTTCATACGCTGCGCGTAAGTATATAATTTTGAAACGTGTTTGGTCGAAACAACGATTGATAAACTTTGTGTCAGTTTTTCGTTTGAAAGGAAACATACAAAATTTTCTTATCACTTCTAATTTGGGTTGGTGCAGTGAAAATAAAAGATAAGTGCTACAAAAAAAATTCACCTACGAGGAAATTGCAAAATTTCTTGCCATGTGTGATGACGGTTACGAACCAGAAGATGCTTCGGATTATGGCCTAGACGACATTGAAGTTGAATCTGATGAAGATATGGAAAATGAAGAGGACGCGAGTTCAGCAGAGGATTCCGTCGATGAAGATAATATACCTTTTCATCTATTGAAAGCCAAGTCAAGCATAATATCATTCAATAAAACCATTTTACGAGAAAAGAACAAACATTAGCGGTCAACCCAAAAGGCAAGATTCATCGTTATGGTCTAAACATTGTTCATCAAGCTCGGGGACCAACGCGCGCATGCAGAAATGTAACAGACTGACTGAAGTGCTTCGAAGTGTTTATCACACCAGAGATCATAGGCGATATTGTTCAATGGACAAACGTTGAAATTGCTAATCGGCAGTCAACCTTACTTGAAACATTAAATGAAGCCCAAACAAAGCAAAATTTTTCGTTGTTCGGAATATGGATATAGACAGCTGTCAAAAAGGACGAACATTTGTCTGCAGATGAAATAATTGATAGATACTTCTGTGGAATGACATATATTTCCATAATGACCAAAGCAAGATTCAAGTTCCTTATTGCTTGTATTCGATTCGACGATAAATCTTTGCGAAATCAATTGATTGGAGACAAGTTTGCTCCAATCAGAAACATTTGGGAGATTTTTATCCAAAAATGCCGGGATATTTATACTCCTGGAGAGTATCTTACCATTGACGAACAACTACTAGAATTCAGGGGCAAATGTACATTCCCAACAAGCCAGCAAAATATGAGATCAAAAGGGTTATGATCTGCGATAGTGCCACAAAATACATGAATAACGCTATGCCGTATTTGGGAAAAGGCTCAAATAAAACTAATCTTTCACTTGGTGAGTACTATGTCAAGAAATTGACAAAAACTGTACATGGCTAAAATAGAAACGTTAACATGGACAACTGGCTTACGTCAGTCCCTCTTGCGAAATATATAAGCTTACAATTGTTGGTACTCTCCGTTCTGATAAAAAAGAAATTCCAAGCGAATTAAAAAACATAAAGGGTCGTAAAATTAACACTTCAATGTTTTGCTACGACAACAAACTTAAGGCTTGTTGTCACATACAACGGAATTCGAAACCGAACGGAATATATGGAAAACATAAATAAATGACCAGCGTTAAGTTGGCTGCGTTTGTAGAAAACAGCTGATCGTCGGTTGGCAGCAACCGAATGAAGTAAAAAGTACTTAATTCGAAACGATTTCAGTGCTAAAAACTGATACAAAAGTGAAAAAGTGTTGCACAATACAAGCAATTTTCTGGTATTTTTTGGGGTAATTTTAGGTGTGTAATCAAAACAAACAGCTGTTAATTGTGAGCGGCTGCTAAAAGTAAATGAGGGTTGGTTTTGTCCGCGAAACAATGGCACCTGTGAAGCAAGAGTCATCCTCGACTTTGGACACACCGAGTGTTAAGGATGATGTTGTTTTTGACTTTATGGCCGATTCATCAGCTTCAACAATTTTTAGCTCATATACTTAACCTACAACATACTACATTTCGACCTATAAACCTTCAATTGCTTCAATTTCCTGAATTGCTTGGGATGCTGTCCATTCTATAAGTGAATCTTTCACGCTTTAAACGCTTAAACGGCATTTTTTATTGTAAGCAGTAAATTAAATTTCTCAAAACGATAGCGAACAGCTGTTTGTGCAAAGTTAAAATACTTGTTCGTTAAATTGAGTGTTCACGACAGCAGTGTTGCAATTTTGCACTTTCGCACTTTTGCAACACAAAGTGAACACCCGAAGTATATTAATTGTCATCTTGCAATGAAGAAGAATCAGTCAATCCGAAATCTAACAAACTTTACATGATCGAATTCTACAACAAAACAAAAGGTGGTGTTGACACTTTTTGACCAAATGTGTAGTGTCTGTTGAGCTGAGCTTTTCACGCAAAACAAATAGATGGCCAGTATGCTTCTTTTTTCGGATACTGAATATGACTTTTATAAACTGTTATATTATTGACTCACATAATTTGTTTCAAACAAATCAAACACCCCTCAGTCGCGCGGCTTGAATGAAACAATTGTATTCTGCCCTTGTCAAAAGTTATATGGCAGACAGACTTGATATACCAAATATTTAAAATTTAATTGCTACTGATGAGAAAGCTGAAGTTGAAAATCGTGAAACGAATGTAAAAAATTGCAAGATCTCTGCTATTTGCCCTTCCGCTAAGCGACGTATGACAAAATCATCCTGCAAAAAATTTAGAAAACACACATGTGGGGAGCATCAAGCCTCTTGCTCAAAATGAAAAGTTATGTACCTAAAACCGTGTTCCTATTTTAGAAAAAAGCATTAATTTTAATAAAAAATATACTTTTAATAAGTAAATAAATTTTTTTTATTTTGTTATTTTTTAAGATTTTTTGTTAAACAAGCCAAGTGGAGAAGAGCTGTGAAATTTTTATTTCTAAACAAAAGACTGCAGGAAAGCGACTTGAAATCGTTTTTTTTTTTTCTAAAAATATATTAATAAAATAAAACAAAACTAACATGTTTTGTGAGTTTTCATGCATAGGATTGTTTAAAGGATTTTTAAAAATTACGTCGTCGATTGGACGAACGATGATCCTTACGTTATAAAAATAACGATGACCGTCTAGGGTTATTGATATTTCAACATTTAGAATCTATCGGTCATATCCGAGTATATATCAAACGAAGGGAATTAAAGTCTATTTTATATTAAAAATCGATTTCATCGTTGAGTTTTAGAGCAATTCTCATTTGAAAAAAAGTAGTGATTTATGGACTGATTTTTTGACTTAAAAAGTTATATACACCTAACTTTCTTTTTACTCTGTTTCTTTTTACACGGGTTTCTGAGGAACATATGTACTGTGTAAAAAGAGAGTTGGGTGTATTTGGCAAAAGTATTTAAAAATTGAATGTGGGAATGTTTGTTTACCTCATCTCAACTTAAATCTTAAAAACTTAAAAAATCAGAGTAATTGATTGATTATTGAGATTGCTAGAGCAATTTTAAGTTTGGTCTCATTTTTTAATAGAAAATGTAATCACTACATATATAAATATAAAGTTTAAAATAAAGGATGAAACCTTGGCTTTAAAATTAAATTAATTTGAGGAAAATCTATCTATTAGTTCATGAGCAATGAGCGATTTTGTGAAATCCCATTTTACACAACAACTTTTTTGGATAGCACACTCATTACTGAAAAGTGAGACGTATTTTACGTCAAAAACGTTGCTAATATCTCAAAGATAATCTCATAATTTAAAAGCCGGTAAGCAGGTTAATTTTTTGAATGATAATTAAAAAAATATTAATAAGTTAAATATTTTAAACAAATGGGGGCTTTTATTTCATTCAAATGATTTTAACAGTTTTAACAAATTAAAAAAAAAAATTTCATTTATCGTATCAATAAAAACGTATACTCTACGTTTAGGGGAAAATGTCTTAGCATTATGAGTAAAAATTCACTTGAAAATATGCAAAACTTGATGTTTGTATTGGTGCTATCTTTGATTCCTAATTCCAAAATTTTCGGCCACATAATGGACACCATAATATACAGATACATACATAAATATACGACGTTTTGACTGTTTACTTTAAGCGTGGTAAAAAGAAAGGATCCAAATGAATTTATAGCGCATATGTCATAATCAATTATATAAGCGAGTTTTTCAATATAAATAACAATAATGGTCAAAGTCAATACAGAACATTTTAATCGACAAACAAAATCTAAAATAAAACATACCCAAAAAATATTTGCGTTATTTGCGCTGGCGTCTGGCAAACATTATGCACATTTAGAGTGCGCGGGCGGGCACAGAGAATGCTGGGACTGTTGCCCAGAAGCCCAGCTTCTGCTAAAATGGCCGATGAAGAGTTACTGCGCAGAGTGGTATAGGTGCGATAATGCAAGCCTTTCTCAGCGGAAGCAGTAACGGCGGCAGCCGCAGACCGCAGCTCCACTGCTGTTGTAGTCTCCTCCAGAGTTTCGACAAGCAATAAGTTTTTGTTGTTGTTGTCGTTCGTTGTTGCTGTTGTTTCTTGGCTTGCTTTTAAAGTACTGCGCAGTTTAAAAAAACTTTTGTGATTGTTGGTGAGATTTGGTAATTTTGCGTGCGTGGTATTATTGTTCTTGTTATTATTGCTGTTGCCGCTAATTGTGTGTGTTGCTTTTGTCCTACTGGAGTTTTTGTTACTGAATCGCTGCTGCAAAAGCATTTTGGCATTTTGGTCATTGAACAACGTTTTATCAAATTGTGATTTAAAGTTTAATGCCTTTGTGGCACGGTTGGGTAACATATGTTAACATTTTGCAACATACATTTGATTGTTTGTTTTTTTGGACTTGATTAATGCAGCAAATCACAGAAGCAGCTTTCACTTTCAACTAAAGAATTTGTGTATCAAAAAGAAAAAAGATGGTTTGTTTTGTTTAAATTTATGTAGACACAAATAAAAATTAAATGTTTATGAACTCAAATGATGAACACTTAAATTTTCGTTTCATTATTTTATTGAATTTTTATTATCAGATTTTGGCGTGCCTTAACACTTCTTAACGATATTTTCTTAGACATTTAAAAAGGTTGACTAGAGAGAGGCAAAAAAGCGCACCTCAGCGAAATTAATACACATCCGCATTTATTCTGTTTTCTATATTTAGAAATAAACTGAAATCGCACACAACATACACAAGGCACTCGAAGAGCCCATATTTTATATTAATATATATATATATACACACACACACACACACACACACACACAGAGCACAGACAGTGAATACGCGTTGTCAACGAGTCGAGCGAGCGCTGGCAAATGAAATGCTAAGAGCCAAAGTACTTCGCTCAGCGGTTAGCGTTCTGGGAGCGCATGCACGTGTGCCTCTCTTTTCATTTGCCACTGCGCTCAATCGGTTTAAAAGCAGCTGAGCAACAACGTGTTTTATATACTAAAATTAAATAAAATGTGTACCTTGTGTGTGTACAGTTTGCTTTTAAGCACTTAGCAAGCCTGGGAAAATTTGTAGTTTAATGCGTTTTTTACTTATAACCGCGCTTATAACTAAGTTGTTATAAATGTAATTTGTTAACAAAATCATTCATGTAATTCGCTAGTAAAATCGCGTTATATCAAAAGCACGCTGTAGAAGTAATATGGATACAATTTACATTTTCTTTTAACTTATAGATTTTTTAAAAAATGATTTTACTTGCGTCAAAACGGAAAGTTGGTTGTCAAAAAATATCTTATGATAATGTCTTAATTTTTTTCTCAAGTCATTAATAATTTTAGAAAGTTGTTCAATTATTTCTCTTTACCTTCGGTACCAACTTTAAAAAACATTTACATAAAAAAAAATTATCAAAATCTGTAAAGACAAGGTTGTCCTTTTTTTTGCTGCTAAGCAATACCATCACACCACCATTTGCTGCAATACCATCACACCACCATTTGCTGCAATACCCTGAACCCATAAAATGGGTTAAAAGGGTATAACGGTTTTGTGAAAAAATATGTAACAGGCATCATAACAGGAAGCATCTCCGCCCCATAAAGTATATATTCTTGATCAGCATCAACAGCCGAGTCAATACGGCCCTGACCGTTTGTACGTCAGTCTTTCTGTCTGAATGAACGCGTAGATCTCAGAGACTACAAGAGCTAGAGACTTCAGGTTTTGAATATAACTTCTTCTATACCATAAGCAGAACACGTTTGTTTTAAATTATCGATAACTATTCTGGTTTCCGATATACACATGGAATCGATTACAAAAATTATTGAATTTGGAAAATGTTAAAATAGGGGTTGAAATAAGGGGTAGCCATAGAACTTTTCTCAAAATTTCTAAATCGGTTAAGAAACACCGGAGAGGAGTAAACTATTTTTGGCAACTGGGTTGAGGGTATCTTCTAGTCGGGCTCTCCCGACTAGAGCCTTTGTATTTGTTTATTTATAACTACTTTTTGTCCAAATCAGGCCGTTCTCAATTAATAAAAAACGGCCTGACTGCAATAAGATACGTCTATGTTCTTTGATGCAGATCTTTTAAGTTTTTTTCTTTTTTTTTTTAAATTAGCTATAATACCTAAGAATATTAAAGCTAAGCTAAGTAAAATTAAAGAGCGCTAGCGTCCAGGCCTTCGGCTCTCTTTTTAAGAGTTTTACTAGCTATATTGTCACAAAATTAAGAGTTAGATGCAGATCTTTGAGGGAAGTCGTTGGCTATCTTCTTAACAAAATTTATGATTCTCGCTTATTACCTGTAAAAGATTTTTATTATTGATACCGAAGGTAAAGAGAACATTGGATTTGGTCCGTCGGGGTGTCTGTCCATCCGTAAAATGGTAAATCCATCTGTTTCGCACATACTTGCAGCTGGAACTACCAAATTGAGTGAGAAAATAGATACAAGAGACTCAAAAAGTGTTTTCAAAGTTTTGAAGCCACGCCAACCCATTCTGTTTCTAGCCTTTCCCACACCTTTTACAAACGTTGAGCTAGAGTCACACAATTTGGAAGAATGATAGCTGGTGGCATTCCCATCTGCATCAGGCAAACTTTGAGACAGCGTAAACCCCTGCCCCATCCGCACCCCATTGCAATCAGGCCCCAATTTTAATAAAGGTATCGACTATACCTCAATCTGTAGCGTCCGACTGCATCAATTCCACTTGATTATACTCGATACCGAAGGTAAAGAGTATATTGGGTTTGTGCAATGTCCGTCATGGTGTCTGTCCGTCTGACCGTCTGTCCGTCTGTCCGTCTGTATGAACGCATCTTTTTTCCACACCCTTCTAGCTAGAGACTTGAAACTTTGCAAATGTTTTTTTCTATGGCATAGTAAATTAAAGTGTCAAGATTGGAGCTCTACGATAACTAGGGGGCTGGCAAATCGATAAACTCGATAACGCAAAATCGATAGATCCAGCTATTTCGCAAGCCCTTACAGCTAGAACTACCAAATTTGGGGAGAAAATAGCTACTAACAATCCCCAAAAAACTGCATCAAAAATTTTGGAGCCACGCCCACCCATTCCGCCTCCAGCCCCCACTTAGTTTAACACTAAAATTTACCATATCTTCTACAGTTTTTGAGCTAGAGCCATCAAATTTGGTGCCAAGATAAGTGTCGACGAACCCCACCCAAATTCATAAAATTTTTGGATGCCACGCCCATCTATACTGCCCTATCCGCCCTCAACCACCCCAACGCTTCGCTAAATACGGTAGTGCGTGTATCTTCGGTGGTGTTTGAGCTAGAGTCACCAAATGTGGTAGGTAGATAACTGGTAACGACCCTCCAAAAACTGCATCAAAGTTTTGGAGCCCTACGTACCCATTCCGCCCCCAGCCCCCCCGCACCTTAAAAACAGAAATGCTTATTTCTTTTACAGTTTTTTAGTTACAGCCACAAAATTTTGTGCCAAATTAGGTGCTTAAAGCCCCCAAAAAAATGCATAAAACTTTGGATGCCACGCCAATCCATACAGCCCAAGATGCCCCAAACCGCCCCAATGCTTCACTAAAAACGGGAATGCGTGTTATTTCCAAAGCGTTAAAGCTAGAGTCGCCAAATTTATTGGGAAGATAGCTATTAACGATCCCCAAAAAACTGCATCAAAAAATTGGAGCCACGCCCCCCGTTCCGAGCCCCTGAATTTTGAAATCAAAAACGCCTATATTTTCCACATTTTTTGAGCTAGAGCCGCCAAATTTGGTCCCAAGATAGGTGATGAAGAAACCCAAAAAATGTGGATGGCGCCACCCACCCATACCGCCCGCAGCCCCCCTTCCACCATATTCTACTAACTTTGAGCTAGAGTCAGCAAATTTGGTATGAGGATAACAATTAACATCATTAATAGATCTGCAGCAAAACTTTGGACGCCACGCCCCCCATACCAGCCCCAGTCCCCCCTTCACCATATCCTACTAACTTTGAGCTAAAGTCACCAAATTCAGTTTGAGGATAGCTATGGACATCATAAATAGATCTGCAGCAAAAGTTTGGATGCCACGCGCCCACTTACCAACCCCAGCCCCCCTTTCCCAAAATTTGACTTTTTTTGAGCTAGATTCACCAAATATGGTATAAGGATAGCAATTGACATCATACACAGATCTTCAGCTAAAATTTTTAAAAAATTACAATACCTCCCCCAGCCTACCATCCACCATATGCTTCTAACTTTGAGCTAGAGTCACCAAATTTGGAAGGAAGATAGCTTTTTGGCATCCCCATCTGCACCAGACAATCTTTGAGGCAGCGTACACCCCTGCCGTATCCAACCACCATTGCAATCAGCTCTCTTTTTAATCTGTTTTACTACTGGTATCGAGTATACCGCAGTCGGGTGAGTCCGACTGCAACACTTTTCTACTTGTTTTTTTTTTTGATTTTGTGGCCCGGCTTCGAATTACCGGGTTCACCTGTATTTTTTTAATCTTTGATACCGAAGGTAAAGAGTTAGTGCATTGTCCGATATGCTGTAAGTCTGTAAGTACGAACGCGCATTTTTTGGACGGACATATATCATATATAGTGCTCCAGAGAGCGGGTTTCCGCTTTCCGGTTTAATTATTTATTTTAAACTAAATACAACGGAAAAATGTACACGCAAAAGTCTGCGTACAGTGTACTTAGACTTAAAAGAAAACCATTTTTAATAGCTTGTAGGGTATCATTTTCTTTGCAAAACCTCTGCAAGGCGTCTTGGCATGGAATCAATGAGTTTTTGTGTCACCTCTGCAGTAATTTTTTCCCATTCCTCCACAATTACATCCTTGAGCATTTTTTTGATGTTATTGAGTGTTTTCGGATTTTTCTCTCAAGAAGATCCCACAAATGCTCAATAGGGCTGAGATCAGGACTCTGGGGAGGTGTTCGCAGCTAATATTAAACATTATACAGAAGACAATAAACTAAAGTTACGTTTTAAAAAAGAATTGGTTAAATATTTGCATAATAGACTGAACAATTTCTGTTTAAAGTTTGATTTTGAAAAGTTTTAGGGGTGCACGCAAAGATATACGAGTGAGTGTAAATACATTTGCAAGAAACCATTGAATTTGTTTATCCATTTCAGAGATCAGGGCAAACGCTTTTTCAAACAGGTACAGAAAATGAGCGATTAGCATGAATTTAAAAACATATATAATTTTTAAAAATGTTTTCTAAGTGCAAAGGCTTTATTGTCAAGGTGGTTTCGTACATTGCGTTTTAAACTATTGTGCATTTAAGAAGCTCTGCTACCTTTTGCATTAATTCACTATGTTCTTTAAACACCTATTGAATTTACTTTGTATTTCGGGTGGTCACGTAAATATCACACCTTGTGAAATATGGAACTTGTTTGATAAAGACACATGGTATTTTTGAGTCACTTTGTAAGTCTTTGTTGCTTTCTT
>JAWNNU010001315.1:0-67676 GCA_035044585.1 Scaptomyza polygonia | reverse complement strand
GAAACGTTGCAGTCGGACACACCCGACTGCGGTATACTCGATACCAGTAGTAAAACAGATTAAAAGAGAGCTGATTGCAATGGTGGTTGGATACGGCAGGGGTGTACGCTGCCTCAAAGATTGTCTGGTGCAGATGGGGATGCCAAAACTCTATCTTCCTTCCAAATTTGGTGACTCTACCTCAAAGTTAGAAGCATATGGTGGATGGTAGGCTGGGGGAGGTATTGTAATATTTTAAAAATTTTAGCTGAAGATCTGTGTATGATGTCAATTGCTATCCTTATACCATATTTGGTGAATCTAGCTCAAAAATAGTAAAATTTGGGGAAAGGGGGGCTGGGGTTGGTAAGGGGGCGCGTGGCATCCAAACTTTTGCTGCAGATCTATTTATGATGTCCATAGCTATCCTCAAACTGAATTTGGTGACTCTAGCTCAAAGTTAGTAGGATATGGTGAAGGGGGGGCTGGGGGCTGGTATGGGGGGCGTGGCGTCTAAAGTTTTGCTACAGATCTATTTATGATGTTAATTGTTATCCTCATACCAAATTTGCTGACTCTAGCTCAAAGTTAGTAGAATATGGTGGAAGGGGGGCTGCGGGCGGTATGGGTGGGTGGCGCCATACACATTTTTTGGGTTTCTTCATCACCTATCTTGGGACCAAATTTGGCGGCTCTAGCTCAAAAAATGTGGAAAATATAGGCGTTTTTGATTTCAAAATTCAGGGGCTCGGAACGGGGGGCGTGGCTCCAATTTTTTGATGCAGTTTTTTGGGGATCGTTAATAGCTATCTTCCTAATAAATTTGCTGACTCTAGCTTTAACGCTTTGGAAAAAACACGCATTCCCGTTTTTAGTGAAGTATTGGGGCGGTTTGGGGCATCTTGGGCTGTATGGATTGGCGTGGCATCCAAAGTTTTATGCATTTTTTGGGGGGCTAAAATCACCTAATTTGGCACAAAATTTTGTGGCTGTAACTAAAAAACTGTAAAAGAAATAAGCATTTCTTTTTTTAAGGTGCGGGGGGGCTGGAGGCGGAATGGGTACGTAGGGCTCCAAAACTTTGATGCAGTTTTTGGAGGGTCGTTACCAGTTATCTACCTACCAAATTTGGTGACTCTAGCTCAAACACCATCGAAGATAGACGCACTACCGTATTTAGCGAAGCGTTGGGGTGGTTGAGGGCGGATAGGGCAGTATAGATGGGCGTGGCATCCAAAAATTTTATGAATTTGGGTGGGGTTCGTCAACACTTATCTTGGCACCAAATTTGATGGCTCTAGCTCAAAAACTGTAGAAGATATGGTAAATTTTAGTGTTAAACTAAGTGGGGGCTGGAGGCGGAATGGGTGGGCGTGGCTCCAAAATTTTTGATGCAGTTTTTTGGGGATTGTAAATAGCTATTTTCTCCCCAAATTTGGTAGTTCTAGCTGTAAGGGCTTGCGAAATAGCTGGATCTATCGATTTTGCGTTATCGAGTTTATCGATTTGCCAGCCCCCTAGTTATCGTAGAGCTCCAATCTTGACACTTTAATTTACTATGCCATAGATAAAGACATTTGCAAAGTTTCAAGTCTCTAGCTAGAAGGGTGTGGAAAAAAGTTGCGTTCATACAGACGGACAGACGGACAGACGGACAGACACCATGACGGACATTGCACAAACCCAATATACTCTTTACCTTCGGTATCGAGTATAAAAATAAAACGATATAAACAAACAAGGGAACCATCATCGGAAGGCAGAATGTATTTATTTATTTATTTATTTATTTATTTATTTATTTATTTAATGTCAGCTATGAGCAGCTGACAAATCAAAATTAGCTATAATTATAATATTAAAATAATATAATATAAAATAAATAATTATAATATCTGAAATAAAGTTCAAAATTAAGATACAAAATTTAAAAAGTTAACGTTAAAGCTCTGGGAAATTCCAAATAAATATAACTGGTCCAACATTTGTTGCGTGGATTGGGAAAAACCCAAAAAAACCCAATCAGACCAGTGGAAGATTATTGATTAGTGCCTATGATTAGTTAAGGCAGAAAGGATAGATCGTTTTAGTATTGAGGTCTCCAAAGAATTACAGGAATAAAGCCGGTTAAAGTCTGAACAAATAACACGAAATGGTGCATGAATTAAATAGTTGCTCGAGCACCGATCGAGGCTAAGTGGTGTGAAGTTACGTGTAGATCTAATGGGAACATTTAATTTTATTCGACTTATACCCTAATTCCATTAGGTTGCATCCGTCATTAACAGCACGTCGCGGATGTAGGTGATTCCACTACAAATCCAATTCATCCACTTCCTGTTTTAACAGGGGTTTTGTTTTTTTTTTTCATGCACTTGATGACCAGCTGCTGTTTTACCCAAATTGGCACTGTTTAAACGAGTATCGATAGGAAATTTCATACTATCGACTATGTAAAAGTGCTGTTCAGTGCTCTGTAATGTTAAATTCTAACATCGCCTGCTTTTCCAGTTGATCGGTTTTCGACCAACTGGGAAATGCAACCGACCAACGGGGAAATTTTAACAAGATTCTCATTGTGCATAGGGGAATCTTATACAAACGGAAGCAACATTCCCGAGTTCCCTATTCATACTTGCATCCGGCTTGTAGTGGAATCGGGGTATTAGAAGAACTGATGAGTCGATTTCACCATTAAGTAGATTAATGATAAATAGTACACCATGCATAATTCTACGGTTCAAGAGGGAAGGAAGATTAATTAAAAGAAGTCTACTTGAATATGGGGGTAGGTCTATCCCAGGAACCCAGTTAAAACTTCTAAGCGCAAACAGAAGAAATTTCCTCTGCACAGATTCAATTCTATCCTGGTGAATCCCGTATTGCGGGGACCACACACAAGATCCATACTCCAGGATGGGACGTACCAATGATGTATATAGCGTTTTAGTGGTGTAGGGATCATCAAACACTTTTGACCACCGCTTGATGAAGCCAAGTACATTTATGGCCTTATTGACCATCGACGATATGTGAGAATCAAATTTTAATTTGCTATCAAAAATGATGCCTAAATCCTTAATTTCAAAAACGCGGACAAGAGGTGAAGCATCAAGCACGTATTGAGCAGTATGTGGGGTACCTCTACAAAAAGTCATGATTTTACATTTTGAACAATTTAAATTAAGTAAGTTATAACGGCACCAAGCCGACAGTGCTCCCAAGTCTGACTGTAGCAAGTTACTTAGAGAATCATCATTATAGGTGAAACATAGTTTTACATCATCAGTAAACATATAAACACGAGAGTTAGTAATAACAGCAGGAAGATCGTTAATAAAGAGATTAAATAGCAATGGTCCTAGGTGACTCCCCTGAGGGACACCAGAGGTAACAAAAACAGGTTTAGATACAGAAGATTTAAAAACTACTTTCTGTGTTCGGCCACACAAGTACTCAGAAAGCCACGACTGGAGTTTTGGTGGAAATCCAATAATATTTATTTTTTGAAGCAACAAAGAATGACTAACAGAATCAATTGCCTTACTAAAATCTGTGTAAACGACCTCAGTTTGCATTTTGTCCTGAAACCCTTTGATAACAAGTGAGGTAAACTCAAGAAGGTTGGTGGTAGTAGATCTTCGCCTAACAAAACCGTGTTGATATGGGGATAAAATTGAACTACATATGTGCTGCAATTGGGAGCATATAATTTTTTCAAAGATTTTCGGAATGGCAGACAGCTTAGATATTCCCCTAACGTTGGACTTAGAAGAATTTTTATGGAGTGGAATAATAAAAGATTCCTTCCATATACCAGGAAACACAGCTGAGTCAACTGACAAGTTAAATAATTTGTGTAAGGGTTTACAAAGTGAGTCCGCACAATATCTAAGTATACAACCTGGCACTCCGTCAGGACCAGGCAAGAAGCCGGGTTTGATAGAGTTAAGGTCGCCTAGTAGCGTACACTCAGTTATAACTGGGACATAAATGCAGTTTGACGCTTGAACTTGAAAAGGATAGGAATTGTTGCAACTATATGAACTCGATGAGTACACAGATTGAAAATACTCAGCAAAGAGATCGGCCACTGCCTGATCGGAATTTGCTTTTGTATTATCAAGGTAAACCGAGGATGGCAAGCAAGAAGATTTACGTTTAGAGTTAACAAATTTAAAAAACTGTTTCGGATCGCGGGAAAAGTTTGATCTGCAACGATTGAGATAATTGTTATAACAAATAGTGTTTACGGAAATAAAATTCGACTTTGCAATTATATACGAGGATAAATCTAAAGTATTTCCAGATCTTTTAAATTTTTTATAGGATCTTGTTTTCACGTTTTTTAATTTTGATAGTTCCCTCGTAAACCAAGGTGGTTTATTTTCACTTAAAGGAACAGTGAGGGGAACACATAAATCCAAATACGAATTCAAAGTCCTGTAAAAAATGGCAATGACAGTTTCTCAAAAACACAACCGTCACCAACGAAAGACAAAAGCTTATTGTATACACTTATGTTAGCTAAATTATATAGTTCACGGATCGGAACACAGTGGATTTGAAAAATGAATAAGCTGCAATCAAAAAAGTAAAAACCATCAAAATGCTAGATTCTGATCAAAGTTTAATCTCGATAGCTAAAAATTTATTAAAATAGATTACATAGGAACGGACGAACTGACCTAAAATTGGCTTGCACTTAAATTGAGAGCCAATGCATAAGAACAAAAAGCAAAAAAAAAAATAAAATAAAAATACAAAAAATAATTAGAACAAAATCAATAAACAATGGCAAAATGGCCCTTCTAAAAAAGAAAAATTTGATGCCCCAAAAAATAATTAAGCAATCAATCAGAACATAGTGAAGCTAAAATCTTGGAAGTAACCTTTATAATATCTTTCATATAAAGAACAACGTTATCTCGCTCTTTCAATGACCTAGCTATAAACCACAAGAATCATAAAAGATTATAGCCTATCAAATACCGCTTTAGTAAGAACTAAATTTTCTGTGTTATCTTAATGAATATAGGACTATTCTTGCGCACTCTCACGAATTATGTGGCTTAAAAAGTAAAGCCTAACGTTTCTTTGATTATAGTTTTGTATTGCTCTTGAGATGATGTTGGCACATGTCCAAATGCATTAATTGTCAGAATCCGAGCATGAACATTTGTTGGATTATCTAAATTATTAAGAACAAAGAACGGTCTTAGAACCAGGACTCCTAGTCTACTGTTAATTACTGTAAATGACTGCGTTTTTTATGTTAGTGAAATTAAGAGTTAAAATAGGCTTAAGGCAAGTAGTGAAATCATTAAGTACATACTCTTACAAGAAACCTTTTACACACATGAAGTGCTCTACATTACAACCATATAAAGCAAGATAAATCCTATCATACAGTTTCTTAAAATCAACTAAAATCTAAACCAAACCTTTTTGTCTGGAGCCTTCCCCAAACAATACTCTATAAAAATCAGTCCTTACCTTAAACGTTAACGACTTATACTAGCAATAACGTGTGTTTAAACCAACCCGGTGTAAATTGACCTATATAATGATCAAAACATAATACAATTAAAAGTATTTAGTACTTTACCGCCCATTAAGGAAAACAGCTACTTTTTACATAGTCTTGACATTTGTCACATCACAACCTTATTTTGATATCACAATCTAGGAATAATACAAAGTTAATGAGAATAAAACATATAAGAACGGCTTCATGTATATAAGAATCCTATTTAATCTTAAGATACTCATAAATCAAAACTGAAGCCAGTTTAATACACTTCGTTATTAAATACGACAATGAGTGTGAAAACAAATAATAAAATCATAACCGTCCATCAATTAATGGAAATTAACTATGAAATATTCTTAGTTTTAGTAATAAGTTGGATAGTACCGAAATCGAGTCTAATCATTAAAAGTGTAATGTTTAATATAAAAGTAGTTGAATGAAACATTGATAAATTACTGAACCTTCTGTGGAAAAGGTATGTAGGTTGACAATTAGAATATACTTAAGCTATCAGTTATAAAGAGGAAATATTCAAATCCGAACGATTTCCCTGTTAAGTTATAGGTGGCATTTAATAGACAATAATACAATCTATCTCGTTTTTAGCGTAAAACCTAGTCAAGTTAGCTAAATACACAACATGAAAGATTTAAAAGTCAAAAGAATACTTATTTGAAGAAAACAATTCAACATAACACAAGTTAAGATGAGGTATCAGAAGTATCACAACATCAAAAGGATACCCAAAATAAGAATTTTTGAAGTCACTTAATGAGTACAAACACATTCTTAATATCTTTTTATCGTAAATAACACTCGGGGAAACAGAATAGTAAAACAATAATCAAGCAGCTTAAAACTTTGTAATACTTTCAGTCAGCTAACTGCTAAATGCGACCGGCTCTATGATTGTACTTTACCATTAATTGTGACCTGCTTGCAGGAGTGTAAATGTAGATCAAACCAGCACTCTCTTTTTTACTTATATGGAAGCCGACTAATGTACATGTCCAACCTACTTGTAGGTGTTCATTATAAGGAGTCTGATAAAGTACCTGACCACCCCCTTTTACCAACGCGGGTAAAACATTCGCACACTCTCTCTTATCTCATTATTAAAAGCTAGGAAATATGCACCCACTTGTTTTTTACACCTTCTCATCTTAATTTACAAGAAGCAATAGTCTTGTATAGAACCTTTGAATTGATCTTGCTGTTGTGTAAGGAAATTCTCATCCCTTGCTCACATAACTCTCACGAATGATGTTGTGCATGTTGTTGTTGTTGTTCATAACAGTGAAGGCTTATGACCTGTATTCAGGTACGCAAGGCAACGCACGTCAAACAGGTGCACACTTGCCTCAAACACTTGTCTCCACTAGTACTTCCCCTCCTTTTACTAATGCACTTAAACCATGCGCATACTCTCTGTCTTAGCTACAAATACTATAGAAATTTGCAAATATAAATGATATTTAAGAAATATGCGCACACTTGCTTCTAAAACTTTTTCCTTCTAACACTTTCTCTCCCTAACACTTTCTATCTAACAATTGCCTCTCTAACACTTTCTAATCTTAATATACAAGTATCAATACTCTTGTTTAGAACCTATGTATTGATCTTGCTGCTGCTGCGAAAGAAAATTTCATCCTTTGTTCACATAACCCTCACGAATGTTGTTTTTGGTATTGAAGTTGACCATAACAATGCGAGCGGCTCTATGATTTTACTTGCCCTTGTTTATGATCTGCCTGCAGGAGTGCAAAGCAGCGCCGTCAAACCGGCGCACTCTTGACTCCTATCTAATATGTGCGTGCGCACATTAAACAGGCGCAGACATGACGTCTCTAACACTTGCCTCCTCTAACACTTTTATTCTTTAACACTTTTATTCACACCCTCTAACACTTTCCCCCTCTAACACTTTCAAATCTTTGTCTACAAGTATCAATGCTCTTGTTAAGAATCTATGTATTGACCTTGTTGCTGGTGCTGCGAAAGAAAATTCAAATACTTTGCTCACTGAGCCTTACGATCATGAAATTCGTTGTTTATGGCTTGCTTGCGGGTGTGCAAAACAACGCACATCAAACAGGCACTCACTAGACTCTATCCTTGCATTCTTTGTTCACTGATTCTTACTATCATAAAAATTCGTTTTTTATTGCATGCAGGTGTGCAAGGTAACGCATATTAAACAGGCACACAATTGTCTCTAACAATTCTTAGTAAAATAGCCAAAACAGATCCTTTGAGCACCGATTCTCACAAATCCTGGTGTGCTTGTTGCTGCTATTGTTAATAACAATGCGAGATAGGAATGTTTTCTCCTTTGACTATGATGCACTTACAGGTGTCCATCTGAACGCTGTAAGATTTTGATCTGACAAAATTATCAATCCTTTGTTCTCAACCCTCCTTTGACTTTGATACACTTGGCGGTGTCCATCTGAACGCTGTAAAATTTTGATCTGACAAAATTATCAATCCTTTGTTCTCAACCCTCCTTTGACTTTGATACACTTGGCGGTTCTACACCAAATAACCCCTCATTTGACTTTGATGCACTCACAGGTGTCCACGCTTGATCTGATGAAATTATCAATCCTTTGTTCTTCACCCCTGGTATTTTTTAAAAGGGTCAAAAAATCAGCGGGGGATAATAAAAGGGTCAAAAAAAAATCAGCGGGGGGTTATAAAACTGTCAAAATTAATGGGTTTTTTGAGTGGTGCAGAACCGCCAATTCCCTACTACTAATGAACTATTCTTTTCTTTTTTATGCTAATATATAGCAATCAAACAGGTACAAACAGGTGTTAACACATCGATGGTGAGTTCATTTCACCCAGTTCTCCCGGTGTTTCAGCATGCACGAAGAACTTTTTATGAAAACAAGTGCATAATTGAAAATCAGGTACAAGAATGGCTAGAAGAGGTTATTATTATACCAAGCTCATCAGAATTTGCGTCGACTTTGCTGTGACTACAGAAAATTAAATCAGAAAATTAAAACAGACAATTTTCCGATGGTTTTGGTATTTCAAATTCGTCTGCAGTTTTTTGTTGCTACATTATGGATGACATTATTATACCAACACGTGACGAAGAAGAAAATTTGGAAATACTATAAGAGTTTTTAGAAGTGGCAGGAAAAGCTAGCTTGAGGATTATATTCAGAATGAGATTTCCTTTTTGGGATAAGTCATAGAAAATAATACAATTGTTCCTACGCAGCACAAAACAGAGGCAGTGGTAAACTTTCCAATACCTAAAACTGAAAAAGCTTTGGAAAGGCTTTTGGGTTTAACATCCTATTTACGCAGATCTATCAAAAGTTATGCAATTGAAGCAAAGCCTTTGACTGATTTACTCCGAAAAGAAAATATTGTACGAGAGAATAAGATCATTAGACTAGATGAAAAATCGATTATTGCTTTTGAGTTTTTGAAACAATTGCTGATGAACGCACGTGTTTTACAGGGTTGGTTGTTTTACGGTTTTGGAGGTGTACTCATGCAGCAAAATATTGAGGATAGATTGTTTCATCCAGTAAAATTTATGAAAAGAAAGACAAATTCTATGGAAGAGAGGTACTGTTTATACGAACTGGAAGTGTTCGCAATATTTAATGCAGTAAAAAAATGGCGAGTGTTCTTATTAGGAATTAATTTTGCGATCGTTACGGATTGCAATGCCTTTGCAATGACATATAAAAAGGACGATGTACCAGCAAGAGCAGCTAGATGGGCTATGCTTTTGCAAGAGTATAATTTCCAAGTCGAACATAGAGCAGGAACTAAAGTGAAACATATAGATGCTTTTAGCCGATAAGCATGTTGTTTAATCGAAAATGAAACACAGTACCGTTTGCGAGAAACTCAGAATAAAGATAGGTGGGTTAAAGCTGTAAAAACAATTTTGGAAAATTTGGAGAGCTATGAAGATTATTTTTAAAGAAATAATATTTTGTACAAAGATCCAGTTAAGGTTGAGTTTTATGTTAACCATTAATTTCATTTATGTATTTTAAGTCAAATTTATATATTGATAACACCCGTTAATTAAACTATTTTGTGAAACCCACACTAATGGGTCTCACCTTTATTCTTGTATTAATATACAAACTGCCATTGAAATTTTTTACGCGACCTTTAATTCCCATTTGGATATCTGTGTTCCCCTCACTTCCTTGGTAAACGAGGGAACTATCAAAATTAAAATAAAAAATATTTAAAAAATTTGGAAATACTTCCCGGTTACAATAATTATCTATATCGTTTCAGATCAAACTTTTCCCGTGATCTGAAACAGTTTTATAAATTTGTTAACTCAAAACGTAAATCTTCATGCTTGCCATCCTCTGATTATCTCGATAATACAAAAGCAAGTTCCGATCAAGCAGTGGCTGATCTTTTTGCTGAGTATTTTCAATCAGTATACTCATCGAGATTATATAGCTGCAATAATTTCTATCCTTTTCAAGTTCAAACGTCAAATTGCATATATTTTTTTTTTTTTTTTTTATTCATTTAATGCTTAACCTACATATATACATATATTTTAGATAAAAGGGGTTTTTTTGTAGGTGAAACGTGACACTGGCGGTACGGCCGTGAGGTAATGCGTCGCCAATGCCTGTGTTCCGCCTAGTCCACTTGTCCTCTACGCTCGCGCTCAGCCGTACGCAGACCGGTCATGACTGCCGCTGCAAAAGCACTGAACGCTTCCCAGGCTGTCCACCTCGATCCTGCAGCCAAAAGCCCTCTCCAGATCTTCCCGAAGCCCGGAAAAACGTCCGCAGTGCAACAAGACGTGCTCGGCATCCTCGACACACCTGTCTCCACAAAAAGTGCAAAACGGGGCACCATCATGCCCAAATCGGTGCAGATATTGGCGGAAGCACCCATGACCACTTAGTAGTTGGGTGGTGTAGAAATTCAGCTCACCGTGTCGCCTGTTTTGCCACGATGAGATGCTCGGAATGAGGCGATGTGTCCAGCGCCCTTTGCTAGACGCATCCCACTGCCTCTGCCAATTCTCCATGGTGCGCGTTTTGGCCGCAGTGCGCACGGACTGCTTTTGTGTAGCTGAGAGTTCCCTTCCGTGCGTTTCCTCGTATATCTCAGCGATTTCCCTGGCCAACTCGGCTATGGGTGCTACGCCAGCCAAAACCAGACATGCGTCATGCGAGATGGTGCGAAAGGCACTGCAAACCCTTATCGCTCCAACTCGGTGGGTAGCTCTAAGACCGCGGGTGTAGCTATCGAAGCGGCAACCTGGTTGCCATATCGGTGCCGCATACAGCATCGTCGCTCTTGTGACGCTGGATAGTAGGAGTCTCTTGAGTTGTTTTGGCCCTCGCGTGTTTGGCATGATTCGCGATATTGCCCGGCTTGTGATGGCGGCCTTCGTGCTAGCGTACTCGAGGTGCTCCTTGAAGCATAGCCTCGTATCCAGCATCACTCTTAGGTATTTTATTGCCCTCTTTGACGTGACTGAGGTGTTAGCCACGTTGATGGAGGCTGTCTCCACTGCTTTTCTGCTGCTGATCAAAACTGCCTCTGTCTTTTGGGGTGCTATCTGGAGCCCTACTGAGGACAGCCACTTTATGACATTTGCAATGGCTAGGTTGCAATTACCCTCCACGACCTTAAAATGCTTGGCAACAACCACTATTGCCACATCATCAGCAAAGCCCACAAGGTGAACTCCTTCGGGCATTGATATGCGAAAGACGGCGTCATACATGACGTTCCACAGTAGTGGCCCCAATACCGACCCTTGTGGAACGCCACCAGATACTGCGTACTCCTCAGTCCCCTCGCTGGTATCATATCTTAGGATACGATCCTTAAAGTAGCTTCTCAAGCGTTGATCTCGCTTTGCGGAAGCCATATTGTTGGGGTGAGACTCCACCAGCAGCAGCAATGGCGCTATCAAGCCGGTTACAAATCAGATACTCCAGGAGCTTACCGACAGTATCGATCAGGCATATCGGACGATATGCCTCTGGGTCCAGGCGCTGAATTTTCCACCGGTCTGGGAAAACTCCACTTCGTAGGCAGCTGTTGAACATACTTGAAAATATTTCAGGGCGGAGCGCGATAGCTAGTTTTAGAGCTTGGTTTGGAATCCCGTCTGGACCGGGAGACTTGCTCGGCTTCAACCTCGATGCAGCGTGGCGAATCTCATCAAGTGTGATCGGATCAGCTACGGAAGGCGTGCCTGAGAAAGGCAAGAGCTCGTCCAAATCCTCGGGCATACTTGGAAATAGATGCCTAACAATCTCTTGCAGTGATGCCGCATCCATGGGGTGGCAACGTGAAGTGGACTTGAACCTCTTTACTACCAACTTATAGGCGTTACCCCACGGGTCATTTTCCGCTGTGTCGCAGAGGTCCAGGAAGCATCTGCGCTTGCTGTCTTTAATAAGTTTCTGGAGTCGTCTCCTGCAGACATGGAACTGGACTTGGCGTTCCAGGAACACCAGGGATCCGCGTGAGCGCTGGTAGCGGCGTCTAGCATAATTGCATTTGTTCCTGGCCTCGGCAATCTCCTCGTTCCACCAGTATACGGGGACATGGTGCCTCTGGTACCTTCTGCTCCTGGTCATGCTAGCATCACATGCCCGGGTTAGAATCTGCATCGTGTTGGCCACTACTTCTTCGGTACTATCAGTGTCTAGGCTCACAGCAAATTCCATGTTTGCACAAAAAATATGCGCATCTAGCGTCTCGACGCGATATCTATGCCACTTTTGATCTGGTGCATAACGGCGATCAGGGCGTGACCCAATGGTGCACCATATAGCCGCGTGGTCACTTGCATTGAAAGAGTCGTCTACGCTCCAGCAGGACGAACTGAACAGCGAACTGCTAACAAAAATAATGTCCACGACCGAACCTAGTCCCGCTCTCCTGAACGTGTACTGCGTTCCATGGTTCAATAGCGCCACATCAAGGATAGAGAATGCCTCGAGCAACGCCCGTCCCTTAGCATTGGTTGATGTGCTGCCCCACTCCTCTGCCCACGCGTTGAAGTCACCAGCAATGACGATCGGGTGACGGCCTCTAGCGTCTGCTACCAGGGAGTCCAGAGTGAAGGCAAACGCTGGTAGTTGCAGACTGGGGGGTAGGTAGACTGCATAGAACCACAGGCCACCCACCAATGCGCGCACGTAGTACTCCTCCCGATGGACGCTGATTAGTGGAGTCCCGTCGTTTCTACAGGACCATAAGGCGGCTCTCCCATTTATGGCTGAAGCGCACCTGGCGCCGGGAACACCCGGTACTGTTCGCTAAGCACCGCAAGGTCTGCAAACTGTTCGCGCACTGTTTGCGACAGCAAATCCTGAGCCGCTGCACAATGGTTTAGGTTCAGTTGGATGAACTTCATTTTGCACGGCTGGCTACTCTTCCGCTGTGTGGACACTGGTTGCTGCCCGCCTGGTGGCTGAATGAGGCGCTACCCTTTGCCGCTCATATAAAGCACTTTGCGTGATCGCTCTTGCAGGAAGATGCCTTGTGGCCCGAATCCCCGCACCTGATGCAGCACTGGGACCTATCCACAGGATTACGGCATCTGCTTGCTGTATGACCCATCTCAAGACAGCGGTAGCACCGAGTGCGTGCTTCTTGCAGTCGGATGACGCAGCTTGTCCAACCAATGCGTACTGTACGCAGACCAGTAATCCTGCTTGCCAGATTCGCCGGAACTGAAAATTGTGCCACCTGTGTGTTGCCGTATCCAGGACGAATGCTCTTAAAAGTGCATGCGTCGGCCGGAATGTTCGCCTGCGCTGACACTGCAGCCACTATCTCCTCTTTGGTGGCTAGCTCGTCTAGGTCACGAATGGCAAAGTGAGTTTGCTCGGTGAATGAGCGAACCTCTGCACTCGTTCCAAGCACCCGCTTCACCTCTTCCTTAAGCTGATGAGTACAATCAAGGCCTACTCCATTCAGCTCCAGAAGCAAATCTCCTTTTGCCGTGCGACGTGCTTTGAAAACCTTGTCGCGGACGTCATTGAGCTTTCCATCGCTCCTGCGCGTAACTAGCGACAGAACTTCGCTGTATGAAAGCCCACTGGTACTTATAACCAGCGCATCGGACCTGGTCTTCATAGTCCTTTTTACTGGCTCCTTGCCGGCTGGCTTGGTGGCCTTCTTCCTGTGGACTGTTTGCCACGTGCTAATTGCTGCAGCCTCCGGAGCCGCTTGGATTGCGTTGCGTGCTCTTTTCCTCGTGGAGGGCGTCGCTTGCTGCCCTGGCTCTTGCTCTCGTCTTCTTTTTGGAGTCACGGTTACTCTCGCAACGCTGGTACCATGCTGAATTTCCCTGACGGCTGTTCTAGGGGGCAATTTCGCAAGCGGCGATGTTTGTATTGCCTTCTCTTCTCTAGCAATGGTGGATGCATTGCTTCTGACCGCCGAAGCTTCGTAAAGCTTAACTGCTTTCGCTGCTAGGTCTCTGACTAGCTGATTGACGTGCCGTTGCCCGATGAGGAGGGCATTAAGGCCATTTAGAGTAGCTCCCAGCTGCTCGAAGACATCTTTCTCCTCTGGCTCGTTTCCCTGTTGTGGGACGACTCCCGTCGGTGCTGACATGGTACATAGGGGTACCAAAACTTGTACTGGGGAAGGTACAATCCCCTGAGGGGGTGATCTCGGCAATGCCGAGCGGCGCACGATGGACTCCACTGTTGCCGCTATTTTCCACTTACTAGCAGTAATTCAGAATTTTCGAATTTCAGAGTTCCAAGCAGTCCCTCGTTGACCTAAGGTTTCCCTCAGGTGTTAACCGGTGGGGGTTATACCGCCCCAAATCGGTCACCAGAGCCCCACGGAGCACCGCCGCGACGGGGGGGGGGGGTTGGTAATAGCCGGTTCCGGGGCCTTTTGCTTACTTCTGCTTTGAAATTCTCTACCAGTGGGAAAAACCAAATGACGCGCCTGACTGTTATGCAACGAAAATCAGTCGAACTCGCACCTAGCCTGTGCCCAAACCACTTACAGCAGGGACACCACTTGGAGTGGTGGCGCCACCTGTGATCACCTTCAAAAGACAATTTGCACCGTTTGCTCAGTTGGCACTGCTGTACAAGGCGCTCAGCCCTGGTACACTGCGCGATCAGCTGGCAAAGTGGTCTTCCTAATTACACGAGAAAAACACAGATAGCACACCACGGAGGTTAAGTGTGCAATATATGTAATATATGTAATAATTACATGTACTACAGCCACGCACACCAGCCAGACCTGGAAAATAAGCGCCAAGCAAGCGACGGCGGGCTTCAAAAATATAATAAGCGATACGCGCCAGAAAACGAGCTGGCGTCGGCGAAGAAGATACCAGGTAGGTGGCACCGCCTCTTGAAACACCGACTCACTCGAAAACTTTGTTTCAACACAGGAATTGCACAAATTGCATATATGTCCCAGTGTGATTGTGAGTGTACGCTGCTAACTCTATCAAACCCGGCTTTTTGCCTGGTCCAGATGGAGTGCCATCTTCATCTGTTTGCGCTTAGAAGTTTTAACTGGGTTCCTGGAGAAGACATACCCCATATTCAAGTTGACTTCGTTTAATTAATCTTCCTTCCGTGTTGAACCATAGAATTACGCATGGTGTAGTATTCATAACTAATCTACTTAATGGTGAAATCGACTTAGCAGTTCTTTCAAGGCATTCATATCATTCGAATAAAATTAAATGTTCCAATTAGATCTACCCGTAACTTTTTACCTCTTAGGCTTGATCGTTGCTCGAGCAACTATTTAAATCGTAAACCATTTAATGTTAGTCGTTCTGACTATATCAAAACCTCAGTCCACCAAAACTGCAAACAAAAAAACGCACATTTGCACATACAAATTTATATGTATATATATTTAATTTGGGTATACGCACTAGTGCTTTGCTGTTATACGGATAGCGGCAAAAGCGATAAGCAAATAGGTATACGTAGAAAAGGAGCTCAAGAAGAGAAACAAACAACAATCGGCTGTGCTACGGCAGCTCATGTCTCAGAGAAACCAGCAAGCAGAATGACTTGCGATACGCTCACGACTAGAAAAAATAGCCTACGATATTTCTCTCTGAGAGCATGGTAGCTGTGAAACCACTTCCCAACTCTATATCAGAATTTCGTCATTTGAACGCTCTATTATATGAATTTTCGTTGCTTTAACAGGCTTTAGCCTCTAAGCTCTCTGGAGACCTCAACTCCAGTAGTAAAACATTCGATCCTTTTTTCTTTATCTAATCGTAGCCACTAATCTCTCATCTTCCCCTGGTCTGATTGGGTTTTTCCCAATCCACGCAACATATAATGGACCACTAATTTTCTTGTTGAGTTTCCAACAGTTTTTATGGTAACTTTTTAATTTTTTTACTTTAATTTACTTTCAGATTTATTTATAATTTTTGATGTGTAAACATTTAAAAATTCATCACTTATACAAAAATAACAAGTAGAAACGTTGCAGTCGGACACACCCGACTGCGGTATACTCGATACCAGTAGTAAAACAGATTAAAAGAGAGCTGATTGCAATGGTGGTTGGATACGGCAGGGGTGTACGCTGCCTCAAAGACTGTCTGGTGCAGATGGGGATGCCAAAAAGCTATCTTCCTTCCAAATTTGGTGACTCTAGCTCAAAGTTAGAAGCATATGGTGGATGGTAGGCTGGGGGAGGTATTGTAATTTTTTAAAAATTTTAGCTGAAGATCTGTGTATGATGTCAATTGCTATCCTTATACCATATTTGGTGAATCTAGCTCAAAAATAGTAAAATTTGGGGAAAGGGGGGCTGGGGTTGGTAAGGGGGCGCGTGGCATCCAAACTTTTGCTGCAGATCTATTTATGATGTCCATAGCTATCCTCAAACTGAATTTGGTGACTCTAGCTCAAAGTTAGTAGGATATGGTGAAGGGGGGGCTGGGGGCAGATCTATTTATGATGCTAATTGTTATCCTCATACCAAATTTGCTGACTCTAGCTCAAAGTTAGTAGAATATGGTGGAAGGGGGGCTGCGGGCGGTATGGGTGGGTGGCGCCATCCACATTTTTTGGGTTTCTTCATCACCTATCTTGGGACCAAATTTGGCGGCTCTAGCTCAAAAAATGTGGATAATATAGGCGTTTTTGATTTCAAAATTCAGGGGCTCGGAAGGGGGGGCGTGGCTTCAATTTTTTGATGCAGTTTTTGGGGATCGTTAATTGCTATCTTCCTAATAAATTTGCTGACTCTAGCTTTAACGCTTTGGAAAAAACACGCATTCCCGTTTTTAGTGAAGCATTGGGGCGGTTTGGGGCATCTTGGGCTGTATGGATTGGCGTGGCATCCAAAGTTTTATGCATTTTTTGGGGGGCTAAAATCACCTAATTTGGCACAAAATTTTGTGGCTGTAACTAAAAAACTGTCAAAGAAATAAGCATTTCTGTTTTTAAGGTGCGGGGGGGCTGGGGGCGGAATGGGTACGTAGGGCTCCAAAACTTTGATGCAGTTTTTGGAGGGTCGTTACCAGTTATCTACCTACCAAATTTGGTGACTCTAGCTCAAACACCATCGAAGATACACGCACTACCGTATTTAGCGAAGCGTTGGGGTGGTTGAGGGCGGATAGGGCAGTATAGATGGGCGTGGCATCCAAAAATTTTATGAATTTGGGTGGGGTTCGTCAACACTTATCTTGGCACCAAATTTGATGGCTCTAGCTCAAAAACTGTAGAAGATATGGTAAATTTTAGTGTTAAACTAAGTGGGGGCTGGAGGCGGAATGGGTGGGCGTGGCTCCAAAATTTTTGATGCAGTTTTTTGGGGATTGTTAGTAGCTATTTTCTCCCCAAATTTGGTAGTTCTAGCTGTAAGGGCTTGCGAAATAGCTGGATCTATCGATTTTGCGTTATCGAGTTTATCGATTTGCCAGCCCCCTAGTTATCGTAGAGCTCCAATCTTGACACTTTAATTAACTATGCCATAGATAAAGACATTTGCAAAGTTTCAAGTCTCTAGCTAGAAGGGTGTGGAAAAAAGTTGCGTTCATACAGACGGACAGACGGACAGACGGTCAGACGGACAGACGGACAGACACCATGACGGACATTGCACAAGCCCAATATACTCTTTACCTTCGGTATCGAGCATAAAAACTCCATATAAAAAAAAAGTAAGACGCGCTTGATTGGTTAATTGCTCGAATGATTTGTGACCGTACCACACTTGCACAGCTGATCGGGTTGTGTTCTACACTTGCTGTGCTGATCGGGTTGTAACAGAAAGAAATTGGGGCATTCTATTACTAACAGAAACTTGGCTGGAGAATGAAACTACGAAACCTATAAATTCTTTTGGGTGCTGCAATCTGTACAATACACTATCATCATCTCTTTCATGTGGTACCGAAACAATTGGAGACGTTTGCTGTACTGAACTAATTATAATCCGGCCTTAAAATACATTGCATTGCAGTATACATTTCACCAAATCAAACAGCACACACGGAAGCTGGTGATCGAGAATCAGGTAAAATTTTCAGACCATGCCTGTTATCTTGGGTAAAAATTTTAATATTACTTTCGCGGATGCTGACGAACTACACCTCCCTAAATTTTTATTCGATGTTTTGAAATTGACAATGAATAATTCCGCGGATTTTTCAACCAGGAACAAGTCCACAGCTATTGATGCCGTTTTTGCAAGATACCTAACTAGTATCGAATCAATGGTGTATATTTCTTATTTTAGCTATCATTAACCTATTTTGAGTATTGCAACATAAAAATAGATTTAATTTTACATATTAAATAATTGGCGTGTTCATTTGTGTTGCAAAATTGCGAAAGCACAACAGTGCAAACCGTCCCAACAACAATTTGTACTGAAAACCATTTTGCGTTTTTGCGATTTTGCAACGATTTCAGTGTTTAAAAATTATACAAAAGTGAAAAAGTGTTGCACAATACATTGAATTTTGTTGTATTTTTGGGGCAATTTTGTGCTTTAGGTGCTAAATCAAAACAAACAGCTGTTCGTTGTTAGAGGCTGCTACAAGTAACAACAGCATCCCTAATTCTTAACTTGTGGTCGCATATAACCTGCAGATTCACAGAATAATAATGCAATAATTTTTAGTTTATGAACTTAAATTACCACATTATGCATTTCGACCTATATACCTTCAATTGCTTCAATTTCCTGAATTGCTTTCGAAGCTGTCCATTCTAAAACTGAATCTATCACGCTTTTAAAAGGCATTTTGAAATCTATTTTTAATTGCAGCAAATTAAATTTCTCAAAACGATAGCGAACAGCTGTTTGTACAATGTAAAACACTTCAACTCACAAATTAAGTGTTCACAACACCAGTGTTGCAATTTCCCAATTTTGCAACACAAAGTGAACACCCTAAATATAAGTATACATATATAAATTTAAAAACATAGTTCTTTATACTGCATTTTATAATTTTACAAATCTACCTTGAGTAAAAACACGCTTTAATTTTTATACTCGATACCAAAGGTAAAAGTATATTGGGTTTGTGCAATGTCCGTCATGGTGTCTGTCCGCCTGTCCGTACGTCTGTATGAACGCAACTTTTTTCCATACCCTTCAAGTTAGAGACTTATAACTTTGCAAATGTTTTTATCTATGGCATAGTAAATTAAAGTGTCAAGATTGCCGTTCTACGATAACTAGGGGGCTGGCAAGTCGATAAATTCGATAACTCAACACCGATTTTCCACTCTCTTACAGCTAGAACTACCAAAATTATGGAGAACTTAATTACAAGGTAAGGTAAGGTTAGAGCGGTAGTGAGCAGTTTGAGATGAACCCCTCACTCACATAGGCCATATAATGGCCCGTTGTGATACAGACACCGTCTACCCAGACGCAGACGGTGGTAAGTTGCCATTTCTTGTTTGCTTCAAGCTCGAAGTGCGATCGGACTCTAAGCTTGCAGCCGGCCATGGGGATACCCATGCTCTCCTTGTCTGTGAGGAGAGGCATGGTAGTACCATGCCTTGACAGCTCGTCTGCTTTGTCATTGCCCTCGATGCCTTTATGCATATGAGGTGTTTCTCGAACTGCTCAGCTGTCTCCTTCAGAGATTTACGGCAGTTTGTGACGGATAACGAGTTAGATGATATCGCCATGAGAGATTTGATAGCCGCCTAGCTATCAGAAAATATGCAGATTCTGGCTGCAGAGCAATTTATTTCGGAGATGCAGGAGAGTGCCCTGTATATTGCAGCGATCTCAGATAGAAACACACTGCACTGATCAGGGAGGCTGAACGGTTTATTAATGGATAGCTCATCGCAAAAGACGCCGCCCCCTACCCGGTCATCTAGCTTTGAGCCATCGGTGTAAATTTTTACTGAGTTTTTCGGCCCTGGCGTGCCTGAGCACCAATCGTCTCTAGAGGGGATACGTGTATGGAATGGAGTTTTGGGGAATTCCTGGGGACGACAGTAGTACGTGTTTTTGGGAATAAGTGGGTTTTCCACCGAAATTTGGAGAATCCGTGGTGTTCTACTGAGGGCTCCTGTTCTGGTCAGTCCAGCGGCACGCTGTATTTTTCCAAGCTTGTGGACTAATTTCTTCTTTGATAGAGCTGGCCTCCATACCGACACTCCGTAAAGTAGGATAGGCCTGACAATGAGTGTGTACAGCCAGTGGGTGACATGAGATGCCATTCCCCATTTTAATCCAATGGATTTCCTGCATGTAAATAGAGCGACTGAACCCTTCTTAACTCGTTCCGCCTAGCTGAGGTTCCAATCTGGTTTACTATCAAGAGTGTCCCCTTGGTATTTGGCTGATTTACTGAAGGCAAGTTCCACCCCATTCAGGGATGAGAGTCTGAGCGGGGGATCTTATACCTCCAGGTAAAGAGAACTAAGTCAGTTTTGGCTGGATTCAGCCCGAAAGGCTATAAGACAAAACTGCCTGTGCTGGAGTGCTTTTTCTATTGTGGAGACAACAGCATGAAGTGCTGTCTCGGTCGATTCGCCTTTTTGATGAGCATGTTGTGCTTGGGAGAAATGATCGGTCTTGATCGTATCTCTAATATGTAGGCCCAGCACCCTTTCTAGTGTCTTGATTACGAAGGTTGTAAGGCTTATGGGACGGAAATCCTAGGGGGTCCTGTGTGAGGTTTTTCCGCCTTGGAAATGAAGACAACTTTACATTCGAGCCATGGCTTGGGATCGTACCTGTTGTCAGGGTATCTAAGAACACTTTTGAAGCCAGTTTATGGCGATGTTCCCTGCATACTGCAGTTGGGCTGGGATAATTTCATCCGGCCCAGGGGACTTGAAGGGTGAGAAGCTACGAATAGATCATAGCACATAAGATGATATCTCTGGAGAATAAGTCGGTGAAGTAGTGTTCCTGAGATTCTCTGTGGATAAGGGGTAGTGGTACTTCAACTGAGCATCCGGGAAAGTGGGTTGCCGTCAAAAGTTCTAGTGACTCTAGACTGGTCATTGCCCATGAGTCATCAGGTTGTTTGAGTAAGCCTACGGTTGCTTGAGTACTTGAGAGAACCTTCCTGAGCCTTGCTGCTTCTGGAGTGCTCTCGATTCTGGAGCAAATATTGTGCCATATGGAAACGCTCCATTCTTTTTGAACCTGGATAAGCTGGCTTTGTAGAGACTCCATGATTGGTCGTCTCCCCTCGACTTAGCTCTATTGAAGAGCTTTCACGCGCTGCCCTACTGATGGTGGTGAGCGTTGGCGTCGCAGCATATGATGAGCTCGGTGTGAGATATATCGCAGTCAGCGGTTAACGCCCGTAGCAGTTGCTGTGAAAAGGGCCATTGGTAGTCGTGGGCCATGTAGGTAGAGCTGAGTCTGACCTGTACAGGCTTCTGTGTTGTCACCATCGCTGAAATTAGGAAGAATTTTTTTGCTAGGCTACAGGCGCGGACATTACCTTCGCTACAAGTAGCTTATAGTCTTTAGTCCCCAGTCCAGAAACCATGCCACCACAAACCCAAAATTCCTGGATAAGGACGATGTCTGCTCCACATTTGCTTTTGCGGAGCAGATGAGCGGCTGCAGCAGCTTTACAGTGGTTGAGGTTGATCTGGAAGAGTGTCAGTGATATCTTCCGTTTTTGGCAGTGGTATTATCTGCGACATCCTCCGGCAGTGGCTGTTCTAGGGGGGCAGCAGCGACTTCTTCTACCGGTGCGTCGTCTAACCCGGACGGCCTGTTGGCTGCATCCGAGCGATAAACTCTTATCGTAATCGGCTTAAAGCCATAATGTGCCGTTCAGTTGGCTACGGAAAGGGTCTTGGCTGACTCGTCATTGTTTTCGAGGGTCACTTGTCGGCTTAAGCCTTCGACCTTGGCGATCCTCCAATCCTGAGTAACCAGGTCTGGGTTACTCATCTGAAGGATGAGCAGAAACCCAAACTCTCGCCGGGGGTCGACTTGGCTCGTCTTTCCAATCGACCGCCTCCAGCTTTGCCCCGGGGTACACTTCCACCAGCAAAGCCGCTGCTCTTTTATAAAGCTCTGCGGATTTGTCGTCATTGCAGGCTATTACTTTAATATTGCCGTGATGCCAACCAGCATCAAAGCAAAGAGGAGGCGGTTCACCATTCAGCTCCACGAGGTCGACCACCTTTTTCTGTAGCTCTTTTTCTACAGCCCCGGGATATGGCCCTCCTCCCTTTGATTCCGCCCCCAGCCACACCACACTTGAAAATAGAAACGCCTATATCTTCCACAATTTTTGAGCTAGAGCCACCTTTTAGGATCTGTCGAGCTTTTTCGGCAACTTTGATTTGCACTGAAAAGAATTTAAGCAAACCGGCGCAATGTCTTTAAGATTTCAGAATTTTTTATTTTGCAAATCGCCTGAAAATTATTTCAAAAAGGGCGTGATGCGTTTCATTTACGTTTTATTTATAGATTTTTATTTAATTTATTTAATATTTAGAAATGTTTTAAGACCTCTAGCTCGCACACGATACCGATTCCAATGACAAACAATCAGAGAGTGCAAAAAATGCATGCGTGTTCAGCTTAGTAAGGAATGCAAGGTAGCAAAGAAAAGAAGTAAGAGAGCAGCGCTACTTTGAGCACTTGCAATATAAGAGCGAGTGCAATGAACCCAGATCAACAGGATCATTAACGGGAAGAATGACCAACTTGTTGGCAGCTCAACGTGTTGTCCCAGTATGGGTGCGCAGGACAGCGACGCTTACAACGCCATCGTCTGTGCGGATGGTCTGTTCGACGCGAGCTATGGGCCACTTAAATGGAGATAGATTTTCTTCCTTGATACAAACGAGATCGTTCACCTTGAGATGCGTCTGTGGCGTCCTCCACTTTACACGCTGCTGAAGAAGTGATAGTTACTCCTCCTTCTATCTGTTCCAAAAGAGTTGCTGGATTTAAGTAACGTTTTGCCAGCGGTCGAGACGGTTGCAGTAAGATCTGGCTCAGGAAGTGCAACGATTGTTCTACCAATAAGTAAGTGGCCAGGTGTCAAAACTCCAAGGTCTGCGGGATTTTCTGAAAGCGATACAAGAGGGCGTAAATTGATTATCGCTTGAATTTGGCACACCAAGGAGCGCAGTTCATCGAATCCAAGAAGGCAAGACCCCATTGAGCGATATAAATGATGCTTGGCCATCTTAGCCGAAGTGGGGCGATCGAGGAAGTATAAACTTCCAGTCGAATCCATTGCTCAAGCAGTAAGCATGAATTTTCTCAAGATGCTTTTCGTTTAAGAGCAAGTTCCGCAGCTCCAGTAACTCAGCCCAGATGCAATTGGGTATGCTGCGAGAAGCCACGAATCGCTTAAGAGAGCATAGAAAACCATCGGTAGAGAGATTGATAAGTTCTAACCAAACGGCCTTGGTGGCGAAAAAACGCATATGAAGGAGCCGTTTTGCGAACTTCAGACCTGTAATAAAAAGGACCATTGTAATCAACTCAAGATTTCCCTGCAAAAATGAAAGACAACGCAACCAAAGCGCTAAGCGCAATAGCCCTTGTGGTGATGCTCCCTTGGAAAGCATATCAGTAAGATTCATTGCAGTCGGCACATATCGCCACAAAAACATTGAATTTAGATGGTTCTTCCATCAACCAAGAAAGGACTACTAAAGAGTCTGACCAACAGAAAACCTTGCATTTAAAAATCTTCATCTACACTATTTCGGATACAAATTGTGCAAGCAAATGGGCAGGGCATAAGAGCGATAGGAGATGAGACTGCACTTGGAAGCAAAATGTAGCGGGGAAATTTCGCATGACGCACCTCCGCAAAGTCACTTCAGAATCCAGTCCGGGCTGTGGAAAGGAGTTGGGGCATAATTTTTCTCTCCCCATCCTCTGCTGGATGATTTTGGCTCTGGCCATTGTGGGCCCGATTAGCCCAAGTTGATCATAACATCTTGCTATGGTCGCTTCAACGGAGTGCTTCGTGTGCCTTTTTTAGTCACCGTGAAGAGCAAACGTGAAAACGAAGCTATCTTCGCGTGGTTCCCAAACAAGTCCGAGTGCCTTTGTGAAGTCAACGTTGTCATCGAACTTAAGTAGACTTTACCTTTCGCTGTCTGGAACCTCGTTGATAACGTCCAGACGATTCGAGCACCACTTTCGAAGCCGAAAGTTTCAACTTATAGCATTTTATATCCTGTTTGGGACAATCGCGCCACAGTATGCATTGGAACCTTTCATCGGGAGTGGCGAGTAGGACGCACCGATACATCTGGCAAATATCAGCTGTCAGGGCGATAGGAAAGGTTCGAAATCGAATGAGTATATTAAACAACCTATCTTGAATTGTTGGACCCGCCATGAGAATATGGTTTAAGGATAAACCAGACGTGTTGGCGGCAGAGATCTCGAATAAATTTTTGAGCTTTTTTGTTGTGCTATCCTCTTTCAGCACGCAATGATGAGGTAGAAAATATTTGCATCTCTGCATATCTGCGCTCGGCACCAGCGACATATGGTTGAGATCAATGCCGAATATTGCGTCCTAAGGCGAGGAACTCGAACTAATTTGCGCTCAAGGTTTTCGAGCCTGCGCCAGGCTTGCATGTAAGAATCACCCAGGGACTCTGGGAAATGTTTAAACTATCGAACAAAATTCTGTTGGAAGTGTGCTTCGCATGCGAGCACTTCCTTTGTAGCCTTGGAAATTGGCTCGACTTGGCAGTCGATTTCCCAAAAACGACGCACTAACTCGTTCAGCCGAGTGCTGTGAGTGCTGGCATCCGATGATCTTTGATTAACGACGAACGAAGAGAGCTTTGGGGTCCGATGACCGCCACCAGATAAAGTCCAACCCAGATGTGTCTTCTGCAACAATGGTAGACAGTACGCTGTACCCCCTAGGCCATTCGCCCCAAAACCGGAGGCCAAACCAGAACCCATGGACATAGATCATTCTGTCTGATCACGACATATCGATTACATGAATAGGTTACGAAATAACGACTAAGTAGGAAAGCGTCCTCTAACTCATAGCCAATCAGATCCCATTCAAAAATACCAGAAACAGTTCCAAGTAACTATAGGCGAAGTAGACCCAGGAAAAGAGGAGCAAGAGCACGACGCAATTGCAGAGGATGCCGAACAAGGCTATTTAGAATACCTAAAACAAGTAGGGATAGAGTACCTACCAGAAGTTAGTAGATACCGCAGACATTAATTTTTTAGATTAAACAGTTCCTCATAGCCCTATTTTAACTGCAATACGAGGAACGGAAAAAAGCTTAAATTTCTGATAGATGCAGGTTCAAACCAAAATTACATTCAAGCCAACTTAGTACTGAAACCCAAACTTAATGAGAAACCTTTTTTCGCAAATTCTGTCGGCGGACAAACAAAAATCACCCGTCATACCCATCTCAGTTTACATATTTGGACTTTTGATCAAGTTCCAATCAAATTTTTCCTTCTCCCAACTCTTAAAACTTTTCATGGCATATTTTATAACGATACCCTCAAACAGGTTAACGCTGTTATCGACGTACGCAATGACTTACTAGTAATAGATGGGAATTATAAAATAAAAATCAAACAATTGGCTACTCAAGCGGTTAACAACATAAAAGTCAGGGCAGACCACATGTCTACGAAACAAAAAGAGCTCATGGATAGGATGACCGAAATGCATGCAGAATTATTTGCTGAACCTGATGAAAAACTTACTTACACAACAGCGGTAACTGGCAAAATAAGAACCACTTCAGACACCCCAATATATAGTAAACATTATAAGTACCCCGCCTCTTAAAAAACAGAAATAGAAAAACAAATAGACCAATTGCTGCGAGACGGTCACCGTACAACGCACCTGTGTGGATGGTTCCAAAAAACGAAGTCGCTTCAGGACAGAGGAAGTATAGGCTGGTAATAGATTACCGAAAGTTAAACAAGGTAACCATATCAGATCGATACCCTATACCAGACTTTGCGGACATTATAGCACAATTGGGTGATAACAAATATTTCTCCGTGCTAGATCTGAAAAGCGAGTTTCATCAAATTCCACTCAAAGAGAAAGGTATAGAGAAAACCGCATCCTCGGTATATGGTGGTAAATTCGAGTTCACAAGGTTACCTTTTGGATTAAAAAATTCCCCATTAATATTTCAAAGAGCTCTCGAAATACTAAGAAACCAAGTTGGCATGAGATGTAAGGTCTACATAGATGATATAATAGTTTTCAGCAAATCAGAAAAAGAACATGCAGAAAACCTTGAGATATTCTACACTCTTTCCAAGGCCAATATGAAAATTCAAATCGACAAATGCGAGTTTTTCAAAACTGAATTCCATTTCGTAGGAGTCACAATTTCAGCTGATGACGTAAAAACTAATGTTGAAAAAGTTAAAGCAATGCAACATTTTCCACAGCCTAAGACATTTAGAGATTTGAGAGCTATCTTAGGCTTAGGTAGTTATTATAGACAATTTATTCGCGATTACGCTAAGATAGCGAAACCGCTCACCAACCTACTTTGGGGAGAGAATGGGCGACTCTAAAAAAACGTTTCTAGTAAAGTCAAAATTTTTCTAGACCAAAGCCTTCATAAAAATAAAAAATAGAAATACAATAGTTTCAGAAGATGTAACACTCGCTTATCCCGATTTCAAGAAAGAGTTCCAATTGACCACAGATGCTTTGAATTACGCTATTGGCGCAGTTCTGGAACAAAACGGAGACCAATCACTTTCATTTCGCGTGCGCTTTCAAAAACCGAAGAAAACTCTGCCACTAACGAAAAAGAAATGTTGACAATAAAATGGGCACTCCATAGCCTATGCATGTACCTTTACGGTACCTCTAAAGTGATCATTTATACTGTCCATCAATCATTGACATTCGCCTTAAGCAACATAAACCACAACGGTAAACTCAAACGGTGGAAAAGCTACCTCGAAGAATACAATCATGAACTTCACTATAAACCAATCACATCAAACGAAGTGGCAGATGCTCTTTCGATAAATCCCATAAGCCCGCAAATAAATAGCACAACTGCATCAATGCATAGCGACGAAAGTTCCTTGCACATTTTAATACCGGTCATGGAGGTCCCAAACCAATGAATCATAAAAATTCGATATACCCTTCCCACAATATCACAGACACATTGTTAAAAAGAAAAACTTTCAGAATCCGAACTAATCGAGATACTTAAAGAAAGATTAGATCCAAGATAAATTAACTAGATCACACAGGAACCCAATTGACAATAAAACCAAAATATTACATAATTTACTTTTCCCCGGTTTAATAAAAAAGGTCACTGCAATAACTAAACAATGCGAAACATGCAAATACGAAATACGATAGACACCCACAACAAGGCAAAATACAAAAAACTCCAGGTCCTACATACCCTGTTCAAATTATACAAATAGATTTGCATACGACAGAAAAGAAGTTAGTCCTCACCGCAATAGACAAGTTTTCAAAATACGCACAAATAAAGATAGTAAAATCAAAAGCAACAGAAGATTTAAAGGCTCCTCTCAGAGAAATCATGATAGCATTCGGAATGCCACAATTGGATTATGGATAACGAAAAGGCAATGAACTCAGCGTTGATCAAAGTCCTGCTAAGCAACCAACTAAAAGCTACAGTCTATACGACCCCACCTTCCGCTTTCACAAGCAATGGGCAAGTTAAGCGATTTCACTCGACCATGACTGAAATCATGAGGTGTATTAAAAGAGATGACAACACTGCTTGTTTCGAAGATTTAATCTTCAAGGCAGAACAAGAATACAACCAGACAATTCACTCTACCACTAAGAAAAAACCTATGGTATTTTTCGGAAATCAAACGATATCAGATCCACAAGAACTAAAAACAGCCAGAGAACAGACCAGTAAGAAAATCCGCGAAAAACAGAACGAAGATTTGGCGTACCATAACCGGAAGAGAAAACAAGTTAAAGAATACAAAGAAGGAGAAATCATATACGTTAGAATAGACAAAAGGCTCGCTTCGAAAGTAACGCCAAAATTTAAAAAAGAAACAGTTGCAATAGACCAAAATACAACACGATCAGGCAAAATAGTCCACAAAAACAATATCAAATCATAATATCCGTTCACAGATTTTTCTTGCCATTGTGCCAAGGGCTGGCAACAGTTCTTGACTATTCGCACTCCCAGTTCATTCCAACAAAAACTGGAATCGCAACAGTTCAGAATAACGAATTCAGAATCATTCACATTTTTAACATGGAAGAGTACGAAAAGCCATATGGAAATTAGAAGAAGCCGATCAAAATGTGAGCCACTCGCACCAGCTGTACCATTTAGGAGTACGAACTGAGAGCAATAAAAAGCGATTTACGTAGACTTCAGTCACCTAGAAGGGCGACTAGGTCTAAAGATGCACTAGGGACAGCATGGAAATGGTTGGAGGGCACGCCGGACAATTAGCTCATGAGCTCCTAACAGCAAAAATCAAAGAGCAACTAGAAAACAACAATAGAAAGTAGTTATCAATCAAATCCTTAGCAATAAAATGAATGAATTAAGCAGAATAACCAATACTATAATTAAATCAACAGAAGAAGAAAAGACATTAAGAGAAGAAGCAACAAGTAAAGTTGATCTAACTAACTTAATTCATGCACAAAACTGAGCAAAACCAATACTGTAAATTCCATATTATTGTCGGAAGCAGAGGTAACTAAAGTAGAAGAAATATTATAGAACGTGGAAGGCATGTTCTTTAATGTAAAAGAGTTATTAGAATTTGCAAAAATAAAAATAGCCACAAATGGCAAAAATTTACTCTACATTATAAACATTCCATTCATCGGAAAAGAACCCTGCTTGTCAATGATAAAAAATATGAAAAAATTATAATGTGCAACAAAACTTTTTACGCCAAAATAGACAGTTGTGAGAACCATAGCGATACAACAATCTGTAACAGAAATAACATTTTTAGCTTAAGTAACAACACTTGTATAACTCCACTTTAACAAAACCGCACTTTGTAAAACCATATATAGTCAACACATCCCAGATCACGAGGAAATAGTTGCTAGCACAATACCGTTGAACGACTACGAGGGAAAGATTCGAATAGACCAAGAAGAGATGGAACTGCAAGGGACTTACTTAATACAATTTCTAAATTCGACAAGAGGAATCGCCGAAGATGATTATGAAGCAAAAGAATCGGTATACGCGGAAGCTACTCCCCCACTTTTTCAAATGTTGGCAGAAAACACCAAGACCGACGAAGTACTGTCTCTACAGATGCTCAACGAAATAAACATCAACAGCACAAGGAGACTAGAGATGTTAAGGACGGCAAATTTTAAGGAAACCGCCATAAGCTTGTCACTCTCCGGAGTCCTGTTGACCCAAAAACGTTTCTACATTGCGTCCAAGGACGTCCGCGTTTCAAGGGGGAGGAGTTAAGGACAGTTCTTACCACAGCCGCTCAGTTACGCCAGCGCAGGTGCACCTAAAATGCACTTGCCCAAAAATCACAATTGCAACAATAGTTCGTGGAACACATCCGTCACGTGCGCTTCGTCAGCATATTTCAGCATGCACCCGCATGGGATCAATGGCCAGCGCGTTATACAACGAGCACCACCGTGGGAATGAACCTGGCGATCGACACCCAAACAGCTACAAGACAACAGCAGCAGCGGCGGCAGCAGCAACGGCGACAACTGCAGCAGCGACATTCAACAAGCGGTCTAATAAAGCATAATTTAGAATTGTCATAAGTTAGTTCTAACCAGCACTTGATCATCACTTGATCATGATTTTTTTTATTTCAATTAAACAAACCTTTTATTAATTTATGTAAATAGGTGTATAAATGTAAGTGACATTCTTATTATACCCTGGATCCATAAAATGGGTAAATCAGGGTATAATGGTTTTGTGCAAAAGTATGTAACAGGCAGAAGGAAGCATCTCCGACCCCATAAAGTATATATATTCTTGATCAGTATCAATAGCCGAGTCGATATGGCCATGTCCGTCTGTCCGTCCGTCTGTCCGTCCGTCTGTCCGTATTTATGAACGCGTAAATCTCAGAGACTACAAGAGCTAGAGACTTCAGATTTTAAATATAAGCTCTCCTATACAATAAGCAGAACAAGTTTGCTTCAAATTATCGATAACTTCTCTGGTTTTCGATATACACATGGAATCGATAACAAAAATATCGACTTTGGAAAATCTAAAAATGGGGGTTTAATGGGTAACGATAGAACTTTTCTCAAAATTTCGTCCAAATCGGTTAAGAAACACCAGAGATATCGTAAAGTTAAGTCAGTTATGAGTTTTGTTTAAAGTGATCATTATTTGAAGCATACTTTTAGGACGCAAGGACTGCAACTGGGTTCAGGGTATCTTCTGCTCGGGCTATCCGGACTAGAGACGTCTTACTTGTTCATTTTACTTTTATCGACAGTCACTTATATAATTATAATTTCAATATTTGACAAAGCAATAAATTATTTATATATTGTACTATATCTTTGATGAGATGATTTATTATTACATCACAATGTGTTTTATATTTAGAATCAATTTATTTAAAAAAAAATTCATGTACGATAAAGTATTTTTTACAAGCAGCAAGAACAATGCCTCACCACCCATAAATCAATCAACGCATATGTGATTGCCCAAAAGCAGCATTTTTTATGAGTAAACGCGTGTGCATACCTTTTTTCTTGTAGTGGTATTTATTTATTTATTAATTTTCAGCTGTGAGCAGATGATATAAACATAAAAATAATATTAATATAAAATAATTTTAGTCAAAATAATTAAATTTAAAATAATATGTAAATCTGAAATTAAATTTAGGTAAAAAAGTTAAAAGGTTAAAGTTAAAAAAATTTAGTGGTCCAACATTTGTTGCATGGATTGGGAAAAACACAGAAAAACCCAATCAGACCGGTAGTAGATTTGTGATTAGTGGTTACGATTAGATAAAGAAATGGGGATCGATTGTTTTAGCACTGGAGTTCAGGTCTCCAGAGATACAAGGGAATAAAGCCTGTTGTAGTCAGAACAAATAACGCGAAATGGTTCATGAATTAAATAGTTGCTTGAGCAACGATCCAGGTAGATCTAATTGGAACAAATAATTTTATTCGATATAATAGAACTGATGAGTCGATTTCACCACTCATCAAGTAGATTAGTGATAAATACTACACCATGCATAATTCTACTGTTGAAAAGGGAAGGAAAATTTATTAAAAGAAGTCTACTTGAATACGGGCTAGGTTTATCCCAGGAACCCAGTCAAAATTTCTAAGCGCAACCAGAAGCAATTTCTTCTGCACAGCGTTTAAGTGGTGTAGGGATCATTAAACTCATTTGACAACCACTTGATGAAGCAAAAAACATGTATGGCCTTAACGACCATCGACGATATGTGAGAATCAAATTTTGATTTGCTATCAAGAGTGATGCCTAAATCTTTAATTTCAGAAACGCGGACAAGTGGTTAAGCATCAAGCAAGTAGTGAGCAGTATGAGAGGTACAAAAAGGCATGACTTTACATTTTGAACAATTTAAATTTAGTAAGTTATAACGGCACCAGGCTGAAAGTGCACCCAAGTCCAACTGTTGTAAGTTACATAGGGAATCATCATTATAGGTGAAACATAGCTTTACATCATCAGCAAACATATAAACATGAGAGTTTGTCATAACAGCAGGAAGATCGTTAACAAATAGATTAAATAGCAATGGTCCCAGGTGACTCCCCTGAGGAACACCAGAGGTAACAAAAATAGATTTGGATACTGAAGATTTAAAACCACTTTTTGTGTTCGGCCACACAAGTACTCCGGAAGCCACGACAAGAGATTTGCTGGAAATCCAATAATATTTAATTGTTGAAGCAATACAGAATGACTAACAGAATAGAATGCCGGACTAAAATCTGTATAACGACGCATAGTGGCGCTTTTTATACTCGATACCGAAGGTAAAGAGAATATTGGGTTTGTGCAATGTCCGTCATGTTGTCTGTCTGTCTGTCCGTCTGTGTGTTCGTATGTGCGCAACTTTTTTCCACACCCTTCAAGCTATAGACTTGAAACTTTGCAAATTTCTTTATCTATGGCCGTGTGAGATAATGTATTAAAATTAGGGCTCAACGATTACTGGGGGGCTGGCAAATCGATAAACTGTATAAATCAATTTCGATGAAGCCAGCTATTTCACACGCCCTTACAGCTAGAACTACCAGATTTTTAGGAAATATAGCTACTAACAACCTCCGAACAACTGCATCAATTTTGGAGCCACGCCTACCCATTCCGCCCCCAGCTCCCCGCAGTTTTAAACCAAAAATGCCCATATCTTCTACAGTTTTTGAGCTACAGTTTCTAAATTTGGTGCCAAGAACGGTGTTGACGACCTCCAACCATATTCATAAAAACTTTAGATGCCTCGCCCATCCATTGTGCCCTAGCCGCACCCAACCACCCCAACGCTTCGCTAAAAACGGTAGTGCGTGTATCTTTCATAGTGTTTGAGCTAGACTCATCAAATTTGGTAGTTAGATAACTATTAACAATCCAAAAACACTGCATCAAAGTTTTGGAGCCACGCCCACCCATTCCACCACCAGTCCTCCCGATGTTAAAAAACAGAAATGCCCATATCTTCCACAGTTTTAGAGCTAGAGTCGCCAAATTTAGTGCCAAAAAAAGTGTTAACGATCCCCAAAATAAAAGAAAAACAAAAACTTAGGATGCCACACCCATCTATACTGCCCTAGCCGCCCCAACCCGCCCCAGCCCTTCGCTAAAAACGGGAATGCTTGTATCTTCAAAAGTGTTTAAGCTAGAGTCACCAAATTTGGTAGGAAGATAACAGTTTATGACCCTCAAAAAACTGCATCAAAGTTTTGGAGCCACGCCCCCCGTTCCCTAGCCCTGTGCATTTTGAAATCAAAAACGCCTATATTTTCCACAGCTATTGAGCTATAGCCACCAAATTTGGTGCCAAGATTGTTGATGAAAAGACCCAAAACACTTGGATGCCACCCATACCACCCCAGCCCCTCTTCCACCATATTCTACTAGCTTTGAGCTAGAGTCACCAAATTTGGTCGGAGGATAGCAATGAACATATACATAATTCTGCAGCAAAAATTTGGTGTTAAGCCCCCATACCACCCACAGCCCCCCTTTCCCTACCTTTAACAAACTTTGAGCTAGAGTCACCAAACTTGCAAGGAAGAAAGCGTTTTGGCATCCCCATCTGCACCAGACAATCTTTGAGGCAGCGTACACCCCTGCCGTATCCGCACCCCATTGCAATCTGGTCTCTTTTTATCGGTTATATAACTGGTTTCGAGTATACCGCAGTCGGTTGTGTCCGACTGCAACGTTTCTACTTGTTCTGATATAGCCTTGCAAAATGAAAAAAAATGTTTTGCCCTTAACAAACATTGAATGAACCTATTTTATAGAAAATTCTCCAACGATTTTAAATTTTATATCTAGAATTCAACCAGAATTCAACTTCAAAGTTGACTGATTTTCAGTGATAAAAAAATCACAATTTAAGGTAATTTGGTTGGCTTTAAGATACAATATCTTCAGAACTAGGAAACTGATAATCAAAAAATTGTACTGTTTGCTTTGCGTTTGGCCAGGTTAATCGATATTTACCAACTATCAATCAATCTCAACTTTGATGGAAAATAAAAAATATCTATAAAATTTTATATATTCTATATTTTCACATAAATTCCTATGGTTAATCCTGAATCAAATGCAACAAGAAAAACAAGTAGAAAAGTTTTAGTCGGACGCACCCGACTGCAGTATACTCGATACCACTAATAAAACAGATTAAAAGAGAGCTGATTGCAATGGTGTGTGGATACGGCAGAGGTGTAGATGGGGATGCCAAAAAGCTATCTTCCTTCCAAACTTGGTGACTCTAGCTCAAAGTTAGAAGAATATGGTGGATGGTAGTCTGGTGATGGTAGGTGGGGAGAGCGTGGCGTCCAAAGTTTTGCTGCAGATCTATTTATGATGTTAATTGCTATCCTCATATCAAATTTGGTGACTCTAGCTCAAAGTTAGTAGAATATGGTGGAAGGGGGGCTGGGGGCTCGAGCTGGTATTGGGGGGCGTGGCGTCTAAAGTTTTGCTGCAGATCTATTTATGATACTAATTGTTATCCTCATACCAAAATTGGTGCCACTAGCTCAAAGTTAGTAGAATATGGTGGAAGGGGGGCTGGGGGCTGTATGGGTGGGTGGCGCCATCCACATTTTTTGGGTTTCTTTATCACCTATCTTGGCACCCAATTTGGCGGCTTTAACTCAAAAAATGCGGAAAATAAAGGCGTTTTTGATTTCAAAATGCAGGGGGCTCGGGAACGGGGGCTGTGGCTCAAAAACTTTCATGAAGTTTTGTGGGGATTGTTATTAGCTATCTTCCTACTAATTTTGGTGACTCTAGCTTTAACGCTTTGGTAAATACACGCATTCCCGTTTATAGTGAAGCATTAGGGTGGTTTGGGGTAGCTTGGGCAGTATGGATTGGCGTGGCATCGAAATTTTTTGTGCCTTTTTTTTCGGGGCTATAATCACCTATTTTGGCACAGTATTTTGGTGGGGGCTGGGGGCGGAATGGGTAGGTGGGGCTCCAAAACTTTGAAACAGTTTTTGGGGGGTTGTTACCAGTTATCTACCTACCAAATTTTGTGACTCTAGCTCAAACACTATGGAAGATACACGCACTACCGTTTTTAGCGAAGCGTTTATTTATTTATTTATTTATTTAATGTCAGCTATGAGCAGCTGACAAATAAAAATTAACTAAATTATAATGTTAAAATAGTATAATATAAAATAAATAATTATAATATCTGAAATAAAGTTCAAAATTAAGATAAAAAATTTAAAACGTTAACGTTAAAGCTTTGGGAAATTCCAAATAAATATAACTGGTCCAACATTTGTTGCGTGGATTGGGAAAAACCCAGAAAAACCCAATCAGACCAGTGGAAGATTATTGATTAGTGGTTATGATTAGATAAGGCAGAAAGGATAGATCGTTTTAGTACTGGAATTGAGGTCTCCAAAGAGTTACGGGAATAAAGCCGGTTAAAGTCTGAACAAATAACACGAAATGGTTCATGAATTAAATAGTTGCTCAAGCACCGATCGAGGCTAAGTGGTGTGAAGTAACGGGTGGATCTAATTGGAACAGAAGGAAGGAAGATTAATTATAAGAAGTCTACTTGAATAGGGGGGTAGGTCTATCCCAGGAACCCAGTTAAAACTTCTAAGCGCAAACAGAAGAAATTTTCTCTGCACAGATTCAATTCTATCCTGGTGAATCCCGTATTGCGGGGACCACACACAAGATCCATACTCCAGGATGGGACGTACCAATAATGTATATAGCGTTTTAGTGGTGTAGAGATCATCAAACTCTTTTGACCACCGCTTGATGAAGCCAAGTACATTTATGGCCTTATTGACCATCGACGATATGTGAGAATCAAATTTTAATTTGCTATCAAGAATGATGCCTAAATCTTTAATTTCGAAAACGCGGACAAGTGGTGAAGCATCAAGCACGTAGTGAGCAGTATGAGGGGTACCTCTACAAAAAGTCATGATTTTACATTTTGAACAATTTAAATTAAGTAAGTTATAACGGCACCAAGCCGACAGTGCACCCAAGTCCGACTGTAGTAAGTTACATAGAGAATCATCATTATAGGTGAAACATAGTTTTACATCATCAGCAAACATAAAAACACGAGAGTTAGTAATAAGAGCAGGAAGATCGTTAATAAAGATATTAAATAGCAATGGTCCCATGTGACTCCCCTGAGGAACACCAGAGGTAACAAAAATAGATTTGGATACAGAAGATTTAAAAACTACTTTTTGTGTTCGGCCACACAAGTACTCAGAAAGCCACGACAGGAATATTGCTGGAAATCCAATAATATTTATTTTTTGAAGCAACAAAGAATGACTAACAGAATCAAATGCCTTACTAAAATCTGTGTAAACGACGTCAGTTTGCATTTTGTCCTAAAACCCTTTGATAACTAGTGAGGTAAACTCAAGAAGGTTGGTGGTAGTAGATCTTCGCCTAACAAAACCGTGTTGATATGGGAATAGAATTGAACTACATAAGTGCTGCAATTGGGATCAAATAATTTTTTCAAAGACTTTCGGAATGGCAGACAGCTTAGATATGCCCCTAACGTTGGACTTAGAAGAATTTTTATGGAGTGGAATAATAAAAGATTCCTTCCATATACCAGGAAACACAGCTGAGTCAACTGACAAGTTAAATAATTTGTCTAAGGGTTTACAAAGTGAGTCCGCACAATATCTAAGTATACAACCTGGCACTCCGTCAGGACCAGGCAAGAAGCCGGGTTTGATGGTGTTGAGGTCGCCTAGCAGCGTACACTCAGTTATAACTGGGACATAAATGCAGTTTGACGCTTGAACTTGAAAAGGATAGGAATTATTGCAACTATATGAACTCGATGAGCATACAGATTGAAAATACTCAGCAAAGAGATCGGCCACTGCCTGATCGGAATTTGCTTTTGTATTATCAATGTAAACCGAGGAAGGCAAGCAAGAAGATTTACGTTTAGAGTTAACAAATTTAAAAAACTGTTTCGGATCGCGGGAAAAGTTTGATCTGCAACGATTCAGATAATTGTTATAACAAAAAGTGTTTACAGAAATGAAATTTGACTTTGCAATTATATACGAGGATAAATCTAAAGTATTTCCAGATCTTTTAAATTTTTTATAGGATCTTGTTTTCAGGTTTTTTAATTTTGATAGTTCCCTCGTAAACCAAGGTGGTTTATTTTCACTTAAAGGAACAGTGAGGGGAACACATATATCCAAATACGAATTCAAAGTCCTGTAAAAAATGGCAATGGCAGTTTCTATATCAGTACAAGAATAAAGTTGAGACCAATTAGTATGCTGAAGAAGGTCATTCAATTTAGTAAAGTTAGTTTTACGAAAACATCTGGTCCTTAAACAATTGTTAGGTGTTGAACTAAGGTTAAAAAGTTCAAATGAAAGTTCTAAATTTGGATGGTAGGTATCTTTGGGAAGCACTAAAGGGTGTACTCTACTAACATTACTACAATCAGAGTCAGAAACAAATATTAAATCTAGCATTTTATTACTACTGTTATGCACCCTGTTAACTTGTGATAGGCCTAACTATAAGAGGCCATCGATAAAATCATCAGAAGTGGCCGGTAATTGCGCCGAAGATGTGTCATTCACAGACCATAACACATGTGGCAAATTAAAATCACCAACCACTATAAGTTGATCCATATCCGTCAACAACGACGACACAAGCTGCAGGGCATTCAGATGGGATATGTAAATGTTAATATCAGAATTGGGAGGAATATATGAACAAGTAATATACAGTGAGCGGCCGCTAAATAATATTTTAACACATATGAACTCAATATCCGGATGATCATGAGATTGAATCTGTTCAGAGGAAATACAAGAATCAACAGCAATGAGAACACCGCCCCCCTTGCGGGAGGTGCGATCGCATCTGTACAGGTTATACTTATTAGGCAAAACGGAATAATCAGATATATCAGGTTTTAACCAGGTTTCTGTCAGTGCAACTATCTGAGAATCAAAGGATAAGGATAACATATAGTTTAGAAAGTTTAGTGTTAAGGCCTCGAACATTTTGATAGTTGAGGTAACAGGGTGGCTAACAGTTGGTGCACTACTGAACCTACTATTGTTATTATTAATTTTACGCCTCTTCACATACTCCTTTACAATGAGCTGCGGTGGCCAAAACTTTCCAGAACAAATTTTCGAGAAAAGTTCGGGCGGAACACTCAATTTGAAAGAAGATATGGTTCGGGCTTGTTTAAACTTAAACTTTTCAACAGTTATAAGTGGAGAGTCTATTTTACTTTTAATGTAGGCACTAACATCATCCAACAAAGTGTCGGATGCTAGCCTAGACACGAAAATAAATTTGTTCAAAGGCACAACAACGAGAGTCTTGTGAGCCCCCGGTGTACCTTCAGTAGGCTTAATAGGCACACAAGCTGTTGGAAGAGAAAGATCGGCTGTTAAAATCGGGGAATGGTTATTGTTTGGATTTCTTGCCAGCGAGTTAAAATGCATTAACGGGCTAGCAATTGAACCCGTTGGGGGATTAGTGATTGGTACCAAAAGGGGAGTGGTGACCAAGACCGGAGGAACTCTGAGCGGATTAGGCCCCGAAGTCTTTTTACGCTTCGGCGAATTACTCAACAACTTGCCTTTTTTGAAGCTCGACTGCAACTCTTTAAAGGAAGTATGAAGGTTATTAAATGCAGTATGCATTGTCTTAAAACCTACATATGTCTGTCTCATAAATTGAGTAGACTCCTTTTCGACCTCATAACAGGACTGACAAAACCATTTAAGGCCTATGTCTGCAATTAAGCAGTCCCGTATTTTGGCCGTAAAGCCAACACACTTCATGAGTATCACATTGTCACACAATCTGCACAGAATAAAGTCTTGGTTGGATGATCCAACCAATTTGCAGTTGTTGCTGCAACAAAGTAGCATATTGATTTTAAGTTGAATAAATAAAAATATTAATAAAAAGAAAAAAAAGTAATATGCTTTATCAAAAAGATGTAGGGTTCACGAAAGTAAGTGTGAAGGAGTTGATGCAATGAGCCCGATCAAACGGTAAAAACCAAGAGCGCGAGAGAGCTTGAGTGCGTTGGCAGATACAACTACAAGTACTTCGGATAAGAGCGGACGTTAGCGTGAGAGGACTGATGCTGGAGTGCAAGAGCAAGAAAATAAGACAAGCTGTTTGTTGTTATTGGGTGAAAGAAAACACAGAACAAGCACAGAATAAGCAAATGCAAATATACGTATGTATGTACATATGTTTTTTAAAGCAACTGCAGCGTTGGTTCTACTGCGACTTCAAATGTAATTTAAGTCCGCAACTATTATTAGGCACACATAAATATATACAAATTATATTTGCGATCACTGCTAGAATCGTTTACCAAATAAAACCAAGTAACACTTAGTGCACAAACACAAGAAAACAATAACTTATTGAGAGCGCTCAAAAACACAACCGACACCAACGAAAGACAAAAGCTTTTGAGTGGTTTAGGGCGGTTAGGGCAGTATAGATGGGCGTGGCATACAAAGGTTTTTTTGCTTTTTTTTTTGGATCGTTAAGACATATTTTGGAACTAAATTTGGCGACTCAAGCTATAAAACTGTGGAAGATATAGGCATTTCTGTTTTTTAACATCGGGAGGACTGGAGGCGGAATGGGTGGGCGTGACTCCAAAACTTTGATGCAGGTTTTTGGGGAATGAAAATAGCTATTTTCTTCCCAAATTTGGTAGTTCTAGCTGTACGGGCTTGCGAAATAGCTGGATCTATCGATTTTGCGTTGTCGAGTTTATCGATTTGCCAGCCCCCTAGTTATCGTAGAGCTCCAATCTTGACACTTTAATTTACTATGCTATAGATAAAGATATTTGCAAAGTTTGAAGTCTCTAACTTGAAGGGTGTGGAAAAAAGTTTCGGACGGACAGACACCATGACGGACATTGCACAAACCCAATATACTCTTTACCTTCGGTATCGAGTATAATTAGCCACCCGCCGTTGTTTTTTTTTTGCGGTAAAATAGTGAATAAAGACATAGTTTCAAAAATGTGCTTCATGCATTTCTGTATTTATGACATATAACCGTAAAAACCCACGCTTATTGTTATTGGTAAGTTCGTTATTGTTAAGATACATTACTTTTGTTTTTCATTCTGAAATGCTTACCTGAGATCATTTGTCAAATCCAGGTCCCTTAATTCAGGTGCAGTTACAGGATATACAAATAAACTATCAGGTACGCACAAATATAGACATTGCGTCGGCGTACAAGTTGTCTTACATCCCATTCAGGTAGGCACAAATCTTATTCGGATACGTGCGTACTATCTAAATTGCATAAATTGACCTAAGCCCTAATGTATACAGGTAATATCTAAATTTTGACGCCTGAAGGCATAACACTTTTCATAAACCCCAAATGCATACCGTATCTATCAGGTAGTATACATTAGACAATATATAGAAAATCAGCAATAATAAACTGGATTAGTCTATGACTGAAAGTTGGCGAGACAAGTAATTCATTACACTTGAAACATGGTGCCTCTAGCTCAAAGTTAGTAGAATATGGTGGAAGGGGGGCTGGGGGCTCGAGCTGGTATTGGGGGGCGTGGCGTCTAAAGTTTTGCTGCAGATCTATTTATGATACTAATTGTTATCCTCATACCAAAATTGGTGCCACTAGCTCAAAGTTAGTAGAATATGGTGGAAGGGGGGCTGGGGGCAGTATGGGTGGGTGGCGCCATCCACATTTTTTGGGTTTCTTTATCACCTATCTTGGCACCCAATTTGGCGGCTTTAACTCAAAAAATGTGGAAAATAAAGGCGTTTTTGCCTTTTTTTTCGGGGCTATAATCACCTATTTTGGCACAGTATTTTGGTGGGGGCTGGGGGCGGAATGGGTAGGTGGGGCTCCAAAACTTTGAAACAGTTTTTGGGGGGTTGTTACCAGTTATCTACCTACCAAATTTTGTGACTCTAGCTCAAACACTATGGAAGATACACGCACTACCGTTTTTAGCGAAGCGTTTATTTATTTATTTATTTATTTAATGTCAGCTATGAGCAGCTGACAAATAAAAATTAACTAAATTATAATATTAAAATAGTATAATATAAAATAAGTAATTATAATATCTGAAATAAAGTTCAAAATTAAGATAAAAAATTTAAAACGTTAACGTTAAAGCTCTGGGAAATTCCAAATAAATATAACTGGTCCAACATTTGTTGTGTGGATTGGGAAAAACCCAGGAAAACCCAATCAGACCAGTGTAAGATTATTGATTAGTGGTTATGATTAGATAAGGCAGAAAGGATAGATCGTTTTAGTACTGGAATTGAGGTCTCCAAAGAGTTACGGGAATAAAGCCGGTTAAAGTCTGAACAAATAACACGAAATGGTTCATGAATTAAATAGTTGCTCGAGCACCGATCGAGGCTAAGTGGTGTGAAGTAACGGGTGGATCTAATTGGAACAGAAGGAAGGAAGATTAATTAAAAGAAGTCTACTTGAATAGGGGGGTAGGTCTATCCCAGGAACCCAGTTAAAACTTCTAAGCGCAAACAGAAGAAATTTTCTCTGCACAGATTCAATTCTATCCTGGTGAATCCCGTATTGCGGGGACCACACACAAGTTCCATACTCCAGGATGGGACGTACCAATAATGTATATAGCGTTTTAGTGGTGTAGAGATCATCAAACTCTTTTGACCACCGCTTGATGAAGCCAAGTACATTTATGGCCTTATTGACCATCGACGATATGTGAGAATCAAATTTTAATTTGCTATCAAGAATGATGCCTAAATCTTTAATTTCAAAAACGCGGACAAGTGGTGAAGCATCAAGCACGTAGTGAGCAGTATGAGGGGTACCTCTACAAAAAGTCATGATTTTACATTTTGAACAATTTAAATTAAGTAAGTTATAACGGCACCAAGCCGACAGTGCACCCAAGTCCGACTGTAGTAAGTTACATAGAGAATCATCATTATAGGTGAAACATAGCTTTACATCATCAGCAAACATAAAAACACGAGAGTTAGTAATAAGAGCAGGAAGATCGTTAATAAAGAGATTAAATAGCAATGATCCCATGTGACTCCCCTGAGGAACACCAGAGGTAACAAAAATAGATTTGGATACAGAAGATTTAAAAACTACTTTTTGTGTTCGGCCACACAAGTACTCAGAAAGCCACGACAGGAATATTGCTGGAAATCCAATAATATTTATTTTTTGAAGCAACAAAGAATGACTAACAGAATCAATTGCCTTACTAAAATCTGTGTAAACGACGTCAGTTTGCATTTTGTCCTGAAACCCTTTGATAACTAGTGAGGTAAACTCAAGAAGGTTGGTGGTAGTAGATCTTCGCCTAACAAAACCGTGTTGATATGGGAATAGAATTGAACTACATAAGTGCTGCAATTGGGATCAAATAATTTTTTCAAAGACTTTCGGAATGGCAGACAGCTTAGATATGCCCCTAACGTTGGACTTAGAAGAATATTTATGGAGTGGAATAATAAAAGATTCCTTCCATATACCAGGAAACACAGCTGAGTCAACTGACAAGTTAAATAATTTGTCTAAGGGTTTACAAAGTGAGTCCGCACAATATCTAAGTATACAACCTGGCACTCCGTCAGGACCAGGCAAGAAGCCGGGTTTGATGGTGTTGAGGTCGCCTAGCAGCGTACACTCAGTTATAACTGGGACATAAATGCAGTTTGACGCTTGAACTTTAAAAGGATAGGAATTATTGCAACTATATGAACTCGATGAGTATACAGATTGAAAATACTCAGCAAAGAGATCGGCCACTGCCTGATCGGAATTTGCTTTTGTATTATCAATGTAAACCGAGGAAGGCAAGCAAGAAGATTTACGTTTAGAGTTAACAAATTTAAAAAACTGTTTCGGATCGCGGGAAAAGTTTGATCTGCAACGATTGAGATAATTGTTATAACAAAAAGTGTTTACAGAAATAAAATTTGACTTTGCAATTATATACGAGGATAAATCTAAAGTATTTCCAGATCTTTTAAATTTTTTATAGGATCTTGTTTTCAGGTTTTTTAATTTTGATAGTTCCCTCGTACACCAGGGTGGTTTATTTTCACTTAAAGGAACAGAGAGGGGAACACATATATTCAAATACGAATTCAAAGTCTTGTAAAAAATGGCAATGGCAGTTTCTATATCAGTACAAGAATAAAGTTGAGACCAATTAGTATGCTGAAGAAGGTCATTCAATTTAGTAAAGTTAGTTTTACGAAAACATCTGGTCTTTAAACAATTGTTAGGTGTTGAACTAAGGTTAAAAAGATCAAATGAAAGTTCTAAAGTTGGATGGTAGGTATCTTCGGGAAGCACTAAAGGGTGTACTCTACTAACATTACTACAATCAGAGTCAGAAACAAATATTAAATCTAGCATTTTATTACTACTGTTATGCACCCTGTTAACTTGTGATAGGCCTAACTCTAAGAGGCCATCGATAAAATCATCAGAAGTGGCCGGTAATTGCGCCGAAGATGTGTCATTCACAGACCATAACACATGTGGCAAATTAAAATCACCAACCACTATAAGTTGATCCATATCCGTCAACAACGACGACACAAGCTGCAGGGCATTCAGATGGGATATGTAAATGTTAATATCAGAATTGGGAGGAATATATGAACAAGTAATATACAGTGAGCGGCCGCTAAATAATATTTTAACACATATGAACTCAATATCCGGATGATCATGAGATTGAATCTGTTCAGAGGAAATACAAGAATCAACAGCAATGAGAACACCGCCCCCCTTGCGGGAGGTGCGATCGCATCTGTACAGGTTATACTTATTAGGCAAAACGGAATAATCAGATATATCAGGTTTTAACCAGGTTTCTGTCAGTGCAACTATCTGAGAATCAAAGGATAAGGATAACATATAGTTTAGAAAGTTTAGTGTTAAGGCCTCGAACATTTTGATAGGCCAAGCTAACTACTTTTATTAGTTTTTTGCCGCCGAAGTTGAGGTAACAGGGTGGCTAACAGTTGGTGCACTACTGAACCTACTATCGTTATTATTAATTTTACGCCTCTTCACATACTCCTTTACAATGAGCTGCGGTGGCCAAAACTTTCCAGAACAAATTTTCGAGAAAAGTTCGGGCGGAACACTCAATTTGAAAGAAGATATGGTTCGGGCTTGTTTAAACTTAAACTTTTCAACAGTTATAAGTGGAGAGTCTATTTTACTTTTGATGTAGGCACTAACATCATCCAACAAAGTGTCGGATGCTAGCCTAGACACGAAAATAAATTTGTTCAAAGGCACAACAACGAGAGTCTTGTGAGCCCCCGGTGTACCTTCAGTAGGCTTAATAGGCACACAAGCTGTTGGAAGAGAAAGATCGGCTGTTAAAATCGGGGAATGGTTATTGTTTGGATTTCTTGCCAGCGAGCTAAAATGCATTAACGGGCTAGCAATTGAACCCGTTGGGGGATTAGTGATTGGTAGCAAAAGGGGAGTGGTGACCAAGACCGGAGGAACACTGAGCGGATTAGGCCCCGAAGTCTTTTTACGCTTCGGCGAATTACTCAACAACTTGCCTTTTTTGAAGCTCGAATGCAACTCTTTAAAGGAAGTATGTAGGTTATTAAATGCAGTATGCATTGTCTTAAAACCTACATATGTCTGTCTCATAAATTGAGTAGACTCCTTTTCGACCTCATAACAGGACTGACAAAACCATTTAAGGCCTATGTCTGCAATTAAGCAGTCCCGTATTTTGGCCGTAAAGCCAACACACTTCATGTGTATCACATTGTCACACAATCTGCACAGAATAAAGTCTTGGTTGGATGATCCAACCAATTTGCAGTTGTTGCTGCAACAAAGTAGCATATTGATTTTAAGTTGAATAAATAAAAATATTAATAAAAAGAAAAAAAAGTAATATGCTTTATCAAAAAGATGTAGGGTTCACGAAAGTAAGTGTGAAGGAGTTGATGCAATGAGCACGATCAAACGGTAAAAACCAAGAGAGCGAGAGAGCTTGAGTGCGTTGGCAGATACAACTACAAGTACTTCGGATAAGAGCGGACGTTAGCGTGAGAGGACTGATGCTGGAGTGCAAGAGCAAGAAAATAAGACAAGCTGTTTGTTGTTATTGGGTGAAAGAAAACACAGAACAAGCACAGAATAAGCAAATGCAAATATACGTATGTATGTACATATGTTTTTTAAAGCAACTGCAGCGTTGGTTCTACTGCGACTTCAAATGTAATTTAAGTCCGCAACTATTATTAAGCACACGTAAATATATACAAATTATATTTGCGATCACTGCTAGAATCGTTTACCAAATAAAACCAAGTAACACTTAGTGCACAAACACAAGAAAACAATAACTTATTGAGAGCGCTCAAAAACACAACCGACACCAACGAAAGACAAAAGCTTTTGAGTGGTTTAGGGCGGTTAGGGCAGTATAGATGGGCGTGGCATCCAAAGTTTTTTTTGCTTTTTTTTTTTGGATCGTTAAGACATATTTTGGAACTAAATTTGGCGACTCAAGCTATAAAACTGTGGAAGATATAGGCATTTCTGTTTTTTAACATCGGGAGGACTGGAGGCGGAATGGGTGGGCGTGACTCCAAAACTTTGATGCAGTTTTTTGGGGATTGTAAATAGCTATTTTCTTCCCAAATTTGGTAGTTCTAGCTGTACGGGCTTGCGAAATAGCTGGATCTATCGATTTTGCGTTATCGAGTTTATCGATTTGCCAGCCCCCTAGTTATCGTAGAGCTCCAATCTTGACACTTTAATTTACTATGCTATAGATAAAGATATTTGCAAAGTTTGAAGTCTCTAACTTGAAGGGTGTGGAAAAAAGTTTCGGACGGACAGACACCATGACGGACATTGCACAAACCCAATATACTCTTTACCTTCGGTATCGAGTATAATTAGCCACCCGCCGTTGTTTTTTTTTTGCGGTAAAATAGTGAAAAAAGACATAGTTTCAAAAATGTGCTGCATGCACTTCTGTATTTATGACATATAACCGTAAAAACCCACGCTTATTGTTATTGGTAAGTTCGTTATTGTTAAGATACATTACTTTTGTTTTTCATTCTGAAATGCTTACCTGAGATCATTTGTCAAATCCAGGTCCCTTAATTCAGGTGCAGTTACAGGATATACAAATAAACTATCAGGTACGCACAAATATAGACATTGCGTCGGCGTACAAGTTGTCTTACATCCCATTCAGGTAGGCACAAATCTTATTCGGATACGTGCGTACTATCTAAATTGCATAAATTGACCTAAGCCCTAATGTATACAGGTAATATCTAAATTTTGACGCCTGAAGGCATAACACTTTTCATAAACCCCAAATGCATACCGTATCTATCAGGTAGTATACATTAGACAATATATAGAAAAACAGCAATAATAAACTGGATTAGTCTATGACTGAAAGTTGGCGAGACAAGTAATTCATTACACTTGAAACATGGTGCCTCTAGCTCAAAGTTAGTAGAATATGGTGGAAGGGGGGCTGGGGCTCGAGCTGGTATTGGGGGGCGTGGCGTCTAAAGTTTTGCTGCAGATCTATTTATGATACTAATTGTTATCCTCATACCAAAATTGGTGCCACTAGCTCAAAGTTAGTAGAATATGGTGGAAGGGGGGCTGGGGGCAGTATGGGTGGGTGGCGCCATCCACATTTTTTGGGTTTCTTTATCACCTATCTTGGCACCCAATTTGGCGGCTTTAACTCAAAAAATGTGGAAAATAAAGGCGTTTTTGCCTTTTTTTTCGGGGCTATAATCACCTATTTTGGCACAGTATTTTGGTGGGGGCTGGGGGCGGAATGGGTAGGTGGGGCTCCAAAACTTTGAAACAGTTTTTGGGGGGTTGTTACCAGTTATCTACCTACCAAATTTTGTGACTCTAGCTCAAACACTATGGAAGATACACGCACTACCGTTTTTAGCGAAGCGTTTATTTATTTATTTATTTATTTAATGTCAGCTATGAGCAGCTGACAAATAAAAATTAACTAAATTATAATATTAAAATAGTATAATATAAAATAAGTAATTATAATATCTGAAATAAAGTTCAAAATTAAGATAAAAAATTTAAAACGTTAACGTTAAAGCTCTGGGAAATTCCAAATAAATATAACTGGTCCAACATTTGTTGTGTGGATTGGGAAAAACCCAGGAAAACCCAATCAGACCAGTGGAAGATTATTGATTAGTGGTTATGATTAGATAAGGCAGAAAGGATAGATCGTTTTAGTACTGGAATTGAGGTCTCCAAAGAGTTACGGGAATAAAGCCGGTTAAAGTCTGAACAAATAACACGAAATGGTTCATGCATTAAATAGTTGCTCGAGCACCGATCGAGGCTAAGTGGTGTGAAGTAACGGGTGGATCTTATTGGAACAGAAGGAAGGAAGATTAATTAAAAGAAGTCTACTTGAATAGGGGGGTAGGTCTATCCCAGGAACCCAGTTAAAACTTCTAAGCGCAAACAGAAGAAATTTTCTCTGCACAGATTCAATTCTATCCTGGTGAATCCCGTATTGCGGGGACCACACACAAGTTCCATACTCCAGGATGGGACGTACCAATAATGTATATAGCGTTTTAGTGGTGTAGAGATCATCAAACTCTTTTGACCACCGCTTGATGAAGCCAAGTACATTTATGGCCTTATTGACCATCGACGATATGTGAGAATCAAATTTTAATTTGCTATCAAGAATGATGCCTAAATCTTTAATTTCAAAAACGCGGACAAGTGGTGAAGCATCAAGCACGTAGCGAGCAGTATGAGGGGTACCTCTACAAAAAGTCATGATTTTACATTTTGAACAATTTAAATTAAGTAAGTTATAACGGCACCAAGCCGACAGTGCACCCAAGTACGACTGTAGTAAGTTACATAGAGAGCCATCATTATAGGTGAAACATAGCTTTACATCATCAGCAAACATAAAAACACGAGAGTTAGTAATAAGAGCAGGAAGATCGTTAATAAAGAGATTAAATAGCAATGGTCCCATGTGACTCCCCTGAGGAACACCAGAGGTAACAAAAATAGATTTGGATACAGAAGATTTAAAAACTACTTGTTGTGTTCGGCCACACAAGTACTCAGAAAGCCACGACAGGAATATTGCTGGAAATCCAATAATATTTATTTTTTGAAGCAACAAAGAATGACCAACAGAATCAATTGCCTTACTAAAATCTGTGTAAACGACGTCAGTTTGCATTTTGTCCTGAAACCCTTTGATAACTAGTGAGGTAAACTCAAGAAGGTTGGTGGTAGTAGATCTTCGCCTATTAAAACCGTGTTGATATGGGAATAGAATTGAACTACATAAGTGCTGCAATTGGGATCAAATAATTTTTTCAAAGACTTTCGGAATGGCAGACAGCTTAGATATGCCCCTAACGTTGGACTTAGAAGAATATTTATGGAGTGGAATAATAAAAGATTCCTTCCATATACCAGGAAACACAGCTGAGTCAACTGACAAGTTAAATAATTTGTCTAAGGGTTTACAAAGTGAGTCCGCACAATATCTAAGTATACAACCTGGCACTCCGTCAGGACCAGGCAAGAAGCCGGGTTTGATGGTGTTGAGGTCGCCTAGCAGCGTACACTCAGTTATAACTGGGACATAAATGCAGTTTGACGCTTGAACTTTAAAAGGATAGGAATTATTGCAACTATATGAACTCGATGAGTATACAGATTGAAAATACTCAGCAAAGAGATCGGCCACTGCCTGATCGGAATTTGCTTTTGTATTATCAATGTAAACCGAGGAAGGCAAGCAAGAAGATTTACGTTTAGAGTTAACAAATTTAAAAAACTGTTTCGGATCGCGGGAAAAGTTTGATCTGCAACGATTGAGATAATTGTTATAACAAAAAGTGTTTACAGAAATAAAATTTGACTTTGCAATTATATACGAGGATAAATCTAAAGTATTTCCAGATCTTTTAAATTTTTTATAGGATCTTGTTTTCAGGTTTTTTAATTTTGATAGTTCCCTCGTACACCAAGGTGGTTTATTTTCACTTAAAGGAACAGAGAGGGGAACACATATATCCAAATACGAATTCAAAGTCTTGTAAAAAATGGCAATGGCAGTTTCTATATCAGTACAAGAATAAAGTTGAGACCAATTAGTATGCTGAAGAAGGTCATTCAATTTAGTAAAGTTAGTTTTACGAAAACATCTGGTCTTTAAACAATTGTTAGGTGTTGAACTAAGGTTAAAAAGTTCAAATGAAAGTTCTAAAGTTGGATGGTAGGTATCTTCGGGAAGCACTAAAGGGTGTACTCTACTAACATTACTACAATCAGAGTCAGAAACAAATATTAAATCTAGCATTTTATTACTACTGTTATGCACCCTGTTAACTTGTGATAGGCCTAACTCTAAGAGGCCATCGATAAAATCATCAGAAGTGGCCGGTAATTGCGCCGAAGATGTGTCATTCACAGACCATAACACATGTGGCAAATTAAAATCACCAACCACTATAAGTTGATCCATATCCGTCAACAACGACGACACAAGCTGCAGGGCATTCAGATGGGATATGTAAATGTTAATATCAGAATTGGGAGGAATATATGAACAAGTAATATACAGTGAGCGGCCGCTAAATAATATTTTAACACATATGAACTCAATATCCGGATGATCATGAGATTGAATCTGTTCAGAGGAAATACAAGAATCAACAGCAATGAGAACACCGCCCCCCTTGCGGGAGGTGCGATCGCATCTGTACAGGTTATACTTATTAGCCAAAACGGAATAATCAGATATATCAGGTTTTAACCAGGTTTCTGTCAGTGCAACTATCTGAGAATCAAAGGATAAGGATAACATATAGTTTAGAAAGTTTAGTGTTAAGGCCTCGAACATTTTGATAGGCCAAGCTAACTACTTTTATTAGTTTTTTGCCGCCGAAGTTGAGGTAACAGGGTGGCTAACAGTTGGTGCACTACTGAACCTACTATCGTTATTATTAATTTTACGCCTCTTCACATACTCCTTTACAATGAGCTGCGGTGGCCAAAACTTTCCAGAACAAATTTTCGAGAAAAGTTCGGGCGGAACACTCAATTTGAAAGAAGATATGGTTCGGGCTTGTTTAAACTTAAACTCTTCAACAGTTATAAGTGGAGAGTCTATTTTACTTTTAATGTAGGCACTAACATCATCCAACGAAGTGTCGGATGCTAGCCTAGACACGAAAATAAATTTGTTCAAAGGCACAACAACGAGAGTCTTGTGAGCCCCCGGTGTACCTTCAGTAGGCTTAATAGGCACACAAGCTGTTGGAAGAGAAAGATCGGCTGTTAAAATCGGTTAATGGTTATTGTTTGGATTTCTTGCCGGCGAGTTAAAATGCATTAACGGGCTAGCAATTGAACCCGTTGGGGGATTAGTGATTGGTAGCAAAAGGGGAGTGGTGACCAAGACCGGAGGAACACTGAGCGGATTAGGCCCCGAAGTCTTTTTACGCTTCGGCGAATTACTCAACAACTTGCCTTTTTTGAAGCTCGAATGCAACTCTTTAAAGGAAGTATGTAGGTTATTAAATGCAGTATGCATTGTCTTAAAACCTACATATGTCTGTCTCATAAATTGAGTAGACTCCTTTTCGACCTCATAACAGGACTGACAAAACCATTTAAGGCCTATGTCTGCAATTAAGCAGTCCCGTATTTTGGCCGTAAAGCCAACACACTTCATGTGTATCACATTGTCACACAATCTGCACAGAATAAAGTCTTGGTTGGATGATCCAACCAATTTGCAGTTGTTGCTGCAACAAAGTAGCATATTGATTTTAAGTTGAATAAATAAAAATATTAATAAAAAGAAAAAAAAGTAATATGCTTTATCAAAAAGATGTAGGGTTCACGAAAGTAAGTGTGAAGGAGTTGATGCAATGAGCCCGATCAAACGGTAAAAACCAAGAGCGCGAGAGAGCTTGAGTGCGTTGGCAGATACAACTACAAGTACTTCGGATAAGAGCGGACGTTAGCGTGAGAGGACTGATGCTGGAGTGCAAGAGCAAGAAAATAAGACAAGCTGTTTGTTGTTATTGGGTGAAAGAAAACACAGAACAAGCACAGAATAAGCAAATGCAAATATACGTATGTATGTACATATGTTTTTTAAAGCAACTGCAGCGTTGGTTCTACTGCGACTTCAAATGTAATTTAAGTCCGCAACTATTATTAAGCACACGTAAATATATACAAATTATATTTGCGATCACTGCTAGAATCGTTTACCAAATAAAACCAAGTAACACTTAGTGCACAAACACAAGAAAACAATAACTTATTGAGAGCGCTCAAAAACACAACCGACACCAACGAAAGACAAAAGCTTTTGAGTGGTTTAGGGCGGTTAGGGCAGTATAGATGGGCGTGGCATCCAAAGTTTTTTTTGCTTTTTTTTTTGGATCGTTAAGACATATTTTGGAACTAAATTTGGCGACTCAAGCTATAAAACTGTGGAAGATATAGGCATTTCTGTTTTTTAACATCGGGAGGACTGGAGGCGGAATGGGTGGGCGTGACTCCAAAACTTTGATGCAGTTTTTTGGGGATTGTAAATAGCTATTTTCTTCCCAAATTTGGTAGTTCTAGCTGTACGGGCTTGCGAAATAGCTGGATCTATCGATTTTGCGTTATCGAGTTTATCGATTTGCCAGCCCCCTAGTTATCGTAGAGCTCCAATCTTGACACTTTTATTTACTATGCTATAGATAAAGATATTTGCAAAGTTTGAAGTCTCTAACTTGAAGGGTGTGGAAAAAAGTTTCGGACGGACAGACACCATGACGGACATTGCACAAACCCAATATACTCTTTACCTTCGGTATCGAGTATAATTAGCCACCCGCCGTTGTTTTTTTTTTTGCGGTAAAATAGTGAAAAAAGACATAGTTTCAAAAATGTGCTGCATGCATTTCTGTATTTATGACATATAACCGTAAAAACCCACGCTTATTGTTATTGGTAAGTTCGTTATTGTTAAGATACATTACTTTTGTTTTTCATTCTGAAATGCTTACCTGAGATCATTTGTCAAATCCAGGTCCCTTAATTCAGGTGCAGTTACAGGATATACAAATAAACTATCAGGTACGCACAAATATAGACATTGCGTCGGCGTACAAGTTGTCTTACATCCCATTCAGGTAGGCACAAATCTTATTCGGATACGTGCGTACTATCTAAATTGCATAAATTGACCTAAGCCCTAATGTATACAGGTAATATCTAAATTTTGACGCCTGAAGGCATAACACTTTTCATAAACCCCAAATGCATACCGTATCTATCAGGTAGTATACATTAGACAATATATAGAAAAACAGCAATAATAAACTGGATTAGTCTATGACTGAAAGTTGGCGAGACAAGTAATTCATTACACTTCAAACATGTCGTTAAACAACCATAAATTATTTGACTTGTTTAAAAAATTTCACGGAAGCTGCCGTGAATATAATTTATACGGCAATATACAGAGAAGCGAAAATATAACAAATCAACTTTACATTACGTATGCAAATTTAAAATCAAAATGGATGAAAGCAAACAAAACGACTGAGAGGATCAACTCTAAAAACCAGGACTGGCTTTATGAAGATACCATCCTGGATATGTTGACAGAAGATGAACCCAGCACATCAACCGGAAGTGTCAAAGGAAGACCATTTAAAAGAATGGAGGAATGTTCAAATTTTACAAGAAAGAGAAAACTGGCTTAAGAAGTATGGTTCCGAAGAAGCATTGGCTTTGTTTATGGACTTAGGGCTTTCAAAAGAGAAATATGAGATACAACGGACATCTTTAAGGCAACATGGAGCTGATATATTACCGGCTTACAAGCATATTGCGACAGCAAAAATATATTCACGACCACTGCATACGGAGTTTACTGAAGTCTCTGCGAAAGCCAATGTCCAGGATCTAATGGACCTTACAACAAAACGGCTGTTGCAGAGTCTGGCTTAAGATGTGATGGAAGCACTTTCTAAGAAACTGACATTGATCAGTAAATGGGGCTGCGATGGATCATCCGGACAAAGCCTTTATAAGCAAAGAATATCTTCCGATGACGCTACCATATCAGACGGAAATATGCTTTTGGCACCTGTTGTTCCTTTGCGGCTTAAATCTGATGATTCCTAGCACTGAAAAAATCAACGACCGTCATCCGTACATTATTGCCGACCAATAATGTTTCAGTTTGCAAAGGAATCACCGGAACTCATAAGGGACACAGTAAAGGACATTCAAGAACAAATAAACAACATTAAGCCAGCAAAGCACAAAATTGGAGAAAGAAAATACATTGAATGTAGTTACGAGTTCCACCTGACCATGGTTGACGAAAAAGTCGTTAACGAAATGACAAACACAACGTCATTTTTGTCATGCCCAATTTGCAAAAAAACTCAAAAAAACTTCGGCGATTTGAATGATTCTACAAATGAAGAGAATTATGAATTTAGGATTCCATAGCACGCAAGAATAAGATGTATGGAGTTCTTGTTAAAATTAGCGTATACTCTTCCAAAAAAGGAGGATCACTTTGATGAAAACACATCAAACAAAGATAAGGAAAAAATCAGAAAGAAGCGAATACGGATGCGTTTTTCAAACGAGTTCGACTTAAAGTAGACTGCCCCAAGTACGAATACGGAAACTTAAACGATGGAAACAGCAGCGTCTTCGGATCCACTTATTTCATCACTGCGGCATGTAAAGTCACGCAAAGACTTAGAAAATAATTATAGTTTAGAAATGATTAGTCTTTTAGATGTGAGCAAAATTTAAAAAAATTCAATAAAAATTTTATTTTTAAAATTAGTAACATTAGTTTTAAATTTTAAAACCCTTTCAAACAAAACAAAATAAAACAAAAGTTTAAATAAATTTTTCACAAATTTAAACTTTGCTTACTCATAAATAGGCACAAAAAAATCATAGAACTAATTTCAAAGACTACAGTCCTTCTCAGACCACAAGTACATTCAATTTCGTGTTAACTTTGAACGATTAGTGAAGAAAAAAGTATACAGAAACCCGCGGAACACAGACTGGAAGCAGTTTGTTAAAGAAGTTGAAACAAACCTACCGCAACTACCAAAGATAGCCTCACCAGATAAAATAGAGAAGTCCCTAGAGACACTTTTTAAATATTTGGTGACGGTCTATCATAAAACGTGTAGACCATCCCAAGAGAAGAAGAGACACAAGCCCCCATGGTGGACTCCAGAACTCAAGGGACAAAGGAAAGACGTTAATTATTTATCTATCATATGCTTTTTAAATTGATCAAGTATCTACTTTGGTTCAAAATTTATGATTTTTGCAACGAAAAAAGTAAAAAAGCGCCACAGTGCGACGTCAGTTTGCATTTGTGCAAGAAACTGAACTTTGGTGGTAGTAAGTCTGCGCCTTACAAAGCCGTGTTGGTAAGGGGAAATAATTGAACTACACAAGTGGTGCAATTGAAAGTATATTTATCATAGACTTTCGGACAACTTGGAAACACCCCAATAGTTTTTTAAGTTAAACAATTTGTATGGAGTGAAATTATAAAAGATTCTTTCCATATAAATAATTATGTAAGTGAATCCGCACAAAATCTAAGTATACGACCTGGCATTCTATCTGGACCAGGCAAAAAGCCGGGTTTGATAGAGTTAGCAGCGTACACTCACACTCACACTGGGACATATATGCAATTTGTCGTTTGAACTTAAAAAGGATAGAAATTATTGCAACTATATAAACTCGATGAGAATACTGATTGAAAATACTCAGCAAAAAGATCAGCCACTGCTTGATCGGAACTTGCTTTTGTATTATCAAGGTTAACCGAGGATGGCAAGCATGAAGATTTACGTTTTGAGTTAACAAATTTATAAAACTGTTTCAGATCACGGGAAAAGTTTGATCTGAAAAGATATAGATAATTATTGAAACCGGGAAGTATCTCCAGATTTTTTAAATATTTTATGGGATCTCGTTTTCACATTTTTATACTCGATACCGAAGGTAAAGAGTATATTGGGTTTGTGCAATGTCCTTCATAGTGTCTGTCCGTCTGTGTGTCCGTATGTGCGCAACTTTTTTCCACACCCTTCAAGCTAGAGACTTGAAACTTTGCAAATGTCTTTATCTATGGCCGTGTGAGATAATGTATCAAGATTAGGGCTGAACGATTACTGGGGGGCTGGAAAATCGATAAACTGGATAAATCAATTTCGATAAGGCTAGCTATTTCACACGCCCTTACACCTAGAACTACCAAATTTGGAGGAAATATAGCTACTAACAACCTCCGAATAACTGCATCAATTTTGGAGCCACGCCCCCCGTTCCCTAGCCCTGTGCATTTTAAAATCAAAAACGCCCATATTTTCCACAGCTATTGAGCTATAGCCACCAAATTTGGTGCCAAGATTGTTGATGAAGAGACCCAAAACACTTGGATGCCACCCTCCACCCATACCGCCCCAGCCCCTCTTCCACTATATTCTACTAACTTTGAGCTAGAGTCACCAAATTTGGTTGGAGGATAGCAATTGACATATACATAGATCTGCAGCAAAAATTTGGGTGCAACGCCCCCATACCACTCACAGCCTCCCTTTCCATACCTTTAACAAACTTTGAGCTATAGTCACCAAAATTGGAAGGAAGATAGCTTTTTGGCATCCCCATTTGCATCAGACGATCTTTGTGGAAGCGTACGCCCCTGCCGTATCCGCACACCATTGCAATCAGGTCTCTTATTAACGGTTTTATTACTGCTATCGAGTATACCGCTACTGCTCTTTTCTGATGTAGAGAAAATAACGGTGCTTTACGAAGATAGAACTATCACAGAATTGCAAAACTCAGCAGCCCCATCAATTTTACGACAAACAGCGGGTAGCAGCAACCAAAAAGGGTTAAAATTTGTCATGTGCGTTTGTTACATTTCGTGCTTGGCCTGCTGGTCGAGAATTTGGCAGTACCCAATCAGCGTTTGGCACCATACGATAATTATCATACAAATATGATAATTTTTGGCCTACGTACGATGTACGATAGCTATCATTATCGTACGCAGATTTTACGATAATTTCCATCATGATGCAAAATCATCATATATCAAAATTTGTGCTCGATGCAGTTTCACTCTCTCAATCGAATTCTGACAGTGAACGCATATTCAGCCAAATAAACTTGATTAAAACCAAGGCACGCAATAAAATGACAATTTCGACAGTAAACGGTGTGCTATTAGCTAAACGAGTTATTTTTTTATTTGTTTTGTATATTTGTTTCTAAAGTTACAAGCTTAAAACTTATAATTTAGAGCGCTAGTTATTATAGATTAGAGGTAAAGAAAACGATTGCACAACGTATGATCCATTACAGAGCGTATACAGCCACATGAACAAAGCGCTACTATACAAAAAAAAAAAAAAAATACTACGGAAACCACTGCTAGAACGGTTCAAGATATATATAGTGACAGAGATTTAAAGGAATTTAATAATACCACAACTAATATGATCTATTTATTTATGATAGACATTATCCTAAAATGTACGATATTTTCGATCCATGTACGATCATTTTACGCAATTTTACGCCCCTGGTACGATAGTCAGTCCGCTTCAGGTTGCTAACACTGTACCACGGTTGAATTATACAATGTTGTGTCATGCGTAACAGAAGGAGCCTGTTGATAAGACCATGCGAGTGCAAGAGAGATAGCATAATTGCTTTCTCGATATTGCTTCATCGTCTTGTTTTAGTGAGCAAAAAAGGGATAGAACGATGTGTGATTTTGTTTACATTTTTCAACAGCGGTTCTAATTTCAGAGCGTTCTGTGTTTTTGGCTACATGTGTAAACAACAATTTAAACTGATTATGTAAATGAAATAAAATGACATGAAACATGTACTACCACAATCACGAGGCTAAAAGACATCACAAACGTATAAGACATATAAACATAGTTCTAAAAAAGTAACATAACTTTAAAATTGCACGAAAAATTCGTCCGCACTCACAACTTACCACGTTGACAGCTGCTTTGCGACTAACAACAGGCTCCTTAAACTTGAGCGAGCTTGCTCTCTTGACATAGCCATGTATAATTCAACCATGCACTGCACTGTGGTTTTTTCCCCCTTTTTTTTGGCATAAAGTCAATTTTTTTTTTTTGATTAGTATTTTAAAATGTTGTTGATTTATAATTTTTAAACACCCTTGTTAGATAAAAAAATATTTTATTTTTACATGTGGAGCAATACTGTTCTGCTCGCGCGCTGTTAAAGTCAGCTGATTATGTACCGCCTGTTTTGTATGAAATTGGCGGGAAAAATTTTGCAACTTTGTTTGTTTGTTCTGGGGAAAGTTTACACAAAAGTGAAACGAATTAATATGGAAAACGATTGTCCAGGTATGTAAAACTATAGTTAACCAATGTTTGTGTCGTTGTTTTGTGTCCAATTGTACTGTGTTTTGTGTATTTTTAGAACGAACTTAACAAATGTAGTTGTGTTCCGTGGATCAGTACTTTTGCATGGAAAAGCGTTGCAAAAAGTTGTAAGTGAGAAACTGTTAATAAAAGTGTGCAGAATAATAAGAACCTTATCCTTTTTGTCCGAATCCACACGTTTTCGAAAAAATCAAATTTTTCTAGTACCATATGTGTTTAGTCGTGCTGAGCTGGTTGACATTTGGAGCAACAACAATCGCTCAGGAGACGCCGTACAACAGCACATTTTGGAAGGTATCGCGCAAAAATATTTGAATGACGAGACCATTAAGTCAATAAATGAAAAAGTGAAAGCCTTCGTCAATTATATAAATAAACATTTGCCGAAGTGTAATTCAACTCTAGAAAGATTTAAGGGAAAGCACTCAAAATGGCTTGGGAAAAGCATATTAATAGAAATCACAGGTCATTATGCATTAGCAATTAAAGTGGGTCGCCCAAAATGTGATTACGAAAGCGCTGGTCCTCGTCTGAAAAGAAAATTAACTGCGGAACTTTCAGATGAGAATAACAACTTATCTCCCTTACTCATACATGCTGCCACAGTTGCAGCTAAAAAATCAAACGAAAAAGATTTGGCTATTGTTTTTAAAGCTGTGAGTTGTGAGAGTAATAATGAAATAAAAAAAAAGCTTTTTTCGGATGAGCCCAAACAAATGCCAGCTGACAGTGCGCTTGCATTTTTATTGGGAAATGGATTCACAAAAAGTCAGTATATAAATATACAACGAAATGCCAAAATTAACGGATGTGATATATACCCGGCATATCCGGCCGTACTTAAAGCTAAATTAAAACTCAGGCCAAAATGAATTGAATATTTTGAAAATAAGGCACTTGTATCATTACAAAGTATTTTGGATCATACGTCATCCCGCATTCTTGAAATGCAACACGAGGTCTTAGAAACACTTCCCAACGTGCTAAATTGCAAGTTATTCTTCAGCTATGGATATGATGGGTCGTCCGGGCAGAGTATGTACAAGCAGCGTTTCCAGATTCACGATAGTCCTGCAATTGACAGTTCACTGTTCGTTACTACAATTGTCCCATTGAGATTGATAAATGAAACGCAACAAATTATTTGGCTCAATAAAAATCCGCAATATTTAGGTTTTGCCGCCCATTGAAAATTGAATTCATTAAGGAAACTACCGCCCTTATATCAGCCGAAAAGGAAAATTAAGGTGCCCAGATTCGCAACATGCAAATATATATGTATAAATTTAAAGAAAAATATAAATATATGTCGAGTATATTGGACATGACACTAATAGATGGGAAAGTCTTAAACATATTGTCAGGAACCAACTCTTGTCACTCTTGCCCAATCTGTGGAGCGAAGCCAAAACAATTGCCCGACATTAAAGATATAAACTCGAAGGGGGGGCGTGGCATCCAAAGTTTTGCTGCAGATCTATTTATGATGTCAATAGCTATCCTCAAACCGAATTTGGTGACTCTAGCTCAAAGTTAGTAGAATATGGTAGAAGGGGGGCTGGGTGCTGGAGGCTGGTATGGGGGGGCGTGTCGTCCAAAGTTTTGCTACAGATCTGTTTATGATGTTAATTGCTATCCTCTTACCAAATTTGGTGACTCTGGCTCAAAGTTAGTAGAATATGGTAGAAGGGGGGCTGGGTGCTGGGGGCTGGGTGCTGGGGGCTGGTATGGGGGCGTGGCCTCCAAAGTTTTGCTGCAGATGTATTAATGATGTTAATTGCTATCCTCATACCAAATTTGGTGACTCTAGCTCAAAGTTAGTAGAATATGGTGAAAGGGTGGCTGGGGGCGGTATGCGTGGGTGGCGCCATCCACATTTTTTGGGTTTCTTCATCACCTATCTTGGCACCAAATTTGGCGGCTCAAGCCCAAAAAATGTGGAAAATATAGGCGTTTTTGATTTCAAAATGCAGTGGGCTCGGGAACGGGGGGGGGGGCGTGGCTCCAAAACTTTCATGGAGTTTTTTGGAGATTGTTATTAGCTATCTTCCTACTAAATTTGGTGACTCTAGCTTTAACGCTTTGGTAAATACACGCATTCCCGTTTAAAGTGAGACATTGGGGTGGTTTGGGGCAGCTTGGGCAGTATGGATTGGCGTGGCATCCAAATTTTTTGTGCATTTTTTTGGGGGTTGTAATCACCTATTTTGGCACAAACTTTGGTGGCTCTAGCTCAAAAACTGTAAAAGATATAAGCGTTTCTGTTTTTAAACAGCGAGGGGGCTGGGGGCGGAATGGGTGGGTATGGCCCCAAAACTTTGATGCAGTTTTTGGGGGGTCGTTACCAGTTATCTACCTACCAAATTTTGTGACTCTAGCTCAAACACTATGGAAGATACACGCACTACCGTTTTTAGCGAAGCGTTGGGGTGGTTAAGGGCGGATAGGGCAGTATAGATGGGCGTGGCATCCAAAGTTTTTATGAATTTGGTTGGGGATCGTCAACACCTTTCTTGGCACCAAATTTGATGGCTCTAGCTCAAAAACTGTAGAAGATATGGTCATTTTTAGTGTTAAACTGCGGGGTGGCTAGGCGGGGAATGGGTGGAAAAGGCTTCAAAATTTTTGATGCAGTTTTTTGGGGATTCATAGTAGCTATTTTCTACCCAAATTTGGTAGTTCTATCTGTAAATGCCTGCGAAATAGATGGATCTATCGATTTTGCGTTATCGAGTTTATCGATTTGCCAGCCCCCTAGTTATCGTAGAACTCCAATCTTGACAATTTAATTTACTATGCCATAGATGAAGAGATTTGCAAAGTTTGAAGTCTCTAACTTGAAGGGTGTGGAAAAAAGTTGCGAACATACGGACGGACAGACGGACAGACACCATGACGGACGTTGCACAAACCCAATATACTCTTTACCTTCGGTATCGAGTATAATGATGAAAGAAATGGGCCTAAATGTGGACAAGCCTCATTCAAACGGCAGTGGAAACTCCAATGACGGCAACACAGCGAGAAGAGCATTTTCCAAAAAACCGAGTGCATTTGTGATTTGGGCGCGCGCACAAAACGCATTCCGAGGGTTCTCTGTGCGTTTTGGTAAATCTTGTTTTGGTGAGTCTTGCCAGTGCGTTTGCCACTTATTTTTTAAATTTTACGGGAGTCGACATAAAGCGTGTTCCTAGCGTTTCTCTGCACGTTTTGTGGCTAACCGGCATCGCTCGGGCACCACAGGGTTCAGCAAGGCGCGTTCCGAGCGTTCTCTGACGAAATGCTCTCTGAGTCTCGGTATTTTATAAATTCTATTGTAAAATGACTCTGGGCTGGACAGAGTTTACCCCAGCCTTAGATAACTTCTTTACAGTTGGCGCCCGAGCAGGGACTCTGAGATTTAGGCATTTTGAGCATCTTTTATGTTAGTCAGGGGAGCGGTGTTCAACCCATTTCTAATCTTAAAAATCAAAGGCAAAAAAAATGATAGCGTTTTAAGAAAATTTGAAAAAAAATATAAAAAAAATTTAATGGAGTTGCACACATGTTTTGTTTTTTTTGAAAAATAAAACTTAAAAGAGAAAATTGAAAAAAAAATTATATGGAAGCACACGGCCAGCGACATGTGGAATAGTTTTTTTTGGCTTGTTACAACGCCAAACCAACCGCACGAAAGAACGCTCCTAAACATTTACTTTCCGGGGTACAGTAGGGTCCAGCTTCCTCTTAACCATATGTTTTTTGCGAGAGAACAGAGAAAGCTGACGCGTGAGCCCTTTCGAAGCCGAACACCGCTGCCGCGTCTCAGTCAATAACACAGCAACCGCGTCGCAACACAGCCGAGCCTAGACCGACTCGCTCACCGAGCCGAGGAGTATCGACACAGCAGCAGAGGCGCAGCGCAACGAAGCCACCGGCATCACCGAGCTAGTGGTGCGATCACGCTGCGCATATAAGGCAGCGCTATGAGCAGAACTAGGCAGTCACCGACACGGAGTCATCGAGGAACAACGTAGACAACGCGCAATAGTAAAAATCCTTCGGAAAATAAATAAAAATAAAATCCTTCGAATGAAATAAAATAAATAAAATCCTTCGGAAAATAAATAAAATAAAAATAAATAAAATCCTTCGGGAAAAATAAAATCCTTCGGAAAAAAATAAAATAAAAATCATTCGAATAAAATAAAATAACGTGAACGTGAAACCAAATATAACGACGATCAAGACAATAATCCGGTAACAAAAGCTACTAGCTAAACCAAACCCACAAGCAGCTCAAGACATGGGTGTAAAATGGATCTCCTATCGCCGCAAGGACGAGTTGCAGAACTTAGCCGACGAGTTTGGCCTGGGAACCACGGGCACCGTCGAGGACCTGCGCGCCTGGATCTCCGCCTTCGTATCCAGGGGAGAGCATTCGGAGGCAATGCGCGACCGCTTGCAAGAATTGGAGGTAAGCTACGGGGATGCCGCGAGCCCTCGGGATGGCCGCTCACCAGCCGTTTCCCCGAATCCGGAAGTCCAAGCACACAAGGAGGAGTACCGGCTCAAAGTGCCAGTGCACACTCTGCCGGGTCTAATGCAGGAACGGGCCGTTACCCATGACACCGGGGCCAGGATCAAGAAGATAGGTCGAGAGGAGATATCCTGCTCGGTGCTGGCCGATAAGCTCGTGTTCGATGGCGTCTCGGACCCACTCAGCTTCGTGGAGAAACTGGAGGAGCAAGTAACCTCATACAGGGTGAATGCCGACCAGCTGCCGCGAACCATATCCGGTCTCTTTACCGGTCGGGCTGAAGGATGGTTCCGGACATACAGGATGCAAGACGAGCCTTGGGAGTCGTTTAAGAATGAGTTTCTATACTTCTTCTTACCCCCACGGTACTTTCAACGCTTGGAAAGTACTATACAGACGCGGTTCCAGCGGCCAGGCGAACCCTTCAAGGATTTCTTAATCGAACTCCAGGTGATGACGCAGCGTGCCCAGTATTCGCCGGAACCGGATCTAGAGAGGACTTATGAGAACTTGTTGCCGCAGTACCAGTTGTTCACACGAAGACACAAATTCAACACGTTGGCCGAATTGACTCAGCTGGTCACAAACTTTGAGACTGTTCGGGACCGGGACCCTAAGGGATACGAAAAGCTGTTGCCAGCGAGCACCCCGACAACGCAGGGCCGGCATCAGGGTAGTGGAGACCACGGACAAGGTAGCTGGGACCTGGCGCTGCCAATAAGGAAACCTGAAACAAAGCCAGCACAGAAGGCATCACAGGACACGGGTGGGACGGTGGATGCGAAGCGAGCCTGCCGAAATCGCGGGGAGATCGGACCTTTTTCCAAGGAGTGCCGGAACCCTCAGTTGCTATTCTGCTGGAAATGTGGCCGACGCGGCACTCGCACCACAGGATGTTGCCGTGTCGCACGATCGGGAAACGGGCAGCGCCCTCACCCAGAAGAGGACTGGGGAGACAGTGGGAGCCCTCGTCATTAGTTCACCCGCTACGTTTGGAGGAGGGGAGGATCGCAGTTCTCGTGACCATAGGGGCCACCCCGGTAGTAGCAACACTGGACACAGGAGCAACGCGATCGATCATCAGTGAACGGTTGCCAGGGATCGTCGGAACCACGGATAGCGCTCGTGACATCCGGGTGGGGATAATCCTTGCAGATGGCTCACTAAAGGAGATAACAAAAGCAGTACTGGCGTCGATAAAGCTCGACGAACAGGAAACCGTAGTGCCTCTACTAGTGATGCCTACGATCCTGGATGACGCTATTCTGGGCATTGACTTTTTGTGTGGAATTCGCGCAAAAATCTAGTGCGGGCGAGCCTTCTTACAACTGACACAGGCGCCCGATCCTCAAACGCACCCGATGCTGATGATCCCAACAACCGACACCGCCACGCAGGACGCACATAACACTGAGCCAGGCCCCACGGAGACAGCGCAGGCTAGTGTTACAACAACGCAGGATGCACGTAACACTGCGCCAGCCAGCTTCGTAGAGACTGGGCTGGCCGGTATACAAACAACGCAGGATGCACACAGCACGGAGCCAGCCGACCTAACAGAGACAGCGCAGGCTAGTGTTACAACAACGCAGGATGCACGTACAACTGAGCCAGCCGGCATCGCAGGGACAGGGCAAACTAGGCAGACCCCGAGCACGACAAAGCGACCCTACCAGGATTTTATCTTCGAACCATTGGCAGATGCTTGCAAGGCCCGGAGAGCGAACCCGTTTCGGAAACGACCCCGAACGCTACCGGACATTTTGGAGGAACAGGAAAACTACCAACCAGAGCTTCCTGTCAGCCTGGCTGCAGTCACAACCGACACTGAAGGCGAAGGGCCACCAACAGAGGCGAACGCAACGGACGAATTACCCACTTGGGTCTGTGCTTTCTTGGAAAGAGAGCTAAGCAAGTTTGAGAATCTGACAGGAGTGTCAATCATCGCCCGACATTCCATCACCATGAAGGACGATAAACCGGTTAAACAAAGGTACTTCCCCAAGAACCCAGCAATGCAGAAGATAATCAACGACCAGGTTGATGAACTACTGGAAAACGGCCAGATCGAACCTTCTAAGAGCCCGCAAGAAGACAGGCGAGATGCGTATGTGCGTGGACTTCCGACAGTTGAACGCGCGGTCGGTGCCTGACGCGTACCCCTTACCACGCATCAACCACATACTGGAACGGCTACTCAGCACCAAGTACATATCCACGCTGGACCTTAAGAGCGGGTACTGGCAAATCCCAATGGCCAAGGAAAGCAGAGAGTACACCGCGTTCACGGTTCCAGGAAGAGGCCTCTTCCAGTAGAAGGTTATGCCGTTCGGGCTACACTCAGCCACAGATACATTCCAACGCGCATTGGACAGTGTCATCGGCCCGGAAATGGACCCATACGCCTTCGCTTACCTGGATGACATTATTGTCATCGGAGCTACGCTAGAGGAACACGTGGAACACTTACGCGAGGTATTCAGACGACTGTTGAAGGCGAACCTGAAGTTGAACCAGACGAAGTGCAGCTTCAACAAGCAGCGTTCGAGGAACTAAAGGGCAAACTCACAAAAGCACCGGTCTTGGCATGCCCTGAGCTTACAGAAAAGCTTACGCTTCAAACGGATACCAGACTCGGAGCAGTGCTGACGCAAAACTTGCATGGAACAGAACGGGTAATCGCCTACGCAAGTCGATGGCTCCTCCGAGCCGAGGAGAACTACTCAGCTACGGAAAGGAATGCTTAGCGATTGTCTGTTACGCTGTTATCTGGAGGGCTACCACTTCGAAGTCATCACGGACCACCTCGCTTTGAAATGGCTCAATTCGATCGACAACCCAACTGGAAGGATCGCGCGCTGGGCGCTGGAATTGCAGCAGTACCAGTTTGACATAACATACAGACGCGGCCGATACAACGTAGTCGCGGATGCCATTTCCAGAGAACCCTTGGAAACCTTACAGCGCACGCACGAAGAAGCCACTTAGTGTCCATGGCTACTACGACTAAGCAGACGGATGGACAAAGAACCCGGGAAGTTCACCGAATACATATGCGAAAACGGGCAAATCTACCTGCAAACAGGCCTACGTCCTCCCGCGGAGGAACAGGTGACTTGGAAACTTTGCGTAGCCAACGACAACCGACAACGGGTCTTAGAAGAGTGCCATGACCACCCGACAGCAGGACATTTGGGAATCAAGACAGCGACCAGGATTCAACAACGATACTATTGGCCAGGCATTTTCCGGGATGTGGCACGGTACATCAGGAGGCACACAATTCACCAGCAAGTCGTTCAAAAGGTACTGCAAGACGGCAGGAATAACATTGGAACACACGGCCCCGTACACCCCGCAACAGAACCCCACGGAGAGAGCGAACCGGACTATCAAGACAATGATAGCGCAGTACATCCATGGAGATCAGAACACCTGGGACGAACTACTGCCGGAACTGAGCCTGGCAATTAACAGCAGCACGTCAGACACTACAGGATTTAGCCCCGCATTCTTAGTACAGGGTCGAGAACCTAAACTACCAGGAGCCCTCTATGAGGAGGTCACGCAGGGACTCGGAGAAAACACCGAAGAACCAGAGACCAAGGCAGCCAGGTTAAAAGGCATCTATCAGGTCGTTCAGCAGAACATTCAGCGAGCGTCACAGGTGCAAAGCAAGAACTACAATCTTCGGCGGAGGGAGTGGAGACCTACACTAGGCTCCTTGGTACTAGTGCGACAGCACCACCTTTTGAAGGCTACAGAAGGGTTCACAGCGAAGCTAGCCGCAAAGCTCGACGGACCATACAAGGTAGTAAAGTTATCTCCCCGAACATAGTGCGACTACAAAGCTTGACCGGGCGACAGCGGAAAACGGCGAGCCTGGCCGACCTCAAGGAATTCAACACAGACGACAACGACGCCAGCGACGACGACACCACAGACAACGACACCAGCAACGGATAACCAGCCACAGCAAAGTCACGGGGGTCACTTATAATGTTGAGCCAATATAACGTCCCCGCCCCAAGAGGGGACAACCGCACAAATTATACGTAGGTAGTAAGAGTAAAAAAAAATTGTAAGTCACCACACCGCAAGGCTAAGTAGTCAATAAAAAACACACAACATAGTTTTATTTTCTAATCTAGTACGACATCATCGGAAGACAAACTGGAGTCGAAGCCCCTGGGGGCAAGAGACGTATTTGTAGGGCGTCCCTGGGGTCAGCACTCGCAGGAACCAGCACTGCGCCGGATCGAGACAACGAAGGATTGGCACCCGGAGCCGCTACGTACAGCAATTCGTATGCGCGCCGTTCAGGGCTGGATTGATAACACTTGCATAAGCGAGGACATCATCTCGCTCAGCTCAGAGTCATAGGTGGAGCCCGACGGCCGTTTTGAGACTGGAGGTGTCCGGGCCCCCCCTAAATTGGGACGTAGCGGTCCTAAATAGCCGCATAGAGGACGACGACCGCAGTACGACCCGACGCTCGCCTGAGCAAACCGAGGACGGCCCTCTAAGTCACCCGGTATCCCCCGCAGCCACGGAATCCACCGACAGCATGGCGAGCTCAGCAGCGTACTGGTTGGCAGTGCGCTACGGCGAACAAGGGTACCCCCCTCCCGTCATGGCTGGTGGAGGATCAGGGCGTTTTGCGGTCCAGTAATTATTCCGACATAACGGAGGCGGCCATCGAGTCTAGTAGCGACCCACAGCCGGTAGGAGAACAAGGGGACGGAGCCAGCCCAGACACCACCCCACCGCTCGAGGGGGAGGTCGCCGACTGGCTGATGCATGTGCTGGAAGAGCACCCAACCGTCGGTGAAGTCTTGATAGATACCAGCGCGGGGGAAGAGTCGGCCACGGACGAGGAGTGGGCCACGGCCCCAGAAGGGTGGCGGGTCGGACCCGAACCCCGACAACTACCGCAACAGATGATCCTGTTCATCCAGGATTACATCAGCGACCCAGACGCGCGACTGGGAGTTCGAAACCTTAAGAGGATGGGGCAATACACCATGCGATATAGCGTCAACCGATCGCGCGAGGTGACCGTTGTTTTATTACCCCGAAGTAGGGAGGGAGTGTGAGGTAGCTATAAAGCTCCCCCACAACACTTAGACTTAAGCAGAGGTAAGCAAAATGAATTTGTACTATTTAATTATTGTAGGAATTATGTCCAAACATTAGAAAGGTAAAACCTAGCTTTAATACCGGGAAACAAGTAGGCAAACGAACCAGCGGCAGAGGCCACGACAGAGGCCCAGCGACAGAGGACACGGCAGAGGCTTAAGCAGCCGAAAATTTGGCAATCGCCCGAAAATCAAGGCGGGCAGTCGCGATCGCACATCAAAGCAACGCAGAAGTAAAAAAAGTTCGAAAATTAATCACGCAAAGTCACACGCGGGCGCGCCGAGATTTTTGCAAAAAGAAAACGTTCTTGAGTTTTTTTTTTCAAAGTATACCAGAGTGCGTACGCAAAGGCAAACAATTAGAAAAATTCAAAATGAACGACAACAACAACAACAACGACGAACAACGGCCGCATCAACACATGGGACATACCCATTAAGGGTAATAAAAGTGAGAAGAAATAGAAAACAAAAAATGAGTGCATTTGTGATTTGGGCGCGCGCACAAGTGGGTTTCTTTACCCCCACCCCTTTTCTTAACGAAGGCATACTGTACAGTTCGAACGCGTGTTCCGAGTGTGCTCTGTCCGGCATTGCCCGGGCACTCGCAAGGGTTAACAAAGCGCATTCCGAGGGTTCTCTGTGCGTTTTGGTAAATCTTGCCCGTGCCCTGCAAACGTTTCTCGATGTGTTTAGTTT
>JAWNNU010001311.1:0-150724 GCA_035044585.1 Scaptomyza polygonia | reverse complement strand
CACAAATATTTCCACATGACGGTTCACGAATTGTTAAACTAAAGAAGAACTATATATATTTTCCTAAGTTGGAAGAGTGTATAAGGATATCGGATGGGTTTGAAAAAACATCACACTTTTCCATTATCATTGGCGCAATTGACGGACAGAAAGGGAGGGACTTCAATGGTTTTGCAAGCTGTCGTTAACCAAAATTATTTGCAATAGACTTTCATGTTTTTGGAAGGTTTTGTGACTAATAAGATTTCTTTTAATACACAGATTTCGAAATATCAGTATGAAGTTCCCTGGAAGTGTTCACGATGCAACTGTTTTTAAAGAGTTCGGCGGTTTTAAAAAATAAACCCGTATCTTCCCAGAGATGACAAAAATCGTAGGTGGCTTAGAAATGCCATACATGCTTGTGGGTGACTCGGCATACCCATTGTTGCCTTGGCTCCTTAGGCCATAAACGGGAGCATTGACTGCGGAAGATTAGTCGTTCAACTGTCATCTTAGCTCTGCCAGAATTAATGTTGAAAATGCGTCTGGAAGACTAAAAGGACGATGGCGGTGTCAAACAAAAAAGATTGATATAAGTCCGGAGTCTGTCTCATACGTGGCCATAGCTTGTGCAATTTTGCACAATTTTGTTGAGTTGGGAAAAGAAAAATTCAGGCCGAACACTGATCTGGCTTTATTAAGCAAATTGGAACAGCCCTCTGATAGGATAAATAATCAGGCTGTGATGTTGGTGGAATATGACTCCAATTATTTTAGGCAACACCTAAAGGAATACTTGCTTAAAATCATGCTTTTTTGCAAGCATAAACGTACTATATCAAAGTCTCCAGAAGAAATTTCAACTATAGGACCATTTTGTTCTGTTTCTGAAAGTGATCGCACCCGTTTCGGTGTCTTTATCCTGGACGTAGCTGGGCAGCTTTCAGCAAATTCTTTTACTGCAGAAACATCAAATGTTGTGCTGATATTCTTCAAGAAAGCAGCACTTGTTTCAGCCGATTCCATTTCTTTTTATACTCGATACCGAAGGTGCAATGTCCGTCATGGTGTCTGTCCGTCTGACCGTCTGTCCGTCTGTCCGTCTGACCGTCTGTCCGTCTGTCCGTATGTTCGCAACTTTTTTCCACACCCTTCAAGCTAGAGACTTGAAACTTTGCAAATGTCTTTATCTATGGCATAGTAAATTAAAGTGATAAGATTGGAGTTCTACGATAACTAGGGGGCTGGCAAATCGATAAACTCGATAACGCAAAATCGATATATCCAGCAATTTCGCAAGCCCTTACAGCTAGAACTACCAAATTTAGGGAGAAAATAGCTACTATCAATCCCCAAAAAACGGCATTAAACATTTTGGAGCCACGCCCACCAATTCCGCCCCCAGCCCCCCCCCCCCCCCCCGCAGTTTAACAATAAAAATGACCATATCTACTTCAGTTTTTGAGCTAGAGCTATTAAATTTGGTGCCAAGATGGGTGTTGACGATCATCAACCAAATTCATAAAAACTTTTGATGCCACGCTCATCTATACTGCCCTATCCGCCCTCAACCACCCCAACGCTTCGCTAAAAACGGTAGTGCGTGTATCTTCCATAGTGTTTGAGCTAGAGTCACCAAATTTGGTCGGTAGATAACTGATAACGACATCCCAAAAACTGCATTAAAGTTTTGGAGCCCTACCTACCCATTCCGCCCCGGCCCCCCCGCAGGTTAAAAACAGAAATGCTTATTTCTTTTACAGTTTTTGAGTTAGGGCTCCAAATTTTGTGCCAAATTAGGTGATTATAGCCCCCAAAAAAATGCATAAAAACTTTGGATGCCACGCCAATCCAAGTGCCGAAGCTGCTCCAAACCACCCCAATGCTTCACTAAAAACGGGAATGCGTGTATTTTCCAAAGCGTTAAAGCTAGAGTCACTAAATTTAGTAGTAAAATATCTATTAACGATCCCCAAAAAACTGCATCAACGTTTTGGAGCCACGCGCCCCCGTTCCCGAGCCCTCTGCATTTTGAAATCAAAAGCGCCTATATATTCCAAATTTTTTTGAGCTAGAGACGCCAAATTTGGTGCCAAGATTGGTGAAGAAGAAACCCAAAAAATTTGGACGCCACGCCCCCCCATACCAGCTTACAGCCCCCCTTCCACCATATTCTACTAACTTTGAACTAGAGTCACCAAATTTGGTATGAGGATTAACATCATAAATAGATCTGCGGCAAAACTTTGGACGCCACGCCCCCCATACCAGCCCCCAGCCTCCCTTGCACCATATTCTACTAACTTTGAGCTAGAGTCACCAAATTTGGTGTGAGGATAGCACTTGACATCATAAATAGATCTGCAGCAAAACTTTGGACGCCACGCTTCCCCATAACAGCCCCCAGCCCCCCTTCCACCATATTCTACTAACTTTGAGCTAGAGTCACCAAATTCGGTTTGAGAATAGCTATTGACATGATACATAGATCTGCAGCAAAAATGTTGATGGCACGCCCCCATACCGCCCCCAGCCCCTACCGTTAACAAACTTTGAGCTAGAGTCACCAAATTTGGAAGGAAGATAGCTTTTTGGCATCCCCACCTCCTCCAGACAATCTTTGAGGCAGCGTACACCCCTGCCGTACCCACACACCATTGCAATCAGCTCTCTTTTAATCTGTTTTACTACTGGTATCGAGTACACCGCAGTCGGGTCCGACTGCAACGTTTCTACTTGTTTTATATTAAAACACCAAACCTTTTATTAATTGGCGCCCGAGCAGGGACCGGTCAAAAGTAGTAACGAATAATATCGTGTCACATACCAGTGCCTTATAGCCACATAGTGTACTCCGCAAAAGTGGCTCAAAAGAGCTACAGTGCGAGCTTGATTTAAAAGAGCCGAACCTCTTTCGCGATTTATTTAAAAGACATAACCGGTCGTTCACCGTCGACGGATCTGTTGTATTAGTCCGCAGACCACGACGCACACAAGTGTCCCCCAGAATCTTCTGTCACCTGTTGCACCGCCGCTCCGCTGCATAGCCACAGTACAAAAAGGAATTCATCCAAAAAACCAGTGCGGAAGATTTGCCGGATGTTTTATTTATCGTAAGCTTAGTGTTTAAGTGATTGAAAACAAAACAAAACCAAAATAAAATAAAAAACACAAAGAAAAAATTAAGAAAAAGTTCAAACAAAAAATTACCATAAGTTAAAATAAGTTAAATATACCATATATTTTATATACCATAAGTAAAATTCAATTAAAATTTAAAAAACAATTCTTGACAAAGTTAACTTAGTGTTGAATAAAGTTAAATCTTCTGGAAATCCAGAACCTAGTTAAGTAACCCCAAAAATACTATCAATCAAATCAAATCTAAAAATCAACTAACTTTTTCGATCATTAATTGTTGTTAAGACTCTCACAAACGAGATACGGCTAGATAAGTCGCGTTAATTTTTATCTTTGTGGTCCGTTTGATTTGAATCATAATTTCATTCCGCAGTTTCATGCACAACATGCCCGACGATCTAGTAGACGCCATGGCAAACTTAGGCATTGCCGGTGGCACAGGCCAAGCAACAAGTGGTCAGCCAGGTATTAGTACACCAATAACAAGCCCCGAACTAAGAACAGTTATTATGCCGATGATTAGAGATTGTCTCCAAGACAATGTAAATAGCCCAAACTTCGGACACGAGAACTTCCGTGACATTACATTTGTGAGACCCCGATCACGTGAAGATCAAGAAAAAATACCGGAAATAGCAAGGTTAATCTGAGAATTCTCTGGGGATAGCACAACGTTCAATTCGTGGAAAAAAAAACTAATGAGTGTTAGAACTCACGAGCGATGTGTTAACAGCTGCTTGTACCTGTTTGGTTGCTTTATATTAGCATAAAAAAGAAAATAATAGTTTATTGAATTTAGTTCCCTTTTATTAGTATAATTTTTATTTCATGAGGATTTTTATGCAGTGATCTGTGTAAATGCAACTCTGGTTTAAATTTATGGTCGATAAACATTAATCGTTGCCATCGATTGTTTTATTTGTTATTATTGATTGAGAGAGCGCTTTACCCTGTCCTTATAAATATCGCTCCGAACATTATATAAATGTTCGTGCTGCTCATATTGACTTAACAGCAGTTCAATCAACTCTCTTGTCCAAAACATTTTAATTAATAATTTTAAACCACAATAATGAACCACGTATTTACTAATTGCGGCAATAGTTGCATGTGCGATATTTCGTATCGATAATTTTATTATTCACATCAAACACTGTGCAACTCTGTGTTTACATGTAATCGGAATAGGGCAAAGCAAAATGAGAAAATTGAATCATTGCTACCAATGTCATGAAGCATTGCTTGCAGCTGTTTCACCACTACCCCCTTTGCCAACAAACGAATGCAGCAGAAGCAAAAAGTTCATCGTGTAAAAGGGGTCTTATTGGAATATACCCGCTGCTTTCTACTATGGAAGGTCGGGATCGACTTACATATATGAACTTTGTGCAATTCTACAGCTTAACGTGAGAGCTTTAATATTATTTCTATTCTAAATGTTTATTTATATTCCAGCAATAAGGTTTGGTATTCATATCCAATAAAAGAACTTGCATATAATTATGTAAGTGTTAGAGTGTTCATTGAAAATTATTCAAAGGGTATTTTTGCATAGGTCATATATGTTTCAAACGCACTTTTATACAATATGTACCAACAACTTTTTACTGTTCTTGCTGTCCGCTGACCCGCTGCCTCTCCTTTAATCGACGGGCCGCTGAACGCAAAGGGAAACTGAACAAAACAACAACGTGCTGGCTTGTCGTAGCTGAGACGCACAAGCTGCACCCCTTGAACCAATATTCAATAATTGTCAATAAAAACTCTAATATTTGATTTTAATATATATATTGTTTATGCTAGAATATAAACAATAAACAATGCTAGAATATAAACAAACATGTAATATTGAAATTATATTAAATAATCTCAAGTTTTGCTATTCAATTGCACAAAGTTCATATTAAGTTATACTACCCTACAAACTTGGACACATCGTTAGCAAGACTTTGTATTTTACAGTTATTCTCTGCCGCTACACCAATACAATCATACTCAGATGAATATGTATATGAAATTTTGCAGTCGAACCACGAGTGCACGCTAAATTTGTTCGTAGTTCGAGCCCGTTACAGTTCGGCACGCAGAATTTGCCCTTTTAGCAGAGCTGCACGCTGTATTGTTTGCATGTATTATCAAATGGAAGAAACGTGTACCCGTGGCTATAGATGTTAACACATCAAAAATGTTGAACGAATTATGAGCATCTATGCAGGACAAGAACAATCATATAAATATTATTTAATGACTTTATCCGTACGTAACAAAGTGGTTGGTGAATAATATTCCAATAAATTGGAAAGCTATTTTCAAATGCCTAACGGCACATTACGCTGATAAAAGAGATTTAAAAGCTCTCGAGTATCAGATGTTCTCTCTGAGGCAAGGTCATGAGACAATAAACGAATTCTATCAGGCTGACTACCATCAATTATCGTTAATCCTAAATCAGATTGGTGCACAGAAAGAATCTCCAGAAACCATTAGGACATTAACCGATAACTACCAAGGCAAAGCCCTAGATACTTTTGTAAGAGGTATAAGTGGAGATCTACCACGACTTTTGGCAATCAAGGAGCCAAGAGACTTAAGCCATGCTCTTCATTTGTGCAGCTTGGTCGAAAACCAAGAGCAACGAAATTCTTTTGTGCCCAGAATAAGACAGCAACCTCCACCCCTGCCACCTAGGCAGACGGTCATGAGATTCCCGACACAAAAGCCTCTACAAAATACAAACCAGTGGAGAAATTTCGGCCCTAGACTCTAACATACCCCACGAACTGCTACTAACCAACATCAGGAGCCAACTACTCGACTCATATACCCACAATTTGCATATCAACAGCAAGTGCCAAACTAGAACCCATGGACATAGATCATTCTGTCCGATCACGACATATCGATTACATGAATAGGGTACGAAATAACGATTTAGTAGGAAAGCGTCCTCCACCTCAAAGCCAATCAGGTCCCCTTAAAAAATACCAGAGACAGTTCCACGTAGGTGACGTAGAACCAGGTAAAAAGAAGCAAGAACACGACGCAATTGCAGAAGACGCCGAACAAGGCTATTTAGAATATCTAGAACAAGTAGGAATAGAGTACTTACCAGAAGCCGTACCGTACGAAACCGAAAAGAGTACGCCACGGAGATAGTAGATACCGCAGACATTTATTTTTTAGATTAAACAGTTGCTCATTGCCCTATTTTAACTGCAATAGGAGGAACGGAAAAAAGCTTAAAATTCTGGTAGATACAGGCTCAAACCAAAATTACATTCAAGCTAATTATGTACCGAAACCCAAACTTAATGAGAATCCCTTTTTCGCAAATTCTGTCGGCGGACAAACAAAAATCACCAATCACACCCATCTCAGTTTATTCGGACTTGATCAAGTTCCAGTCAAATTTTTCTTTCTCCCAACTCTTAAAACTTTTCATGGCATATTGGGTAACGATACCCTCAAACAGCTGACGTCCTAGTAATAGATGGGAATTATAAAATAAAAATCAAACAATTGGCTACTCAAGCGGTTAACAACATAAAAGTCAGGGCAAACAACATGTCTGCGAAACAAAAAGAGCTCATGGATAGGATGACCGAGATGCATGCAGAGCTATTTGCTGAGCCTGAAGAAAAACTTACATACACAACGGCGGTAACGGGTGAAATAAGAACCACTTCAGACAACACAGTTTATAGTAAACACTATCAGTACCCCGCCTCTTTAAAAGCAGAAGTAGGAAAACAAATAGACCAATTTCTGCGATACGGCATAATAAGACCTTCACGGTCACCGCACACCGCACCTGTGTGGATGGTGCCAAAAAAACAAGACGCTAGATCTGAAAAGCGGCTTTCATCAAATTCTACTCAAAGAGAAAGATATAGAGAAACCGCATTCTCGGTAAATGGTGGTAAATTCGAGTTCACAAGGTTAAATTACGTCTACATAGATGTTATAATAGTTTTCAGCAAATCAGAAAACGAAATCGCAGAAAATCTTGAGAAGATATTCTCCACTCTTTCCAAGGCCAATATGAAAATTCGAATCGACAAATGCGAATTTTTCAAAACTGATGGCGTAAAAACTAATGTGGAAAAAGTTAAAGCAATGCAACAGTTCCCACTGCCTAAAAAATTGAGAGATTTGAGAGCTTTCTTAGGGTTAGGTAGTTATTATAGACGATTCATTCGCGATTACGCTAAGATAGCGAAACCGCTCACCAACCTACTCAGGGAAGAGAATGGCCGACTCTCAAAAAACGTTTCCAGTAAAATAAAAATTTCTCTAGACCAGAGTGCTCTAGAAGCCTTCCAAAAAATAAGAAAGACATTAGTTTCAGAAGATGTAACACTCGCTTATCCCGATTTCAAAAAAGAGTTCCAACTGACCACAGATGCTTCGAATTACGCCATATGCGCAGTTCTGCAACCAAACGGGAGACCAATTACTTTCATTTCGCGTGAGTTACCTCCCCTAACGCTGCCCCTCAAAACTATCCATCAGCTAAGCCTTTGCGTTCCGCCTAAAAACAAGGGCCATACACGAGAGCTGCTGAGTGGATACAATTTTAAACCCAACAAACGCTGAATGGGCAGAAGCCGGCCGAGCACCCACGCCGGCCAGACAATGTTGCGACTGCTGAGTTGCATAGAGGATATGAATATAGGGCACACACACACACATAATATAATACTGTAAACAATCATATTAAGAGATATATATTCCGCTGCGACGGAAAATAAAGCTTCAGTCTTATTTTGACACCAACGAGAACAGTCTTTATACTTAAACAACCAAACAAACCGAAGCCAACGAAAAACAGTCTTTATACTTAAAACCAAAAACGAAGCCGCCGTCTGGGAACGTAACTGGCGCAGCCGCAACAGGAACCTACAGGACCAGGATGAAGATCACAATATTAATTCTAATCTAGTAAGCTATAATAATTAACATAAGTGACGCATAAGTGAAAGATGAAACATGGTGAATGAAAAAAAAAAAAAGAGAGAAAAAGGCGTATAAGTTCGATGTTCGACGATTCACTGTTCAGGGCGAACGTAAACGATCGACATCGAATCTCATGCAAAAAATAAAGCAGGCATGCACATGCTAACACATACACAAAGCAAAGCAAGTCGTTCGATGTTCAGTGCGAACACGAACCTGTAGCCAAGCTCATACCAAACACTAACAAACGTTTAAGTTCGATGGCCAACGTTATTGTTCAGGGCGAACGTAAATGTTCGACACCGAATAATTACAAACAAGTAAAGCAGGCATGCACATGCAAACAAAAATATACACGTACAAAAAAAAAAAATAAATAAATAAATAGAAGAATAAATAGTAACAGGCAGAAATACATATATACAAACAATATCTACAAATCTCACATACTAAAGTCTAATCATTTTTTTAGAAACACCCGATAACTTGTGACTGCCGTGCGCAGAACCATTTTTCACGGGATTTCCGTTATTAAATTTTATCTAAAAATAATAATATGCAACAAACAATAACACTATAGTACGCAAGTATTAAAACACAAATTCTTTTCATTTGCGCATTCTTAAACCAATTATTAATAAACACAATCAATTTCAGAAATCTGTTTCATCGATCACGAATGAAGTCTTACACCTACACAATGAGTAACAATAACCATAAGACACATATATATTAAATCTAAAACACTACTATTAAGTATACGAAATCGTACGATCAAAGATTAATAACCCTGGTCCGACCTATTAAACAAAGTATTCATGTCTAAGATTACAGATAAATTTTTTTCTAAAACTATATCCAAGACAGCCGTTTCTTACGCTAATCAATTCGGTACAATAATTGAAGAACAGTGTGCACAGATACAGATAAGAGAATCTCCAGAAAATTCAAGCATGGAATCCGCTACTAGCTCCCCACCCCCACATCAACTTCCCATTACCACCAACGCTATTGACATTTTTAGCTTTATACGCGTCCCAGACGCAATCCGTATGCTACCAGCTTACGACGGTAACCCCAATACCTTAAATAATTTTATCGACAACGTCGAAGAAATCCTTTTAGCCATTAGAGGCACAGACCACACCCCTTACGGTTCAATGCTTCTAAGAGTAATTCGAAACAAAATCGAAGGGCAGGCAAATATAATGCTCAACGAAACTGGAACTGTCTTAAACTGGGACGAAATAAAAAACGCCTTGCTCGTTCACTGTGCAGACAGGCGTGACGAACAAACCTTAATGCACGAGTTGCATGGACTACTACAAAAACGATTTTCAATACAAAGACTTTACGAACAGGTAACAGCTATTAGGACAACCTTGTTCCGTCTCACAGATAGCAAAGACTCCGAACCTATACTTATCAGAACAAAAAAAACAATTTTTCGCTAACACCTGTTTAAACACCTTCTTGACGGGTCTGCCCGGCCCACTAGGAGCCACAATACGATCAATGAGACCGAATAACTTGCATGACGCATATGACTGGGCCATGAAAGAAAGGGATATTTACATGTTAGATAAGCAACGTAAGCAAGACAACGATAGACGTTCTAAAAATCAATCTTCTAACCCATATAACCGCAACCAACAAAATAATAACCAACAGAACTACAACCGACAAAATTATAATCAACAAAATAATCAACAGGGTTATAACCAGCAAAACAACTATCAGCAGAAAAATAATCAACAAAATAGCAACGGCTACCAAAAGAATTATTATCAGGGCGCGAAAAGACAAGGAGAGAATAGGGCTATTAAAGCAGCACCTTATACACAACAAGACAATAGGACAAATTCTAGCTTTCATAACATGGAACATACCAATGAATTACACAATATTGATGAAGCCTCAAATTTTCCAAAACAAGCCTCGAATCCCAATCAGGATACTTAAACCAGAATAAGCAAGGACCAATGCTACCATATATAATACTATCCATACAGAATAAACCATTACGGTTTTTAATAGATACAGGTGCATCAGCCTCGTTTGTTAGTTTAGTTAAGAGAAATTGAAGTCGTAGCATAAGTTAGTTTAAGAGAAAGCACTCTATGTAAAATTGAAAGCCGATTGGCAATCTGCCGACGGCGAATTGGTGTTGCGTGCGGTCATTTGTGGCCCACGCACTCCGATTTAGGCTAAGCTAATTTTAATTGTCGCCATAGTCTTGAAGCCGCCACAAGTATTATATTAAATTCGCATACGCCAAAAAAAAAAAACCGCTTCTCATAATTTTTGTATTGTATTTAAATCTAAAAACGCTTAGATTTTTCATTGGCGCCCGAGCAAGGACATCGGTTTTTTTTTATTACTTTGTTTGTTTCGCGGTGGTGGCTTAGGCTTCGCGATTGGTTTATTTTTCGTTGGCTTGGAGTTTGGACTCGCTGGACTTGCCCATTGGACCTTCGCCATATTGAACGCTTAAGAAGAAACTTCTGATGACCAATAAACAGGAAAGATCACTTTCTATTGAATCTCTAGAAAGTCTGCAGGTATTCTGTGCCAAAAATTGAGCTTAAAAATTAATTAGTGTGTTCGCTGCAGTCGAAAAAATAAATATCAAAATATTTGTGATATTGTACGTACATACATAATTTTCTTCACGCATAAAAGAGCTCAACTTCTGGCACCTTTGTGATTTAAATTTATTAGCAAAAATTGAAGCAAATAAAGTTTGTGACATACTTGTGTATATACGTTTGAACATATTGTCGACAATTTCAACCATAAAAATTACATACATATGTACGTATGTATATTCGTGCACATATCTATTGCTTCAATTTAAATAAACAAAACAGCAACATATCAGTACATACATATATAAGTTCGAACAAATAAAAAGTAAATACAAATTAAACAGAATAAAGGTTTCAAACGGTGGTCTATTTATTGCATTTTATATTGTTCGTGAGTTTGTGCAAAAGCAAGTGACGCAGTTTCGTTTCAGTTTCGCTTTCAACTTAACCGCAACGTATAAACATATGTATTTACATACACACAGATCTATGCTTGCACTTGCTTACAAAAACAACGTTTGTTAAAGTTTCTATTGTTTTTGGGCATTAACATCTGGTTGTTTTTTGCGTTCGTTAACCTTTCTTCGCTCTGTGCTTGCATCGGTCAATACATTGGTTTGTGTGTGCGTGCGCTCCCGCCAGATTTTTTCACTTGTTCTTTGTTCCCTTTTGCTTACGGGTCAAGCTTAGTTTGATCATTCGTTTTGTGCGTGCGCTCGCGCCAAATTAGCTCTTTGCTCTTTCAAACCCCCGCACCCCGCATATATACAGCTGTTGCCCACAAAAAGGCTGCAGCAAACGTTTGACTTGCTTATTTTCGGTCGCTTGGACTGTTTTCGTTTGTTTGTTCACTTATCGCGCCAGGTGCGTGTGTGTGTTCAGTAAGCAAGCTTGGCGTTTTGTTACATAGTTGCAGTGCGTGTGCTAGGGAGGCTCAAGAATTTTTGTTAAGTTTTTATTCTTGCGTTTTTTTTAAATAGATTTTTTTTGTCAGCTTTATTATGTCTGAGTCAGATAAACAATCACTCGAAAAGCCAGTAGTAGCTAAGAATGCTGCTAAGTTAGCATTATGTTTACAAAAGTTTGACAAAGTCAGTGCTGACATTGCTCGCATGCAAACAGCCTTTAAATTAAAAAGAATCTCATCTGACAAAACAGAGTTAGTATGTCGATTAGAGCTATTAGACGGGTATATTGTCAAAGCTATGAATTTACAGTTGCTGGACAATTTAAATCCGAATAATGAGAACAGAGGGCCGTTGGAGGATCTGTGTGTCGTAATCAAAGCGATGTTTATGAATGCCATTAGGCCACAATTCGACACACACATTCAACATGACTGCTCAATGAATTCGCTGCCAAAAATGCGTTTACCAAAATTTAGTGGTAAACATTCAGAGTATAGAAATTTTATGTGCTTTTTCGAGAGTCTGGTAGATGACGATGCCTCATTGACAAACGTAGAAAAATTTAATCATTTAGTTTCGTGTTTGTCAGATGAAGCATTGGGTGTAGTTAAGCCGTATCAGCTAACAGATTGCAATTACCCTAAAGCTCTTGCTAGTCTCAAGTCAGTCTACGACAATAAATGTCTTATATTTTTTGATACAATTGCCCAATTATTTGATTTGCCAAGCATGACAAAACCATCTGCGTCGAGTTTGAGATCGATGGTAGATACAGTGTCTGCTATATATGCATCGCTGTCGTCTTTGGGTGACGACAGAGACATTTCAAATGCAATAATAATTCATATGGTCATGGCAAAGGTAGACCATAAGACTTAATCTCGTTTTGAGGAGCAGCTTGATTATGATAAGTTGCCATCTTGGGAAGATTGTGCTAAGCAGTTGAATAGGAGGTACCAATATTTGGCTGCAGAAGAGTCAACTCGTGACAAACTAAAAGTGCGCAATGAAGTGAGAAAGCCACAACAAAAATCTTCATTTGCCTGTGCTAGTTCAGCGCAAAGGTCATCGGCTGCATGCACTTACTGCAAGTCAGCAGATCACAGTCTATATTCTTGTCCGTCATTCAGTGCTATTTCCGTTATGCAGCGTTTCGAGTACGTAAAAACTCAGAAGATGTGTCTCAATTGTTTGAACGTGGGACACATAGTTTCGAATTGCAAGGCTTCGAAGTGTCGAGTTTGTTCAAAGCCTCATCATTCCTTGCTTCATAGGTATAATGCACCAGTACAAGGTGAGGCAGCGGCAATTCAAGCCTCAACTTCTGAGGCATACGTAGATCACATGCTTAATGCGGATCAAGTCGTTCTTGCCACCGCTATCGTGAACATAAAAGATAGATTCGGACAGTCGCATCCAGCACGAGTTTTGCTTGACAGTGGTTCGCAGATAAATTTGATGTCTGAGAGCATGGCACAAAGGCTACGGCTTAAACGTGAGCCAAATTCCCTTGCTATCTCAATGGTAGGTGGAGCAACCACTGATAGCAAAAATAAGGTTTGTGCATCGATTCAATCTCGTTTGAATTCTCAAACATTTTCTGCTGAGTGCTGGGTACTTAAGTCGATTTCCACATCTCAGCCTGGACAGTCGCTTTCCATATTGAACTGGAAAATCCCAAAAAATATTAAGTTGGCAGACCCCGAATTCTACAAGCCAGCTAAGGTTGATGTATTACTGGGAGCTGAATTATTTTATGGTTTATTGTGCGTTGGGCAAATAAAATTACATTCCGAGCTGCCCATCATGCAAAAAACATTGCTCGGCTGGATTGTTGCAGGCAAATGTACTCGACAAGCGCCTCGGCAACAGTGCAGTGAAAGTTTGGTAGCTCAAATATCTATTTGTTCTCTCGACTCGTTAGTAAATCGTTTTTGGGAATTAGACCAAAGTCCAATCGAGTCGAAGGCTGTTCGCCAAAAAGCTGAACAACAGGCCTGTGAACTACACTTTAAGAAAACTGTACAACGGTTATCTTCCGGTCGCTTTCAAGTGAATCTTCCCTTTAAGACCGATCCAAAAGTTCTTGGCCTGTCTTTTCAAACTGCTGAAAGACGTTTTTTGCAACTTGAGCGCAAACTGTCAAGAGACGAAACTCTTAGAAATATGTATCATGACTTCATGAAAGAGTTTTTGGATCCTCGAGAACAGCATTACTACATTCCTCATCAATGCGTTCTGCGACCTGAGAGTACCTCAACCAAACTTCGTGTTGTTTTTGATGCTTCCAGCAAAACTTCAACAGCAGTTTCGCTAAACGAAACACTCATGGTTGGGCCCACTATTCAGAGGGAGATGTATTCAACATTGGTCAACTTTCGGTTGAACAAATATGCCGTAACTGCCGGCATTTAAAAAATGTATAGGCAGATAAATGTTTCTGAGGAAGACAGAGACTTTCAACTTGTGTTGTGGAGAGAAACCACTTCACAAAATATACAGGCATACAGATTGAATACTGTTACATATGGTAGAGCGTCAGCACCATTTTTGGCTGTACGTTGTTTGTTTGAATTGGCAAATATCTACACACAATCACATCCCATCGGTGCGAATGCGATTAAAAATTGTTTTTACGTTGACGATATGCTGGCAGGTGCAGACAGTTTAAAAGAAACGGACACCATTTGTAGCCAGGTTAGTGACATATTGTCCAAAGGAGGATTTCCACTGGCCAAATGGGCTTCTAATTGCCAGAATCGATCTGGTGAAAAGAACGCCAGTGGAGAAATTAGTATCAAAATTGATGAGCAAAGCTCGGTAAAGACACTTGGAATGCGTTGGGCACCTCAAGAGGATGTGTTTAAATATCATCTTGACGTGGATAGTTTTGCCTCCTTAAAACCAACAAAACGTAATATTTTGTCAATAGCCTCTCGTTTGTTTGACCCTCTTGGCTTATTGTGTCCAATTGTCACTAAGGCAAAAATGTCGTTGCAAGAGTTATGGAGGCTAAAGATCGATTGGGATGAGGCTATTCCTATGAGTGTACACACTGCATGGAATAAGTTTACCACTACTTTGCGAGATTTGCACAAAATTTCGATCCCCCGGTACGTTTGTTTGACTTTGTACCAAAATATTCAAATCCACGGCTTTGCTGACGCCTCCAGTCAAGCATATGGTTGCTGCATATATGTGCGAACAGGCAACAATAACGACGTTGGCGTTTCCTTGCTCACGGCAAAATCTAGGGTGGCTCCGCTTAGTGTTAAAACAATACCTCGGCTAGAGCTTTGTGCAGCACTTTTGCTGGCCAAACTTTGGCAACAAGTATCGAGCACAATGACCAAATTCAATATAGAAAGCGTGAATTTCTGGTCAGACTCGCAGGTCACTTTATATTGGTTGGAGCGTGATTCGGGTACGTTGGGTACATTTGTTGCGAATCGAGTCGCAGAAATTCAAGAGTTGTCAGCTGGAGTCGTGTGGCGTCACGTTGCAATGGATTCCAATCCAGCAGATTTGGTGTCACGGGGAACTGATATTAACGAGATTGTTAGTTCCTTGTGGTTCAATGGACCAAGTTTTTTAATGGCAGAAAGGGATCGATGGCCTCAACTGCATCAGTTCGAGATAGCTTCAGAAGTTAAAACTTCTGAGGATAAAAAAAGTGCAGTTGTGTGTGCATTAGGGGTATCTGAGGCTGAATCTAATTGCATTTTGCAACTGATTGGCCGACAATCGAAATTCTTTAAGCTGGTCCGAATAGTAGCTTATGTGCTTCGATTTTGTTTCAAGCAGCTTAGAGGTGATTCCCTCGTTGTATCTGCTTCAGAAAGAAAAATTGGATTCTTGAAACCGATTGCAGTTGTGCAACGCACAACATACAGCGGTGAATTTCAATTGTTAAGGAAATCGGCAGTTAAGCCCCAATGCTGCAGTCGTTAAATCCATTCATTCATGAAGCTGAGGAAAATGGTATTAAATTTGAATTAATTCGAGTAGGAGGGCGTTTGCTGCATGGCCCTATCTCATATGATGCTGAATTCCCTTTGTTGTTACCAAAGCGTGCTGAATTCGTCAGCCTTTTTATCAGGCATTTACACATCAGGCACTACCACGCTGGTGCAAGGGTTCTTGTTGGATTGCTAAGGCAGCAAGTTTGGGTGGTCAATGCTCGCAGTGCATGTACGGCAATTGTTAGAAGCTGCGTGCACTGTTTTCGCTATAAGCCAAAATTATTGGGGCAAATAATGGGAAACCTGGCAGCAGATCGCCTTCGTGAAGGTCGTCCATTCAAGGTATCTGGCGTAGATTTTTGTGGGCCTTTTTATGTAAGCTACAGGATAAGAGGTAGACCACCAGTTAAAATGTACGTTGCCGTTTTTGTTTGTTTCATCTCAATGGAATCGGTTACAGATCTGTCCACAGATGCCTTTTTAAATGTTTTTAAAAGGTTCATTGGGAGACGAGGGCTGCCGGAGACGATGTACAGCGACAACGCGACAAATTTTGTCGGAGCGAGCAACGTACTGATGGAGTTGCAAGCAGCGTTTCACCGGAGCAAGGGAAAGCTGCAGGAGTACGCAGCGGAGCGAGCTGTGCAATGGAAATTTATCCCTCTGAGGGCACCACACTTTGGCGGGCTGTGGGAAGCAGCAGTAAAAGCTGCCAAACACAGGCTGGTTCGAGGGGCAGGCGACGCCAAGCTGACGCCGGACGAGTTGTGCACGCACCTGGTGGAGGTCGAAGCGCTGCACAACTCCAGGCCACTCGTGGTAAAAACCAGCGATCCCAACGATGGGGAATCAATAACTCCGGGGCACTTACTCATCGGCCAGCCGTTGCTGGGGCCGCCCATCGGATCCACGCCCGAGGAGCCCAACAACAAGCGCGCACCCGCATACTTGAAGCGGTGGCGACAGTTGTGGGAGCTCAAACTGAGCTTATGGCGCAAGTGGTCCAAGGATTACCTGCTCAGCCTGCAGCAGCGCGCCCAGTGGAGCAAAGGCCAGGCCAATCTGGTCGAAGGAGCGGTCGTTCTCGTGCACGACGACAGCACCCCCCCGCAACGGTGGATCACCGGGCGCGTGACACGCGCAATCGTGGGAGAGGATGGCAAGGTGCGGGTGGCCGAGGTCAGAACGCCGGGCGGCGTTATTAAACGACCGGTGCACAAACTGGCACGGCTGCCTATCGAGGATTGTTGAAGACCGGAGCTCGTCAACGGGGCCGGAATGTTGAAGCACTTATTATATTACATTTGTAGTTGTAAGTTAGTTAAGAGAAATTGAAGTCGTAGCATAAGTTAGTTTAAGAGAAAGCACTCTATGTAAACTAGAAAGCCGATCGGCAATCTGCCGACGGCGAATTGGTGTTGCGTGCGGTCATTTGTGGCCCACGCACTCCGTTTTAGGCTAAGCTAATTTTAATTGTCGCCATAGTCTTGAAGCCGCCACAAGTATTATATGAAATTCGCATACGCCAAAAAAAAACCGCGTCTCATAATTTTTGTATTGTATTTAAATCTAAAAACGCTTAGATTTTTCACTAGCATTATTCCAGAAACCGAACAAATAATCCTCACAAACCCATTGGTTATCAAAACAGCACTAAACGTGCACAACTTATATAAAAAAACAACAATGACTTTATTTGAAGAATTCGGCAGCAATCAAAACTTTTCATTAACTTTATTCCATTTTCATGACTATTTTCATGGCCTTATTGGAATGGACATTTTAGATAATATAAAGGCTACCGTCAACCTACCCGACAAAGTGATACAAACAAACAATTTTACCTTGCAATTGCACCAAAAAGCTAACCTAGCTTCCGAAATTCATGTCATTGAAGAACTATCAAAAAATTTAATTCAATTGCCCGTAGACATTGAAAACGGCACTTTCATGTGTGAAACCATTCAAATCAATGACGAATTGATTATTGCCGGGGGATTGTACGAAGCTAAAAATAACGTTAGTGTGATGGAAGTAATAAACTATTCAGACCACAAACAAAATCATGTTTTGGATACACAGTTAAAGGTGAACAAATATATAAAAGACGATTACATCGAATTTGAACCCATAACGGACAGACATCTTCAGCACAACCCAAAAAAAAACTTATAATATACAAAAACTCCAGACCGAACACGTGAACTCTGAAGAATTAACAGCATTAAAAAAAACTCTGTTCTAAGTTTTCTAATATATTTTGTGAAGAAACAAAGATATTAACCTTCACGAACATGGTAAAACATAAAATTAGAACAACCGACGATATTCCTATTGCTACGAAACCCTTTAGGTATAGCCAAACAGAAAGTAACGAATTACAAAGACAACTAGCCAAACTGCTAGCCCCTGGAGCGCACCCATTTTCTTAGTCCCCAAAAAATCGAACGAAATCAAAAAAAAAAATGGAGATCAGTAGTAGACTATAGAAAATTAAACGAGAAAACGATAAAAGATAAATATCCTATGCCAAACATAAACGAGGTCTTAGACAAAATCGGAAGAGCCAAATATTTTACAGTCCTAGATTTAGCTAGTGGATACCATCAAATAGAAATGGACGCATCAGATTCATCTAAGACTGCCTTCACGGCAGAAGGAGGTCATTATGAGTTCGTAAGAATGCCATTTGGCCTCACAAACGCTCCAGCCACTTTCCTGAGAGTAATGGATAATGTATTAGCAGACCTAAATGGCAAATGTTGTTTGATTTACTTAGATGACATAATGATTTTCTCTTCATCACTACAAGAACACATGACAGACATAGGAAGTGTTCTAACAAAATTATCAGAAGCAAACCTGAAAAATCTAATTTCTTTAGAAAGGAGATAGAATACCTCGGTCAAATAGTTACAAGCGAAGGAGTTAAACCAAACCCCAATAAAATTCACGCAGTCAAATCTTTTCCGATCCCTAAATCACCGAAAATGTAGAATTATCACTACCTAGAACACAAAATGTGGCTTTAGAAACAATAACAAAACTAAATCTACAACACTAAAAATTACAAAACACTCAAAGCTTTAAAGAAATACTGGCAGTAAAACACGAAACGACTTCGCATTTTATCTCCACTTATGTGTGGTTGGGGATCATCACCATAACCGTCGTTATAGCAATCGCCATGAGGAAAAAGACCGTAATCCTCACATCACCCAATCCGGTGCAGCATCAGTTCATTCCGACCATTCCTTCACTCTGGCCGTCACTTCACGCCAGGGGGGATTAGTTACCTCCCCTAACGCTGCCCCTCAAAACTATCCATCAGCTAAGCCTCTGCGTTCCGCCTAAAAACAAGGGCCATACACGAGAGCTGCTGAGTGGATAGAATTTCAAACCCAACAAACGCTGAATGGGCAGAAGCCGGCCGATCACCTACGCCGGCCAGACAATGTTGCAACTGCTGACTTGCATAGAGTATATGAATATAGGGCACACACACACACACACACACACACACACACACACACACATAATATAATACTGTAAACAATCATATTAAGAGATATATATTCCGCTGCGACGGAAAATAAAGCTTCAGTCTTATTTTGACACCAACGAGAACAGTCTTTATACTTAAACATCCAAACAAAAACGAAGCCAACGAAAAACAGTCTTTATACTTAAAACCAAAAACGAAGCCGCCGTCTGGGAACGTAATTCGTGCGCTGTCAAAAACCGAAGAAAACTATGCCACTAACGAAAAAGAAATGTTGGCAGTAGTATGAGCACTCCATAGCCTACGCATGTACCTTTACTGTACCTCTAAAGTAATCATTTATACCGACCAAATTTTTTTTATTAACTTCCGAAGAAGAATCATATAAATTCGAAATACCCTTCCCACAATATCATAGACACATTGTTAATTATTCAGAATCCGAACTAATAAAGATACTTAAAGAAATATTAGATCCAAGATTAATTAACGGATTATTCACTTCCCAGAGTTTAATGGGTAAACTACAAAACATATTCCTCACTCACTTTAATAACTACAAAGTAAGATATACTCAGAACCACACTGTAAAGCTATAAATAGTCAACACATCCCAGATCAAGAGGAAATTGTTGCCGGTACGATACTTCTGAATGACTACGAGGGAAAGATTCGAATAGACCAAGACGAGATGGAACTGCAAGGGACCTACCTAATACAATTTCTAAATTCGACAATAAGAATCACCGAAGACCACTTTTTCAAATGTTGGCAGAAAACACCAAGACCGACCAAGTACTGTCTCTACAGATGCTCAAAGAAATAAACATCAACAACACAAGAAGACTGGAGATGTAATGGACGGCAAATTTTAAAGCAACCACGATAAGCCTGTCACTCTCCGGAGTCCTGTTGACGATACTGGCCGTAATCGCAGTATGGATATGTAGCAAAAAATCAGCCAAAAAACCATCAGACGACCTCGAAGTAGAGATAAAGGAGACAAGCTCGGCAGACAACAAAACACAAAAACGTTTCTACATTGCATCCGAGGACATCTGCGTTAACGACAGTTCTTACCACAGCCGCTCAGTTACGCCAGCGCGTTACAAATACTCGACACCCAAAACTACAAGACTACGGCAGAGGCGGCAGCAGCGACGGCAGCGGCAGCAGCAGCGGCAGCGGCAGCAGCAGCGGCAGCAGCAGCGGCAGCAACAGCGGCAGCAGCAGCGGCAGCAGCAGCGGCAGCAGCAGCGACAGCAGCAGCAGCGGCGATAACTGCAGCAGCAACATTCAACAGGCGGTCTTTAGCATAATTTAGAATAAAATTCGAATACGTATATTTTATTAGTATAGAAACATAATGGCATTAAATTAAATTGTCCTCATTCATGACGATCGCAGCAGGTCAATGAATGACAATGCCAATGCTACGCATACAATTATACATGCACATGTTTACACAAAGGGACACACACACATGCTTATAATACCTAGTCGATATGAAATATCAAAAATCATTTCAAAGCGCAAGTCCACCAAAACTGCAAACATAGCAAACGCACATTTGCACATACAAATAGGGGAATATCTAAGCTGTCTGCCATTCCGAAAGTCTTTGAAAAAATAATTTGCACCCAATTGCAGCACTTATGTACTTCAATTTTATCCCCTTATCAACACGGTTTTGTTAGGCGAAGATCTACTACCACTAACCTTCTTGAGTTTACCTCACTAGTTATCAAAGGGTTTCAGGACAAAATGCAAACTGACGTCGTTTACACAGATTTTAGTAAGGCATTTGATTCTGTTTGTCATTCTTTGCTGCTTCAAAAATTAAATATTATTGGATTTCCAGCAAAACTCCTGTCGTGGCTTTCTATGTTTCACCTATAATGATGATTCTCTATGTAACTTACTACAGTCGGACTTGGGTGCACTGTCGGCTTGGTGCCGTTATAACTTACTTAATTTAAATTGTTCAAAATGTAAAATCATGACTTTTTGTAGAGGTTCCCCTCATACTGCTCACTACGTGCTTGATACTTCACCACTTGTCCGCGTTTTTGAAATTAAAGATTTAGGCATCATTCTTGATAGCAAATTAAAATTTGATTCTCACATATCGTCGATGGTCAATAAGGCCATAAATGTACTTGGCTTCATCAAGCGGTGGTCAAAAGAGTTTGATGATCCCTACACCACTAAAACGCTATATACATCATTGGTACGCCCCATCCTGGAGTATGGATCTTGTGTGTGGTCCCCGCAATACGGGCTTCACCAGGATAGAATTGAATCTGTGCAGAGGAAATTTCTTCTGTTTGCGCTCAGATGTTTTAACTGGGTTCCTGGAATAGACCTACCACCCTATTCAAGTAGGCTTCTTTTAATTAATCTTCCTTCCTTGTTGAACCGTAGAATCATGCATGGTGTAGTATTTGTCACTAATCTACTTAATGGTGATATCGACTCATCAGTTCTTCTAAGTCGAATAAAATTAAATGTTCCCATTAGATCCACACGTTACTTTTTACCCCTCAGCCTCGATCGTTGCTCGAGCAACTATTTAATTCATGAACCATTTCGTGTATTATGTTCTGACTATGACAAGCTTTATTCTCTTGTCTCTCTGGAGACCTCGACTCCAGTACTAAAACGATCGATCCTTTCTGCCTTATCTAATCGTAACCACTAATCACTAATCTTCCACTGGTCTGATTGGGTTTTTCTGGGTTTTTCCCAATCCACGCAACAAATGTTGGACCAGTTATATTTATTTGGAATTTCCCAGAGCTTTAACGTTAACTTTTTAAATTTTTTATCTGAATTTTGAACTTTATTTCAGATATTATAATTATTTATTTTATATTATATTATTTTAATATTATAATTATAGTTAATTTTGATTTGTCAGCTGCTCATAGCCGACATTAAATAAATAAATAAATAAATAAAATATATATGTATATGTAAATGTAATTTGGGTAAACGCACTAGTGCCTTGCTGCTCTATAGCTAGCGGCAAAAGTGGTACGCAACCAGGTATACAAAGAAAAGGGACACAAGAAGAGAAACAAACAAGCTATGCGCACACATACAGTATGGCAGACTGACGCGATATGCTCACGGCTCACGACTTAAGTAAAACTAGCCTGCGATTTCTCTCTCTGAGAGCGTGGTAGCTGCTAAACGACTTCCCAACTCTATATCAGAATTTTTGCATTTGAACACTCTATTACATGAATTCTTGTTGCTTTTAGCCTCGATCGTTGCTCAAGCAACTAATAAGTTCATGAACCATTTCGTGTTATATGTATGTTCTGACTATAACATGCTTTATTCTCATGCGTTGGAAACTTCAACTCCAGAACTAAAACGATGGATCCTTATTTCTTTATCTAATCGTAACCACTAATCTACAGCTGGCCGGATTGGGTTTTTCCTAATCCATTCAACAAATGTTGGACCACTAATTATACTCGATACCGAAGGTAAAGAGTATATTGGGCTTGTGCAATGTCCGTCATGGTGTCTGTCCGTCTGACCGTCTGTCCGTCTGTCCGTCTGTATGAACGCAACTTTTTTCCACACCCTTCAAGTTAGAGACTTCAAACTTTGCAAATCTCCTTATCTATGGCATAGTAAATTAAAGTGTCAAGATTGGAGTTCTACGATTACTAGGGGGCTGGCAAATCGATTAACTCGATAACGCAAAATCGATAGATCCAGCTATTTCGCAAGCCCTTACAGCTAGAACTACCAAATTTGGGGAGAAAATAGCTACTAACAATACCCAAAAACTGCATCAAAAATTTTGGAGCCACGCCCACCGATTCCTCCCCCAGCCCCCCCGCAGTTTAACACTAAAAATGCACATATCTTCTACAGTTTTTGAGCTAGACCCACCAAATTTGGTGCCAAGATAGGTGTTGACGACCTTCAACCAAATTCATGAAATTTTTGGATGCCACGCCCATCTATACTGCCCTATCCGCCCTCAACCACCCCAACGCTTCGCTAAATACGGTAGTGCGTGTATCTTCGATAGTGTTTGAGCTAGAGTCACCAAATTTGGTAGGTAGATAACTGGTAACGACCCTCCAAAAACTGCATCAAAGTTTTGGAGCCCTACCTACCCATTCCGCCCCCAGGCTCCCCGCACCTTAAAAACAGAAATGCTTATTTCTTTTACAGTTTTTTAGTTACAGCCACAAAATTTTGTGCCAAATTAGGTGATTATAGCCCCCAAAAATGCATAAAAACTTTGGATGCCATGCCAATCCATACTGCCCAAGCTGCCCCAAACCGCCTAAGGCTAGAGTCACCAAATTTGGTAAGAAGATAGCTAATAACAATCCCCAAAAAACTGCATTAAAGTTTTGGAGCCAAGACCCCCCCGTTCCCGAGCGCGATGCATTTTGAAATCAAAAACGCCTATATTTTCCACATTTTTTGAGCTAGTGCCGCCAAATTTGGTCCCAAGATAGGTGATGGAGAAACCCAAAAATGTGGATGGCGCAACGCCCCCCATACCCATCTGCAGCAAAACTTTGGACGCCACGCCCCCCCCCATACCAGCACCCAGCCCCCCTTCCACCATATCCTACTAACTTTGAGCTAGAGTCACCAAATTCGGTTTGAGGATAGCTATTGACATCATAAATAGATCTGCAGCAAAAGTTTGGATGCCACGCGCCCCCTTACCAACCCCAGCCCCCCTTCCACCAAATTTAACTATTTTTGAGCTAGGGTCACCAAATTTGGTATGAGGATAGCAATTGACATCATACACAGATCTTCAGCTCAAATTTGTATGTCACGCCCCCCTCCCATTACCTCCCCCAGCGGGTGTGTCCGACTGCAACGTTTCTACTTGTTTTCTTGTTGAATTTCCCAGAGCTGTAACGTAAACTTTTTAACTTTTTTACCTTAACCCTTTAACTGGTAAGACCGTCTCCGTTTTTCTCTGTTCTGTCAAAATTTATGAAAACAGTATGAATGGAAATACCTCATTAATAGAGTATATTACTTGTAAAAATTTGGTAGCTATTTTTGTCATTTGCACTTGTAGTTGACATTTGGTTGACACAAAGCATTGTGTGAGTAGCTGGTCACACTTTAACTGGGCAGCACGTAATTGTAAAACTCGAGCGTGAATATTACATTTTCATCGCTAATTATCAAAGACAAGCCCACAAAAGTTTCACAAACAGTGAATAGTGACCTCAAAGTCATTATTAGTGATCAAAGTGAAGTGAAGTACATAATTTCATTTAATATAGTGAGAATTTACCCAAAATGGGACTAAGCTGCCAAGCGGCCACGTCATTGTAAAACATTATTTGACAAAAGCTCACAGACAGTCCGGTTCCAGTGCTAGATAGAAGCTTTAAGCTTCTAATCCCGAGGTTCAGATCAAGGCTAATATCCAGCAAAATAGATGCATTCTTTTAGGATTTTACATTATGAATATATACACAAAGTAGCTGGGAAGACACCATCTCAGACCAGGACGGAGGTCACTAGTGCTCAACGCACTCATAGCAACAGTTCAACAACTACAACTTTAGCATCTACTTGTCCTACAAGTAATAATATATACCCCACGGCAACTGCCGCAATTAGCAGTGTGTGCTCCAGTTAGAACATGGATAACTCCATGGACACTGTTTCTCTAACAGTCAGAGGAGCTGCTTCAAGATTGAAGGATGGCCAAAACATCTGATGCTGAAGAGGAAGAAACCATATTCACCCATTACTAGCTCTAAAAGGGTGAACAAAGAATCAATGTTGGAATCAATACCAGCATCAACCAACAAGGCAAACTCTAGCAACAGGTTTGCTATTTTAGATATGAACATGAAATTAACCAGTGACAGATATGTTGTGGAAATTTCAAAAGATACAAATTAGCTCTTCTGCAGCTGCTCAACTGAATATTTCAAATGAAAATATGGATACTAATGACCCAGAAAGCAGCCCACAGCAGACTGAATCTTGTATTAATAATCGGCTCAACAATAATACAAAGCCATCGCAAATAGTTATTAGTATTACTAACCTTAACGATCTCTGTGATATCATTTTGGAGGTCACTAGTCTAGATAACGTATCAGCCAAAGTTATCCAAGGAGAAACAGCTAGAATATTCTCCAAAGACTGTAGTAATTATAGAGCTATTGTCGATCATTTTGATTAAACGGGAATTGAATTCCATACAAACCAAATGAAGCTAGAAAGGCCTCACAGAAAAGTGGTTAAGGGGCTTCATCATAGCACATTAAGCAACGAAATTAAGGCCGGTTTTAAAAAATTTGGCTTTGACGCTCTTGAGGTACATAATCCAAGATCAAGAACTAACCGAGATGAAAAACTCAACATATTTTTCATCAATATAAAGCCATGTTCTAAAAATAATGATATATATGATATCACAACACTTTGCCGACAAAGAGTGAGTGTAGAAAGGATGCAAAAAACCTAGGAAATTGCCCAATGCATACGATTCCAGGATTATGGACACACTTCCAAATACTGCCGTCGTCATCCCCACTGTGCTCGATGTGTTGCAAACCAGTAAACCAAGCAATGCCAATGTTCCCAAGATCAACCACCTACCTGTATGCACTGTGGAGGAATTCACATGGCAAGCTATGTACAAGGGCTGCCAGTGGTATCAGGAATACCTTCGAAGATAAGGGGGCCCTCCGCGTCAACCGACTAGCCCAGTGTCGTCTACATGAGTTTCAAGCGAAACTTCACTTACCAAAATCAAGCGAAAAAACTACACTACAGCAGCATACGCTCGACGTCCACACTGTACTAGAACAACATCAACATCAATTTATGCAATGGCAGCAACAGCTCCAGCAACAGCAGCAGCAGCAAATTCCTTTTGTGCCTACAGCAGCAGCAACAGGAACAACAACAGCAAATCAAGCAGAACAGTCAACGACTTGAACGGCTTGAAAATATGGTTTTTAAATTTGTCATTTTAATTAGGCAATGGACTGGGGATAAATCAACTTCAAAACAACGCTCCAGCCTCACAATTAATGCACTCAAGATCCTTATCTGGAATGTCAGCGGCATTTCGGGTAAAGCTAGAGAAGTTGAGCACTTCGCGCACAACAACAGCGTTGACATCCTTTTCTTAAATGAGATACGACTCAACCGAGGAGAAAAAAAAATATATGGATTCTACATAGAGTACAAACCATCACGTCGCAAACATGGCCACGAAGGGGCGGCAGTTTTGGTAAGGAGTTCTCTCAGTAATTTCCCACATAGAGTTATTGAAACACGAACCATTCAGATGTCTTCAATAAAAGTTGCCACAAGTTTGGGTGACATTGAAATAAGTGCAATATACTGTCAACCAAGAAATAAAATCGAAGTAAGGCACTTCATTGAAATACTCGCTTCTTGCGGTCAAAGGTATCTGGTTGCGCGACATTGGATGTGGGGAGACACCTGTAATTCGCCAAGAGGTAGAGAACTAGTCGAAGCCATTACAGCCAGAGGGGCTAATATACTTGCCACTGGTCAGATACCCCTATGTATCAAGCCATACAGCAAAATGCATTGATTTTGTCAAAACTGGGATTAAGACTCCGATCACATACATAGCTCTTCTTGTGAAACTACAAATAGATGGAGTTAATGTAAGACCAAGCTCTCGGCTAATCACTAGCCGAACTGACCTCATCGCATTCAGACAAAACCTTGAAGGCTCATTTGAATTAAATTCAACTCTGGAGTCTAGAGAAGACAGCGAAAATGCAGTTGATATTCTAACTGAGAATATATATAGAGCTGCTGAAGCTTCAACGCCACCTGTTCCTATGCTTCGTCCAACTAGCTATGGCATTGTTCTTACAAGAGAGGCCAGAGAGCTAATAAAAACAAAAAGGCGCCTTCGACGAAAAGCAATTCGTTCTCAAAAGCCTTGGGAACGAAAAATGTGGAACCGGGCAGCAATACAGCTTCGAAACCTTTAAAGGGAACTTCGAAGCGATTTCTTCGAACAAAAACTGTCTTCCATGGACTACACAATCGATGCAATTTTTTCGCTTTGGAAATGCACAAATTCGCTTAAACGACAACCCTTTAGAATGGTTCCTGTCCGATGTCCGAGTAGTGAACTTGCCAAAAATGAAGTAGAGTAGGCCAATGCTTTTAGCTGTCATCTAGAGGATCCATTCACTCCTTAAGCCCCCTTCACACGATCGGTTTTTCTGTAGCTGTTTTTAACCGACCAAAAATGTTGGCATTGACATTATTCGCATCGGATAAATTAAAAATCCCATCACTTTTTGTGTTTACACAATCTGGTTACACTTTTCTACTTAATTCAGCACAAACATACAAATAAACATGATAAATATGGATGGTTTTTTGTATTTTATCCTCGTTAGCTCAAGCTAAGAATACTTATTTATTTATTTCATTTATTTAAGGTAAACAAGTAGAAACGTTGCAGTCGGACGCACCCGACTGCGGTATACTCGATACCATTGCTGATTGCAATGGGGTGTGGATACGCTGTATGGTGTACGCTGCCTCAAAGAATGTCTGGTGCATATGGGGATGCCAAAAAGCTGTTTTCCTTTCAAATTTGGTGACTCTAGCTCAAAGTTTGTTAAAGGTATGGGCTGGGGGCGGTATGGGGGCTTGTTATTAACACTTTTGCTAAAGATCTATGTATCATCTCAATTGCTATCCTTATACCGAATTTGGTGACTCTAGCTCAAAGTTAGAAGAATTTGGTGGATGGGTGGCTGGGGGGAGTATGGGGGGGCGTGGCATCAAAATTTTTGCAGCAGATCTGTGTATGATGTCAATTGCTATCCTCCTACCAAATTTGGTGACTCTTGCTCAAAGTAAGTAGAATATGGTGGAAGGGGGGCTGGGGGCTGGCATGGTGGGGCGTGGAGTCCAAAGTTTTGCTGCAGTTCTCTTTATGATGTTAATTGCTATCCTCATACAAAATATGGTGACTCTAGCTTAAAATTAGTAAAATATGGTGGAAGGGGGGCTGGGGCGGTATGGGTGGGGGGCGCCATCCAAATTTTTTGGCTTTCTCCATTACCAATCTTGGAACCAACTTAGGCGGCTCTAGCTCAAAATCTGTGGAAAATATAGGCGTTTTTGATTTCAAAATGCCGGGGGCTTTGGAAAGGTGGGGGGGGGGGCTTTGCTTCAAAATTTTGATGCAGTTTTTTGGGGATCGTTAACAGCTATCTACCTACCAAATTTGGTGACTCTAGCTTTAACGCTTTGGAAAATACAGGCATTCCAGTTTTTAGTGAAGCATTGGGGTGGTTTGGGGCAGCTTGGGCACTTGGATTGGCGAGGCATCCAAAGCTTTTATGCATTTTTTTGGGGGCTATAATCACCTATTTTGGCACAAAATTTGGTGGCCCTAACTAAAAAACTGTAAAAGTTATAAGCATTTATGTTTTTTAACTGCGGGGGGCTGCGGGCTGAATGGGTAGGTGGGGCTCCAAAACTTTGATGCAGTTTTTGGGGGGTCGTTACCAGTTATCTACCTACCAAATTTTGTGACTCTAGCTCAAACACTATTGAAGACACACGCACTTCCATTTTTAGCGAAGGGTTGGGCGGTTGAGGACGGCTAGGGCAGTATAGATGGGCTTAGCATCCAAAGTTTTAATGAATTTGGTTGGGGATCGTCAACACATATCTCGGCACCAAATTTGATGTGTCTAGCTCAAAAAGTGTAGAAGATATGGGCATTTTTGGTTAAAAACTGCGGTGGGCTGGGGGCGGAATGGGTGGGCGTGGCTCCAAAATTTTTGATGCAGTTTTTTGGAAGGTGTTAGTAACTATCTTTTCCCTAAATTTGGTAGTTCTAGCTGTAAGGGCTTGCGAAATAGCTGGATTTATCTATTTTGCGTTATCGAGCTTATCGATTTGCCAGCCCCCTAGTTATCGTAGAACTCCAACCTTGACACTTTAATTTACTATGCCATAGATAAAGAGATTTGCAAAGTTTGAAGTCTCTAACTTGAAGGGTGTGGAAAAAAGTTGCGAACATACGGACGGACGGACAGACACCATGACGGACATTGCACAAACCCAATAAACTTGTTACCTTCGGTATCGAGTATAAAAAGTTAAAAACTTTACGTTTAAGCTCTGGGAAATTCAACAAGAAAATTAGTGGTCCAACATTTGTTGCATGGATTGGGAAAAACCCAGAAAAACCCAACAGCAATGGCTAATCAATAGAAGGAGCACCATGCCGCTTAGGTGCAAAAGAGCTGTATATGCCCACGCTATTGTTCCAATTTGGCTTTACGGAATACAGATTTTGTCGATCGCAGCCAAATCAAATTATAAACGTATACAGGTGCTGCAAAATCGGGTACTTAGACAGATCATAGGCTGTCCCTGGTATGCTCGCGGTTCTACACTTCATAGAGACCTCAATCTGCATACAGTGGAAGAGCAGATTGGTAGACATACGAGCAGATACAGTGACAGATTGCTAAGACACCGCAGCCTATTCGAATGACGACTACTTCCAGCTCGCTCTCTAAGGTGACTTAAACGGCTTGGCTTCGCCAAGACAAACGGACGTCAATAAGACTCCAATAACCAATAATCCTCATACTGCATTACGGGGATTGGTATTTTTTTTCATTTTCTTCCATGTGCTGTAAAGGTACTTTTATGTTTGTATAGGTTCTACACTTAATAAATCATCATAAAAAAAAAGCATTGTAAACAAGCGTCAAAAGGGAACACGACAAAAAAAATTTTGTAGTGCGAAAAAAATAAAGTCAACAATTTTCAAAGCGTCTAAATATTTGCAGGTATGTTCATAGAACTGTTGTTTAGAGAAATGCATTTAAGCTTTTAAAAAAAAATTGAGCCACCATATTAATTACTCAAACATTGCTAGTTTCAGATAATTGTTTAACATGTATAACATTCATTGGGACGACGCACAGCGTTTTTGAAAACTAAATTTTATATTTAACCTTATATTAAAATATTTAAGTATTCCGATATTCTCTTCAAAAGATTCATGATATTACTTATGATCAATTATTTTATTTAAAAGCCAAAAATATTATCAAGAATGTCCAAAGCCTCAGCAAAAATCTTTCATACTCGCTTAACATATATATTTCCTTGCCATTTGCAAGTGTTACTAACGGTTTTCTTTTTAAATACTATGTGTTCTATGTTGCATAGCTGTCTATTGACTCACAATTTTTAATCGAGGCTTATTCGGTGGGCCCATCGAAAATGCTGATGTTGCTGTTGCGCTGCTTTAGTTGATTAGAGAATATATAAGCGAGAGAGCGCTATTGCTGTTAGCTGGACATTAAATTATCTAGTCGGAAAAAAATTATAAAACTAATTCGAATATATTTGTGCGCAAGATTTAATAAAACGCATTGCGATACTGCAACGAAACACCCATGACTATGCTCGACTGCTGCTAGCGTGACCTCTGTCCAATTCCTGCTGGGTCTTTTTGACGTAACAGCTTCTTCGCCGTTTTAACTTGCTTATGTTACTTGGCCATCAAATGTCTTGGAGCACCATGTATTTATTCCATGTGACTCGGCTGTACTACTTCTTATGTCGTTACGTTCAGTCTGATTCCATATAATTCTGGGTACCAGAGAAAAACTACGTTAAGCTCCGAGATTCGTTGGATTATTCACTAGTATATACCAGTATCTGAGTCGGAAGATGTCGACGACAACAGCGCCTGACAAACTTAGATAAGCGGCTGGAACAGATTGGACAGTGCCGACTAGAATCGTCACGCGCCGCCCAAATGGCTAAAAGACATTAATTTCGCTTTCTTAAACTGATGCACAATACTAACAACGCCAAAAATATCACCTGTTTCACTGTTGCACAATACACAAATTGATTTAATGCGTCTGGCCCTTATAATTGCTTATGCCGTGTGCACACGAATTAGAAATATTCTTCAAGCTTTATGGAGCCCAGTCGGTCAAGGTGACCGCTACGGGTACAGTTTAGCAGTTTAACTTTAATTTCGGCACTAACATCGGCCTTCAGAAAAGACATTCGTTTTGATCCACAGCTATTTAAGTAATGACTCGATGCAGAATAGAAAAATGCGTACTTGCTAATATAACTTCCAATAGACCAAAAGCAAACGACGATTGCTGCCTGGAAGAAATGCAACTGTGAACAGTGGCGTGAGTTTCTTCCATCCGCTTTGTGCTTTGTCTTCTTGATCAAAAAGGCGAATGCGCGTGCGAGCGAGACTTACTATCGTGGGTGTAAGGAAAACAAAGATCACTGAGAGCAGAGAGAGGGAATTTCATCGTTGAAATCTAAACAGTAGTTGGTTTAAGAAGTGCAAAGAGATAAGTGTTCTCTTGAATCGCAATTCCAAGGCAAAGGTAAACGAAAAAATGTTGTGTTAAGTCTTTCTGTTTATCTGTCGTCTACAAATGCCAGAATTAATCGAAAACTAGAAGTACGTAAAACTGGTGCAAATTTTTCTTCATAATCCATCAGATATTCTTGCGTAAAGCCTCGCGCTTCAAGTCTTGCTTCGGACTTAGTTGCCGAATCCATCTTGTTTAATAGTAAACACCCATTTACAATCAATTATATTTTTGTTTTGAGGCCTTTGTACCAAACACCATGTTTTGTTTTAAGAGTGGGAATCTTATTTATCTTGAATTGCCTTTTCCCAGTTAATCTTGTCATCCCGATATTTAATTTTTTCAAAACAATTTGGAATATTTTTAAAGTAAGTATGACAATTCAATAAAAATTTTTCTAATAATCTATAAGAAATTTCAGGTTTGTCTCTCAATCTCTCACTGCGTCTGATTTCTTCGTTCTCACCAGTAACTACGACTGGATCGGTATTCTTCGGATTTGTGAAATTTTCACAAGGCGGTATAGTTATGTTTGAACCGTCATTTACAGGTTCAATATATTCCATTTCTGGTAACGGAAAGCAAGACTGAAAATCGACTTCCTGTTTTTCGCTTTCATTTTCCAAACAAGAATTTTCTAATTGTTCCAGTCTTTCGTTTTGGATCATTGAGTCTTCTGACTGTGAAGTACAGTCTTCTACCGACCTTGAATTCAACATATTTGTTTTGTCCACCACAACATCTCTTGCTGTCATAAACTTCCTTGACTCTACATTCCACAGTTTTATTTATTTAGTTATTTATTTATTTAATATCAGCTATGAGCAGCTGACAAATCTAAATTAATTATAATTATAAAATTGAAAAGCATAATTAAATTAATTAATTAAAAAAATATATATATTACAATTTTATCTGAAATAAAACTCAAAATTAAGATAAAATTTTTAAAAAGTTAACGTTAACGCTCTGGGAAATTCAACATAAAAATAAAAATAACTGGTCCAACATTTGTGGCGTGGATTGGGGAAAACCCAGAAAAACCCAATCAGACCAGTGGAAGATTATTGATTAGTGGTTATGATTTGATAAGGCAGAAAGGATAGATCGTTTTAGTACTGGAATTGAGGTCTCCAAAGAGTTACGGGAATAAAGCCGGTTAAAGTCTGACCAAATAACACGAAATGGTTCATGAATTAAATAGTTGCTCAAGCACCAATCGATGCTAAGTGGTGTGAAGTAACGGGTGGATCTAATTGGAACAGTTAAATTTATGCGACTCAAAAGAACTGATGATTCGATTTCCCCATTAAGTGAATTAGTGATGAATACTACACCATCCATAATTCTACGGTTCAAGAGGGAAGGAAGATTAATTAAAAGAAGTCTACTTGAATACGGGGGTAGGTCTATCCCAGGAACCCAGTTAAAACTTCTAAGCGCAAACAGAAGAAATTTCTTCTGCACAGATTCAATTCTATCCTGGTGAATCCCGTATTGCGGGGACCACACACAAGATCCATACTCCAGGATGGGACGTACCAGGGATGTATATAACATTTTAGTGGTGTAGGGATCATTAAACTCTTTTGACCACCGCTTGATGAAGCCAAGTACATTTATGGCCTTATTGACCATCGACGATATGTGAGAATCAAATTTTAACTTGATATCAAGAGTGATGCCTAAATCTTTAATTTCGAAAACGCGGACAAGTGGTGAAGCATCAAGCAAATAGTGAGCAGAATGAGGGGTACCTCGACAAAAGGACATGATTTTACATTTTGAACAATTTAAATTTAGTAAGTTATAACGGCACCAGGCCGACAGTGCACCCAAGTCCGGCTGTAGTATGTTACTAAGAGAATCATCATTATAGGTGAAACATAGCTTTACATCATCAGTGGAATAATAAAAGATTCCTTCCATATACTGGGAAACACAGCTGAGTCAACCGACAAGTTAAATAATTTGTGTAAGGGTTCACAAAGTGAATCCGCACAATATCTAAGTATACAACCTGACACTCCATCGGGACCAGGCAAGAAGCCGGGTTTGATAGAGTTAAGGTCGCCTAGTAGCGTACACTCAGCTATAACGGGGACATAAATGCAGTTTGACGCTTGAACTTGAAAACGATAGGAATTATTGCAACTATATGAACTCGATGAGTATACTGATTGAAAATACTCAGCAAAGAGATCGGCCACTGCCTGATCGGAATTTGCTTTTGTATTATCAAAGTTAACCGAGGATAACAAGCAAAAAGATTAACGTTTTGAGTTTACAAATTTATAAAACTATTTTGGATCACGGGAAAAGTTTGATATGCAACGATTTAGATAATTGTTATAACAAAAAATGTTTACAGAAATAAAATTTGACTTTGCGATTATATACTAGGATAAATCTATAGTATTTCCAGATTTTTTAAATTTTTTATAGGATCTCGTTTTCACGTTTTTTAACTTTGAAAGTTCCCTCGTAAACCAAGGTGGTTTATTTTCACTTAAAGGAACAGTGAGGGGAACACATATATCCAAATGCGAATTCAAAGTCCTGTAAAAAATGGCAATGGCAGTTTCTATATCACTACAAGAATAAAGTTGAGACCAATTAGTATGCTGAAGCAAATCATTCAATTTAGTAAAGTCAGTTTTACGAAAACATCGGGTCTTTAAAGAATTGTTAGATGCTGGTCTAATGTTAAGAAGTTCGAAGGAAAGTTTGTAAGGTTGGATGGTAGGTATCTTCGGGAAGCACTAAAGGGTGTACTCTACTAACATTACATTAAATATCTACTGTTATGCACCCTGTTAACTTGTGATAGGCCTAACTCTAAAAGGCCATCGATAAAATCATCAGAAGTGGCTGGTAATTGCGCTGAAGATGTGTCATTCACAGACCATACAACATGTGGCAAATTAAAATCACCAACCACTATAAGTTGATCCATATCCGTCAACAACGACGACACAAGCTGCAGGGCATTCAGTTGTGATATGTAAATGTTATTATCAGAATTGGGAGGAATATATGAACAAGTTATTTACAGTGAGCGGCCTCTTAATAATATTTTAACACATATGAACTCAATATCTGGATGATCATGAGAATGAATCTGTTCAGAGAAAATACAAGAATCAACGGTAATGAGAACACCGCCCCCCTTGCGGGATGTGCGATCGCATCTGTACAAGTTATACTTATTAGGCAAAACGGAATAATCAGATATATCAGGTTTTAACCAGGTTTCTGTGAGTGCAACTATCTGTGAATCAAAGGATAAGCTGTTTACATATAGTTAAGAAAGTTTAGTGTTAAGGCCTCGAACTTTTTTTTTTTTTTTGCTGCCGAAGTTGAGCAACAGGTTGGCTAACAGTTGGTGCACTACTGAACCTACTATCGTTATTATTAATTTTACGCCTATTCACATACTCCTTGACAATGAGCTGCGGTGGCCAAAACTTTCCAGTTCGGGCGGAACACTCAATTTGAAAGAAGATATGGTTCGGGCTTGTTTAAACTTAAACTTTTCAACAGTTATAAGTGGTGAGTCTATTTTACTTTTAACGTAGGCACTAACATCATCCAACGAAGTGTCGGATGCTAGTCTAGACACGAAAGTAAATTTATTCAAGGGCACAACAACAAGAGGTTTGTGAGCCCCAGGTGTACCTAGAGTAGGATTAATAGGCACACAAGCTGTTGGAACAGAAAGCTCAGATGTTAAATTATTCGGGGAAAGATTATTGTTGGGATTTCTTGCCGGCGAGTTAAATAGCATTAACGGGCTAGCAATTGAACCCGTTGGTAGGTTATTAAATGCAGTATGCATTGTTTTAAAACCTACATAGGTCTGTCTCATGAATATATTAGACTCCCTCTCCACCTCATTACAGGACCCACAAAACCATTTAAGGCCTATCACTGCAATGAAGCAGTCCCGTATTTTGGCCGTAAAGCCAACACACTTCATGTGTATCACATTGTCACACAATCTGCACAGAATGAAGTCTTGGTTGGATGCAACAAACTAGCATATTGATTTTAAGTTGAAAAAATAAAAATATTAATAAAAATAAAAAAGTAATATGCTTTATCAAGAAGATGTAGGGTTCACGATAGTAAGTGTGAAGGAGTTGATGCAATGATCACGATAAAACGGTAAAAACCAAGAGAGCGAGAGAGCTTGAGTGCGTTGGCAGATACAACTACAACTACAAGTACTTCGTATAAGAGCGGACGTAAGCGGGTGAGGACTGATGCTGGAGTGCAAGAGCAAGAAAATTAGACAGGCTGTTTGTTGTTAGTGGACGAAATAAAATACACAACAAGCACAGAATTAGCAAATGCAAATATACGTACGTATGTACATATGTTTTTTAAAGCAACTGCAGCGTTGATTCTACTGCAACTTCAAATGTTATTTAAGTCAGCAACTATTATTTTGCACACGTAAATATATACAACGTATATTTGCGATCACTGCTAGAATCGTTTACCAAATAAAACCAAGTAACAATCCGTGCACAAACACAAGAAAACAATTACTTATTGAGAGCGCTCAAAACACAACCGTCACCAACGAAAGACAAAAGCTTATTAACCATTTAAACCATTTGGTTCATATCCAACGAATATACATTTAATCGATTTTTCATCGAACTTTCGTTTTCTTACTTCATTAAAAACGTATACTGTTGAGACAAATATCTAAAGATATTTCAAAACAGGCTATTTATTATGCCACATTTCAAATGGTGTTCTCCTTATATCTTTAAAAGCTCTAGTTGGGCATCTATTTATTAAATCAGTTGCAGTTAAAACTGCTTCACCCCAAAAACTTTTATGCAGTTAAGCTCCATTGGTTAATGGAACGAGCCTTTTCTGTAATTGTTCTGATCATTTGTTCAGAAACACCATTTAGCTGTGGAGTTTGAGGAATAATCAAATGATGGCTGATACCTTTTTCAGAACAAAAATCACACATCTCTTTAGACAAATATTCCCTTCCATTGTCAATATAGAAATTTAAGATTAAATGGCTTTCTCCTCTGACAATAAAATATTTAAAACCGAAAACAAATCCAATTTATACGTTATTAAATACGTCACACAATAATGTGTGTCCTGATCAATAAAAACTACATAGTTATTTTTATTATCGATTGTACACGGTGTTATCGAACCACAGATATCGGAATGAATAACAAATAGGGGCCTATTAATGAAATCTTCATTTTTATATATTTCAAACTGGAGTCTCGATAACTTTCCATTAATGCATGCTTCTCATAGTTGATTATTTTCATCTACCTCATCAAAAACTAATATCTTCAAACATATCGTACCGTTTTATTTCCATAAATTTGCCAACACTTATTTGTCCCAACTTTCAGCACTTGTTAATTTTAAATTACATGCATATGCTTTGTTATTTATTTCAAGTTAAACAAATATACTCATACAGTGGGGAGCAAAAGTAAGTACATGTTTGCATATTTCTCATTTTGGAGCGAATGATGAACAAAACAGTAAGGCAATTGGAAAAAATGTTTATACTCTTTATTCCATATATAATTAACTATACATTAACAAAAAAACACACAAAGAAGAAAAGCAAACATGAAAACAAAAAAAAAACTCGTATGTACTCATTTATGCACCTTTGACTTTTAGACAGAAAAGATAAGACGGTAGACGGGAATTTAAACCTGAATTCTTGGGATCGGATTGAGACTCGGATCACTTATCCATCATTGGAGAACATAGATGGGCCTGTTCTCCTTCTATACCCACCCTACCTGTAGGATCTCAAATAATACTGCAGTCCTACCCTAAACATCAATGCGGTTCTAAATACTTAAGATGCCTTCAAAGTAATTATTTAATTCATTTTACTTCAAGAATACATTATTCCATTTCCAGATATTTTCGATTAGCATACATTTCAAAAGTTAATCGAGATTAAGGCATAAGGCTAATATAAAGAATCCAAATAATTGGTTACAAATTACGTTACGAATAAAATAAGCGCTCTTACAAAGTTTGTTGCAAATATAATGTTCCCTTTTTCTGTTGTTTTGTTTAATCAAACATATCCGGTAAAGCCGTACTTACGACCTTTATTTGTCCAATGAAGTCAGCAGGCCTGTTGACGCGAATTGGCTGTAGGTGATGAAAGTTAAATTTGGCAGTTGCAACAAATCAGTAAAAGCGCGAAACTATAAAATAATTAACATTAAATAAGAATATATCTAGTATTAATAAATTTTAATTTCAAGCGAACTGTTTTCCAATTTTGTTACAATCTGTATTAACTATTGGCGTTTAAAGCACTTATTTGAAGTCCGATTAGCTGTTTTGGAGCAGGTGATAGACCAAGTCTAGGATCCAAACAGAGTGCAACTGGTAGTACATCTAGAACGCTTCTACTTCCAAGTCGACTATTAGTGGGAGATGAACCTTTCAATATGGTTTGTAGAGTAGACGTAGTCTTACGAGGCGGCAGAATGCAATAGGCGTGGGGGTATGTGCGTTGCTTGTGAAGTGTGTGCGCAAGATGCGGGGTAGGCGTGATGTAACGCTGTGCTGTCGTAGACGTTCACTGCCGCACAGGGTCAGCGTTCGATTTAATACTTTGGATCTGATGCGAGCACACACTTCACAAAACTTTAGCTATAGCTCTGACGAGCCACCGATCGCACACGCACTGTTATGTAGCGATGTAAATGTTGCTTAAGGTCCGAGAATTTCACAAAATCGTTGAAATACACTTAGCGCAGGGTTGTAGAGCCGAGGCGATTTAATAAAAACTGGTATAAAACGATGCCGGTGGTGCGCTGGCTCGGATATGGTCGATTCGAATCTCCGTATTTTCGCACGTGGAGTGTTTAAAAATACGAAAACTGCGATCTTGATTTAATACAATTCTGGCCTTCAAAACAGCTTACCAAAGAATGGAGGGCATGCGCAGAGCGGAAGTATGCGCCAATTAGAAAAAGCTTCGATTTGACAGATCGAGCTTTTCTTTGCATCAGCTGTGCATGCGCATTGACATAAGAGCTTTTAAGCCTAGCGCCTTTCTCTGTTACTAATAGAGAAGCTTTGCCCTACTGATGCTGATATAGAGGCTTTGCACTGCTTTTGTCGCAGTCACGTCTGTATAAAATGTCCAAAATAACTCAATTGTTGGTTGCGATATTCGCACCCTCACAGATTTATTCTCCAAGTACAGTTTTATGGTAAATTTACGCACTTGAATTGAAATTTCTGCATCTCTTGCCATTTTGATCTTCTTCTGTTAAAATAGCGATCAAAAGTGATTGCAAAAGTGAAAAATAACGGGAGTTCACCGCTGTTGCGTCAAACGCGCAGCTAAAATACAGGGTGTGCCATTACTTTTTTGATGTAAATTTGTGCCTTTTTTTACTTATTAAGGTTATGCTAAAAAACCCTAGCATAAATAAATTTATTTTTTTCTTTGATATTGTTGTTAACAAATGCGTTTAATGAAAACCGTTTTCCATTTTGACAAGGCTTAATTTGGAGAAAAGTTGTTGCACACGAAACTCTGATTTGTTAAGTGTGCCAATACTTTTTTGACTCAGTGTACTTACCAATGCACTACTGAATACACTTTCGTAATTTGTGTACATCTTTGCATAACTGTATTGCAAGGATTGTTAGAAAGTGTCATAGGGTAAAAATTGGGAAGAGTATGTATGACCAGCAATAGCAAAACTGATATTTGACTGCCTTGGAAGACAAAATCTTGTTGTTTTATTTTACTCAAGCGCAATAATGGGGGAAGAAAAATAGTTTTGTGGACAAGTGCTTGCAGAAGCTAAGTTTTTAGCTCAAGATACTTGATTGGCTAGGTGCATATCAGTTGTAACAAATTATTCAGCGATGCATTTGTAAAGGTCAGTTGCCGAAAACTCGGAATAAAGTTAAGTAGAAAAAAAAAAAAAACAGAGAAACTGGAGAAAGGAAAACTAAGTTCAATAAACTATTCTTTTCTTTTTTAAGCTAATATATAGCAATCAAACAGGTAGAAACGGCTGTTAACACATCGCTCGTGAGTTCTAACACTCATTAGTTTTTTTTTTAAATAAAATAAAGCAAATACGTAAATGCTACCACTGTGGGAAACTTGGTCATGTGAAAAAGGATTGTTTTGTTTTCATGTAATTAAATAGCAATCAAAACATAAACAATAGTGAAAAAGAAAAACAAGTTCAAGTAGCAACAGCTCAGGTAGATCGCGGATTTGCATTTATGATGAGGCAGTTGGTTGATTCTTCAAATGGAAGCGAGGTTGCGTTTACCTTAGACTCAGGAGCTTTGGACAATTTAATAAAAGAAAAAATACTGTTTGCCGACTATGTCAATTTGGAAAATCTCATGGAAATTGCAAGACAAGGAGAAAGTATCCATGCAACAGCTAAAGGAATTGTACAATTAAAAACTCATGGTAATGAGATAACGTTAAAGGATGTGCTATCCTGCAAAGACGTCCCGCATAATCTATTATCTGTGCGCAAAATGCAAAATACTGGGACGACTGTAAAATTTAATAAAAAAGGTGTAAAAGTCACCAAGATTGGTCAATAAGTATTCACTGGAGCATATAGTAAATATGAGTATATTTTTTTAATTTGAAATAAATAACAAAGCATATGCATGTTATTTAAAATAAACAAGTGCTGAAAGTCAATTGTGGCATGAAAGGTTGGGACAAATAAGTGTTGGCATTTATGGAAAATAATCAACTATGAGAATATGCATTAATGGAAAGTTATCGAGACTCCAGTTTGAAAAATATAAAAATGAAGATTTCATCAATAGGCCCCTATTTGTTATTCATTCCGATATCTGTGGTTGGATAACACCGTGTACAATCGATAATAAAAATAATTATGTAGTTTTTATTGATCAGGACACACATTATTGTGTGACGTATTTAATAACGTATAAATCGGATTTGTTTTCGGTTTTAAATATTTTATTGTCAGAGGAGAAAGCCATTTAATCTTAAATTTCTATATTGACAATGGAAGGGAATATTTGTCTAAAGAGATGTGTGATTTTTGTTCTGAAAAAGGTATCAGCCATCATTTGACTATTCCTCACACTCCACAGCTAAATGGTGTTTCTGAACAAATGATCAGAACAATTACAGAAAAGGCTCGTTCCATTAACCAATGGAGCTTAACTGAATAAAAGTTTTTGGGGCGAAGCAGTTTAAACTGCAACTGATTTAATAAATAGATGCCCAACTAGAGCTTTAAAAGATATAAGGAGAACACCATTTGAAATATCTTAAGATACTTAGTATACTCGTTGGATATTAACCAAATGGTTTAAAACTGTGGAATTTAGAATCAAGGAAGTTTATGACAGCAAGAGATGTTGTGGTGGACGAAACTAATACAGGGTTGCCCATATTCGACGGACGCATCTGGCAACGCCATAACTTTTGACAGAGATGTCAGATCGCTTAATGACATACCGCGTTTGAAGCGTCAGTCCAAGCAGATTTTTACCATGGAACAATACACGCCAAGCGGGCGCTCTGAAATAGTTGAAATTTACATTCAACAGAACAAGTCAATTGTGAAAACTCAACGTGCTTTTAAAAAATTAAAAAATGTGAAAAGTGCGCCTTCTAAGAACACCATTAAGCGTTTATACGAAAAATTTTCGACTGGTGAGGCTCTTTCTAATCCGAAGAGGCCAAATAAAAGTCGGCGATCGGCCGAGAATATCGCTGCCGTACGAGCCAGTGTTGAGAGGTCCCCAAAACATCCCAAAAACGCCGTTCTCAGCAGTTGGGCATGGCTCGGTCCACTTTACAACGGATTATTCGCGTTGATTTGCATTTGTTCCCGTACAAAATTCAATTGACGCAAAGATTGTTGCCTGCGGACAAGCCTCGTCGATTGGAATGGGCCCAAAGAGTCATCGAAATGGAAGTAGATGACAAATCCGAAGAATACCGATCCAGTCGTAGTTACTGGTGAGAACAAAGAAATCAGACGCAGTGAGAGATTGAGAGACAAACCTGAAATTTCTTATAGATTATTAGAAAAATTTTTATTGAATTGTCATACTTACTTTAATAATATTCCAAATTGTTTTGAAGAAATTAAATATCGGGATGACAAGATTAACTGGGAAAAGGCAATTCAAGATGAATATGATTCCCACTCTTAAAACAATACACAAATATAATTGATTGTAAATGGGTGTTTACTATTAAACAAATGGATTCGGCAACTAAGTCCGAAGCAAGACTTGTAGCGCGAGGCTTTACGCAAGAATATCTGATGGATTATGAAGAAAAATTTGCACCAGTTTTACGTACTTCTAGTTTTCGATTAATTCTGGCATTTGTAGACGACAGATAAACAGAAAGACTTAACACAACATTTTTTTGTTTACCTTTGCCTTGGAATTGCGATTCAAGAGAACACTTATCTCTTTGCACTTCTTAAACCAACTACTGTTTAGATTTCAACGATGAAATTCCCTCTCTCTGCTCTCAGTGATCTTTGTTTACCTCACACCCACGATAGTAAGTCTCGCTCGCACGCGCATTCGCCTTTTTGATCAAGAAGACAAAGCACAAAGCGGATGGAAGAAAGTCACGCCACTTCACAGTTGCATTTCTTCCAGGCAGCAATCGTCGTTTGCTTTTGGTCTATTGGTAGTTATATTAGCAAGTACGCATTTTTCTATTCTGCATCGAGTCATTACTTAAATAGCTGTGGATCAAAACGAATGTTTTTTCTGAAGGCCGATGTTAGTGCCGAAATTAAAGTTAAACTGCTAAACTGTACCCGTAGCGGTCACCTTGACCGACTGGGCTCCATAAAGCTTGAAGAATATTTCTAATTCGTGTGCACACGGCATAAGCAATTATAAGGGCCAGACGCATTAAATTAATTTGTGTATTGTGCAACAGTGAAACAGGTGATATTTTTGGCGTTGTTAGTATTGTGCATCAGTTTAAGAAAGCGAAATTAATGTCTTTTAGCCATTTGGGCGGCGCGTGACGATTCTAGTCGGCACTGTCCAATCTGTTCCAGCCGCTTATCTAAGTTTGTCAGGCGCTGTTGTCATCGACACCTTCCGACTCAGATACTGGTATATACTAGTGAATAATCCAACGAATCTCGGAGCTTAACGTAGTTTTTCTCTGGTACCCAGAATTATATGGAATCAGACTGAACGTAACGACATAAGAAGTAGTACAGCCGAGTCACATGGAATAAATACATGGTGCTCCAAGACATTTGATGGCCAAGTAACATAAGCAAGTTAAAACGGCGAAGAAGCTGTTACGTCAAAAAGACCCAGCAGGAATTGGACAGAGGTCACGCTAGCAGCAGTCGAGCATAGTCATGGGTGTTTCGTTGCAGTATCGCAATGCGTTTTATTAAATCTTGCGCACAAATATATTCGAATTAGTTTTATAATTTTTTTCCGACTAGATAATTTAATGTCCAGCTAACAGCAATAGCGCTCTCTCGCTTATATATTCTCTAATCAACTAAAGCAGCGCAACAGCAACATCAGCATTTTCGATGGGCCCACCGAATAAGCCTCGATTAAAAATTGTGAGTCAATAAACAGCTATGCAACATAGAACACATAGTATTTAAAAAGAAAACCGTTAGTTACACTTGCAAATGGCAAGGAAATATATATGTTAAGCGAGTAAGATAGATTTTTGCTGAGGCTTTGGACATTCTTGATAATATTTTTGGCTTTTAAATAAAATAATTGATCATAAGTAATATCATGAATCTTTTGAAGAGAATATCGGAATACTTAAATATTTTAATATAAGGTTAAATATAAAATTTAGTTTTCAAAAACGCTGTGCGTCGTCCCAATGAATGTTATACATGTTAAACAATTATCTGAAACTAGCAATGTTTGAGTAATTAATATGGTTTTTTTTAAAAGCTTAAATGCATTTCTCTAAACAACAGTTCTATGAACATACCTGCAAATATTTAGACGCTTTGAAAATTGTTGACTTTATTTTTTTCGCACTACAAAATTTTTTTTGTATGATGATTTATTAAGTGTAGAACCTAAACAAACATAAAAGTACCTTTACAGCACATGGAAGAAAATGAAAAAAAATACCAATCCCCGTAATGCAGTATGAGGATTATTGGTTATTGGGGTCTTATTGACGTCCTATTGTCTTGGCGAAGCCAAGCCATTTAAGTCACCTTAGAGAGCGAGCTGGAAGTAGTCGTCATGCGAATAGGCTGCGGTGTCTTAGCAATCTGTCACTGTATCTGCTCGTATGTCTACCAATCTGCTCTTCCACTGTATGCAGATTGAGGTCTCTATGAAGTGTAGAACCGCGAGCATACCAGGGACAGCCTATGATCTGTCTAAGTACCCGATTTTGCAGCACCTGTATACGTTTATAATTTGATTTGGCTGCGATCGACAAAATCTGTATTCCATAAAGCCAAATTGGAACAATACCGTGGGCATATACAGCTCTTTTGCACCTAAGCGGCATGGTGCTCCTTCTATTGATTAGCCATTGCTGTTGCTGTATTCTGTGTCCACATTTTTTCACCGTGGCCTTAAGATGTAGCCCAAAAGTAAGGCGCTTGTCTAGGGTGATGCCAAGATATTTGGCTTGATAAGGCTGGTCAAGGGTAACTCCCTCGAGCTGAATAGCAGGGGTATTCATCACTAGCCTTTTTGTGTGAAACAGATGTTGGTTGTTTTCAGCGGATTGACCTTGAGATTCCATCGTTTGCACCAATCTGCAAGTGTGTTAACGTAACCCAGTAGTCCATTAGCAGCTTCTATGCAACAGCTGGAATTGTATATGACTGCGATGTCATCTGCATAAGTTGCAATATCATGTGAGACATGCTTTATTCTCGTGTCTCTTTGGATACCTCAACTCCAGAACTAAAACGATCGATCCATTTTTCTTTATCTAATCGTAACCACTAATCACTAATCTACCGCTGGTCTGATTGGGCTTTTCTGGGTTTTGCTCAATCCATGCAACAAATGTTGGACCACTAATTTTCTTGTTAAATTTCCCAGAGCTTTAACGTAAACTTTTTAACTTTTTACACTCGATACCGAAGGTAAGGGGTTTATTGGGTTTGTGCAATGTCCGTCATGGTGTCTTTCCGTCCGTCCGTCTGTCCGTCCGTATGTTCGCAACTTTTTTCCACACCCTTCAAGTTAGAGACTTCAAACTTTGCAAATCTCTTTATCTATGGCATAGTAAATTAAAGTGTCAAGTGTCAAGTGTTATCGAACCACAGATATCGGAATGAATAACAAATAGGGGCCTATTAATGAAATCTTCATTTTTATATATTTCAAACTGGAGTCTCGATAACTTTCCATTAATGCATGCTTCTCATAGTTGATTATTTTCATCTACCTCATCAAAAACTAATATCTTCAAACATATCGTACCGTTTTATTTCCATAAATTTGCCAACACTTATTTGTCCCAACTTTCAGCACTTGTTAATTTTAAATTACATGCATATGCTTTGTTATTTATTTCAAGTTAAACAAATATACTCATACAGTGGGGAGCAAAAGTAAGTACATGTTTGCATATTTCTCATTTTGGAGCGCATGATGAACAAAACAGTAAGGCAATTGGAAAAAATGTTTATACTCTTTATTCCATATATAATTAACTATACATTAACAAAAAAACGTCAACGAAAAGGTGCACAAAGAAGAAAAGCAAACATGAAAACAAAAAAAAAAACTCGTATGTACTCATTTATGCACCTTTGACTTTTAGACAGAAAAGATAAGACGGTAGACGGGAATTTAAACCTGAATTCTTGGGATCGGATTGAGACTCGGATCACTTATCCATCATTGGAGAACATAGATGGGCCTGTTCTCCTTCTATACCCACCCTACCTGTAGGATCTCAAATAATACTGCAGTCCTACCCTAAACATCAATGCGGTTCTAAATACTTAAGATGCCTTCAAAGAAAATTATTTAATTCATTTTACTTCAAGAATACATTATTCCATTTCCAGATATTTTCGATTAGCATACATTTCAAAAGTTAATCGAGATTAAGGCATAAGGCTAATATAAAGAATCCAAATAATTGGTTACAAATTACGTTACGAATAAAATAAGCGCTCTTACAAAGTTTGTTGCAAATATAATGTTCCCTTTTTCTGTTGTTTTGTTTAATCAAACATATCCGGTAAAGCCGTACTTACGACCTTTATTTGTCCAATGAAGTCAGCAGGCCTGTTGACGCGAATTGGCTGTAGGTGATGAAAGTTAAATTTGGCAGTTGCAACAAATCAGTAAAAGCGCGAAACTATAAAATAATTAACATTAAATAAGAATATATCTAGTATTAATAAATTTTAATTTCAAGCGAACTGTTTTCCAATTTTGTTATAATCTGTATTAACTATTGGCGTTTAAAGAACTTATTTGAAGTCCGATTAGCTGTTTTGGAGCAGGTGATAGACCAAGTCTAGGATCCAAACAGAGTGCAACTGGTAGTACATCTAGAACGCTTCTACTTCCAAGTCGACTATTAGTGGGAGATGAACCTTTCAATATGGTTTGTAGAGTAGACGTAGTCTTACGAGGCGGCAGAATGCAATAGGCGTGGGGGTATGTGCGTTGCTTGTGAAGTGTGTGCGCAAGATGCGGGGTAGGCGTGATGTAACGCTGTGCTGTCGTAGACGTTCACTGCCGCACAGGGTCAGCGTTCGATTTAATACTTTGGATCTGATGCGAGCACACACTTCACAAAACTTTAGCTATAGCTCTGACGAGCCACCGATCGCACACGCACTGTTATGTAGCGATGTAAATGTTGCTTAAGGTCCGAGAATTTCACAAAATCGTTGAAATACACTTAGCGCAGGGTTGTAGAGCCGAGGCGATTTAATAAAAACTGGTATAAAACGATGCCGGTGGTGCGCTGGCTCGGATATGGTCGATTCGAATCTCCGTATTTTCGCACGTGGAGTGTTTAAAAATACGAAAACTGCGATCTTGATTTAATACAATTCTGGCCTCCAAAAGAGCTTACCAAAGAATGGAGGGCATGCGCAGAGCGGAAGTATGCGCCAATTAGAAAAAGCTTCGATTTGACAGATCGAGCTTTTCTTTGCATCAGCTGTGCATGCGCATTGACATAAGAGCTTTTAAGCCTAGCGCCTTTCTCTGTTACCAATAGAGAAGCTTTGCCCTACTGATGCTGATATAGAGGATTTGCACTGCTTTTGTCGCAGTCACGTCTGTATAAAATGTCCAAAATAACTCAATTGTTGGTTGCGATATTCGCACCCTCACAGATTTATTCTCCAAGTACAGTTTTATGGTAAATTTACGCACTTGAATTGAAATTTCTGCATCTCTTGCCATTTTGATCTTCTTCTGTTAAAATAGCGATCAAAAGTGATTGCAAAAGTGAAAAATAACGGGAGTTCACCGCTGTTGCGTCAAACGCGCAGCTAAAATACAGGGTGTGCCATTACTTTTTTGATGTAAATTTGTGCCTTTTTTTACTTATTAAGGTTATGCTAAAAAACCCTAGCATAAATAAATTTATTTTTTTCTTTGATATTGTTGTTAACAAATGCGTTTAATGAAAACCGTTTTCCATTTTGACAAGGCTTAATTTGGAGAAAAGTTGTTGCACACGAAACTCTGATTTGTTAAGTGTGCCAATACTTTTTTGACTCAGTGTACTTACCAATGCACTACTGAATACACTTTCGTAATTTGTGTGCATCTTTGCATAACTGTATTGCAAGGATTGTTAGAAAGTGTCATAGGGTAAAAATTGGGAAGAGTATGTATGATCAGCAATAGCAAAACTGATATTTGACTGCCTTGGAAGACAAAATCTTGTTGTTTTATTTTACTCAAGCGCAATAATGGGGGAAGAAAAATAGTTTTGTGGACAAGTGCTTGCAGAAGCTAAGTTTTTAGCTCAAGATACTTGATTGGCTAGGTGCATATCAGTTGCTAGTCCAAGTGTTTTGTGGGGTAGGACAGGTATCAAAAGGTCATAGAATACGCAAGGCAGGCAAGCTAACGTTCATATCCAAGAATCTTATTTATTGCAAAAATAAACAGGCTTCTGCAAATACTTCTCCTGTATTTATTTGTTGGTATGTTTCTTTGTTTGTGTGTTCTAATCGTAGTTAAATGTTATTAAATAACAGAAGTCAGCAGCAGGAGGTTTTGTTGAGTTAGAAGTTCTAACTTAAAACAACCAAATCAACAATAAAGACTTCTCTCTCTTTTTGTCTTCCAAGGCAGTCAAATATCACTTTTGCTGGTGCTCATCATACATACTCTTCCCAGTTTTTCCTTTATGACACTTTCTAACAGCTCTTGCTATACAATAATGCAAAGATGTACACAAATTACGAAAGTGTATTCAGCGATGCATTTGTAAAGCTCAGTTGCCGAAAACTCGGAATAAAGTTAAGTAGAAAAAAAAAAAAAAAACAGAGAAACTGGAGAAAGGAAAACTAAGTTCAATAAACTATTCTTTTCTTTTTTAAGCTAATATATAGCAATCAAACAGGTAGAAACGGCTGTTAACACATCGCTCGTGAGTTCTAACACTCATTAGTTTTTTTTTTAAATAAAATAAAGCAAATATGTAAATGCTACCACTGTGGGAAACTTGGTCATGTGAAAAAGGATTGTTTTGTTTTCATGTAATTAAATAGCAATCAAAACATAAACAATAGTGAAAAAGAAAAACAAGTTCAAGTAGCAACAGCTCAGGTAGATCGCAGATTTGCATTTATGATGAGGCAGTTGGTTGATTCTTCAAATGGAAGCGAGGTTGCGTTTATCTTAGACTCAGGAGCTTTGGACAATTTAATAAAAGAAAAAATACTGTTTGCCGACTATGTCAATTTGGAAAATCTCATGGAAATTGCAAGACAAGGAGAAAGTATCCATGCAACAGCTAAAGGAATTGTACAATTAAAAACTCATGGTAATGAGATAACGTTAAAGGATGTGCTATCCTGCAAAGACGTCCCGCATAATCTATTATCTGTGCGCAAAATGCAAAATACTGGGACGACTGTAAAATTTAATTCAAAAGGTGTAAAAGTCACCAAGATTGGTCAATAAGTATTCACTGGAGCATATAGTAAATATGAGTATATTTTTTTAATTTGAAATAAATAACAAAGCATATGCATGTTATTTAAAATAAACAAGTGCTGAAAGTCAATTGTGGCATGAAAGGTTGGGACAAATAAGTGTTGGCATTTATGGAAAATAATCAACTATGAGAATATGCATTAATGGAAAGTTATCGAGACTCCAGTTTGAAAAATATAAAAATGAAGATTTCATCAATAGGCCCCTATTTGTTATTCATTCCGATATCTGTGGTTGGATAACACCGTGTACAATCGATAATAAAAATAATTATGTAGTTTTTATTGATCAGGACACACATTATTGTGTGACGTATTTAATAACGTATAAATCGGATTTGTTTTCGGTTTTAAATATTTTATTGTCAGAGGAGAAAGCCATTTAATCTTAAATTTCTATATTGACAATGGAAGGGAATATTTGTCTAAAGAGATGTGTGATTTTTGTTCTGAAAAAGGTATCAGCCATCATTTGACTATTCCTCACACTCCACAGCTAAATGGTGTTTCTGAACAAATGATCAGAACAATTACAGAAAAGGCTCGTTCCATTAACCAATGGAGCTTAACTGAATAAAAGTTTTTGGGGCGAAGCAGTTTTAGCTGCAACTGATTTAATAAATAGATGCCCAACTAGAGCTTTAAAAGATATAAGGAGAACACCATTTGAAATATCTTAAGATACTTAGTATACTCGTTGGATATTAACCAAATGGTTTAAAACTGTGGAATTTAGAATCAAGGAAGTTTATGACAGCAAGAGATGTTGTGGTGGACGAAACTAATACAGGGTTGCCCATATTCGACGGACGCATCTGGCAACGCCATAACTTTTGACAGAGATGTCAGATCGCTTAATGACATACCGCGTTTGAAGCGTCAGTCCAAGCAGATTTTTACCATGGAACAATACACGCCAAGCGGGCGCTCTGAAATAGTTGAAATTTACATTCAACAGAACAAGTCAATTGTGAAAACTCAACGTGCTTTTAAAAAATTAAAAAATGTGAAAAGTGAGCCTTCTAAGAACACCATTAAGCGTTTATACGAAAAATTTTCGACTGGTGAGGCTCTTTCTAATCCGAAGAGGCCAAATAAAAGTCGGCCAAGGCGATCGGCCGAGAATATCGCTGCCGTACGAGCCAGTGTTGAGAGGTCCCCAAGACATCCCAAAAACGCCGTTCTCAGCAGTTGGGCATGGCTCGGTCCACTTTACAACGGATTATTCGCGTTGATTTGCATTTGTTCCCGTACAAAATTCAATTGACGCAAAGATTGTTGCCTGCGGACAAGCCTCGTCGATTGGAATGGGCCCAAAGAGTCATCGAAATGGAAGAAGATGACGAGCAATTTTGGAACAAAATTATCATGTCCGATGAAGCCCATTTCACATTGAATGGGACCGTAAATAAGCAAAATTGCCGTATTTACGCCACTGAAAATCCTCAGGAGATTCAAGAAGTGCCTCTTCATGGCGAAAAAGTCACAGTTTGGTGCGGCGTTAGTGCGAAACCAGGAGCGTTATCGCGACATGATGACCAATTTTGTGATGCCAATTATTCGTCAAAAGCGTATGAGGCAGTTCTGGTTTCAACAAGACGGCGCTCCACCGCACACAAGTCGCATAACAATCGATTTTCTGAAGAAATTGTTTCCGGGCCGTTTGATGTCGAAAAGTGGTGATTTGGACTGGCCACCGCGTTCGCCCGATTTGACGCCGCCTGACTTCTTCTTGTGGGGATATTTGAAGTCAAAGGTTTACGTTAACAAGCCAAGGACCGTAGAAGAGCTCAAGGACAACATTCGTGAAGAAATAGCCGCTATTCCGGCCGAAATGTTGGCGAAAACGATGGAAAATGCTGCAAAAAGGGCACAATACGCCATCAACGCCAGAGGCGGCCATTTGAGAGATATCATATTCAAAAATTGATGTAAACAAATTTACTTGGAAAAAATTAAATGATTAAGATTGCCAACCGCCAAATTTTTATTTTTTTCTTTGGTTTTTTTAAAAAAAACATGGGTCCGTCGAATATGGGCAACCCTGTATGTTGAGTTTAATGTCGGTAGAAGACTGTACTTCACAGTCAGAAGACTCAATGTTCCAAAACGAAAGACTGGAACAATTAGAAGATTTTGGTTTGAAAATGAAAGCGAAAAACAGGAAGTCGAATTTCGGGATGAAAGAACTGAAAATGTAGAGTCTTGCTTTCCGTTACCAGAAATGGAATATATTGAACCTGTAAATGACGGTTCAAACATAACTATACCGCAAGACTTGTAGCGCGAGGCTTTACGCAAGAATATCTGATGGATTATGAAGAAAAATTTGCACCAGTTTTACGTACTTCTAGTTTTCGATTAATTCTGGCATTTGTAGACGACAGATAAACAGAAAGACTTAACACAACATTTTTTCGTTTACCTTTGCCTTGGAATTGCGATTCAAGAGAACACTTATCTCTTTGCACTTCTTAAACCAACTACTGTTTAGATTTCAACGATGAAATTCCCTCTCTCTGCTCTCAGTGATCTTTGTTTTCCTTACACCCACGATAGTAAGTCTCGCTCGCACGCGCATTCGCCTTTTTGATCAAGAAGACAAAGCACAAAGCGGATGGAAGAAAGTCACGCCACTTCACAGTTGCATTTCTTCCAGGCAGCAATCGTCGTTTGCTTTTGTCTATTGGAAGTTATATTAGCAAGTACGCATTTTTCTATTCTGCATCGAGTCATTACTTAAATAGCTGTGGATCAAAACGAATGTTTTTTCTGAAGGCCGATGTTAGTGCCGAAATTAAAGTTAAACTGCTAAACTGTACCCGTAGCGGTCACCTTGACCGACTGGGCTCCATAAAGCTTGAAGAATATTTCTAATTCGTGTGCACACGGCATAAGCAATTATAAGGGCCAGACGCATTAAATTAATTTGTGTATTGTGCAACAGTGAAACAGGTGATATTCTTGGCGTTGTTAGTATTGTGCATCAGTTTAAGAAAGCGAAATTAATGTCTTTTAGCCATTTGGGCGGCGCGTGACGATTCTAGTCGGCACTGTCCAATCTGTTCCAGCCGCTTATCTAAGTTTGTCAGGCGCTGTTGTCATCGACACCTTCCGACTCAGATACTGGTATATACTAGTGAATAATCCAACGAATCTCGGAGCTTAACGTAGTTTTTCTCTGGTACCAAGAATTATATGGAATCAGACTGAACGTAACGACATAAGAAGTAGTACAGCCGAGTCACATGGAATAAATACATAGTGCTCCAAGACATTTGATGGCCAAGTAACATAAGCAAGTTAAAACGGCGAAGAAGCTGTTACGTCAAAAAGACCCAGCAGGAATTGGACAGAGGTCACGCTAGCAGCAGTCGAGCATAGTCATGGGTGTTTCGTTGCAGTATCGCAATGCGTTTTATTAAATCTTGCGCACAAATATATTCGAATTAGTTTTATAATTTTTTTCCGACTAGATAATTTAATGTCCAGCTAACAGCAATAGCGCTCTCTCGCTTATATATTCTCTAATCAACTAAAGCAGCGCAACAGCAACATCAGCATTTTCGATGGGCCCACCGAATAAGCCTCGATTAAAAATTGTGAGTCAATAAACAGCTATGCAACATAGAACACATAGTATTTAAAAAGAAAACCGTTAGTTACACTTGCAAATGGCAAGGAAATATATATGTTAAGCGAGTAAGATAGATTTTTGCTGAGGCTTTGGACATTCTTGATAATATTTTTGGCTTTTAAATAAAATAATTGATCATAAGTAATATCATGAATCTTTTGAAGAGAATATCGGAATACTTAAATATTTTAATATAAGGTTAAATATAAAATTTAGTTTTCAAAAACGCTGTGCGTCGTCCCAATGAATGTTATACATGTTAAACAATTATCTGAAACTAGCAATGTTTGAGTAATTAATATGGTTTTTTTTTTAAAGCTTAAATGCATTTCTCTAAACAACAGTTCTATGAACATACCTGCAAATATTTAGACGCTTTGAAAATTGTTGACTTTATTTTTTTCGCACTACAAAATTTTTTTGTATGATGATTTATTAAGTGTAGAACCTAAACAAACATAAAAGTACCTTTACAGCACATGGAAGAAAATGAAAAAAAAATACCAATCCCCGTAATGCAGTATGAGGATTATTGGTTATTGGGGTCTTATTGACGTCCTATTGTCTTGGCGAAGCCAAGCCATTTAAGTCACCTTAGAGAGCGAGCTGGAAGTAGTCGTCATGCGAATAGGCTGCGGTGTCTCAGCAATCTGTCACTGTATCTGCTCGTATGTCTACCAATCTGCTCTTCCACTGTATGCAGATTGAGGTCTCTATGAAGTGTAGAACCGCGAGCATACCAGGGACAGCCTATGATCTGTCTAAGTACCCGATTTTGCAGCACCTGTATACGTTTATAATTTGATTTGGCTGCGATCGACAAAATCTGTATTCCATAAAGCCAAATTGGAACAACACCGTGGGCATATACAGCTCTTTTGCACCTAAGCGGCATGGTGCTCCTTCTATTGATTAGCCATTGCTGTTGCTGTATTCTGTGTCCACATTTTTTCACCGTGGCCTTAAGATGTAGCCAAAAAGTAAGGCGCTTGTCTAGGGTGATGCCAAGATATTTGGCTTGATAAGGCTGGTCAAGGGTAACTCCCTCGAGCTGAATAGCAGGGGTATTCATCACTAGCCTTTTTGTGTGAAACAGATGTTGGTTGTTTTCAGCGGATTGACCTTGAGATTCCATCGTTTGCACCAATCTGCAAGTGTGTTAACGTAACCCAGTAGTCCATTAGCAGCTTCTATGCAACAGCTGGAATTGTATATGACTGCGATGTCATCTGCATAAGTTGCAATATCATGTGAGACATGCTTTATTCTCGTGTCTCTTTGGATACCTCAACTCCAGAACTAAAACGATCGATCCATTTTTCTTTATCTAATCGTAACCACTAATCACTAATCTACCGCTGGTCTGATTGGGTTTTTCTGGGTTTTTCCCAATCCATGCAACATATGTTGGACCACTTATTTTCTTGTTGAATTTCCCAGAGCTTTAACGTAAAGTTTTTTACTTTTTATACTCGATACCGAAGGTAACAAGTTTATTGGGTTTGTGCAATGTCCGTCATGGTGTCTGTCCGTCCGTCCGTATGTTCGCAACTTTTTTCCACACCCTTCAAGTTAGAGACTTCAAACTTTGCAAATATCTTTATCTATGGCATAGTAAATTAAAGTGTCAAGGTTGGAGCTTTACGATAACTAGGGGGCTGGCAAATCGATAAGCTCGATAACGCAAAATAGATAAATCCAGCTATTTCGCAAGCCCTTACAGCTAGAACTACCAAATTTAAGGAAAATATAGTTACTAACACCTTCAAAAAAAACTTCATCGAAAATGTTGGAGCCACGCCTACCCAATCCGCCCCAGCCCACCGCAGGCTAAAATCAAAAATGCCCATATCTTCTATACTTTTTGAGCTAGACACATCTATTTGGTGCCGAGATAGGTGTGGACGATCCCCAACCAAATTCATAAAAACTTTTGATGCCACGCCCATCTATACTACCCTAGCCGCCCTCAACCGCCCCAACCATTCGCTAAAAACGGTAGTGCGTGTATCTGCCATAGTGTTTGAGCTAGAGTCACAAAATTTGGTAGGACGATAACTGGTAACGACCCCCCAAAAATTGGATCAAAGTTTTGGAGCCCCACCTACCCATTCAGCCCGCAGCCCCCCGCAGTTTAAAAACATAAATGCTTATATCTTTTACAGTTTTTGAGTTAGGGCCACCAAATTTTGTGCCAAAATAGGTGATTATAGCCCCCAAAAAAATGCATTAAAACTTTGGATGCCACGCCAATCCAAGTGCCTAAGCTGCACCAAACCACCCCAATGCTTCACTAAAAACGGGAATGCGTGTATTTTCCAAAGCGTTAAAGCTAGAGTCACCAAATTTGGTAGGAAGATAGCTGTTAACGATCCCCAAAAAACTGCATCAAAGTTTTGGAGCTACGACCCCCCCCCCCCCCCCGTTCCAAAGCCCACAGCATTTTTAAATCAAAAACACCTATATTTTCCTCATTTTTTGAGCTAGAGCCGCCAAAATTGGTGCCAAGATTGGTAATGGAGAAACATAAAAAATGCGGATGGTATTTTTAGTAATTGTTGGCGAAAAATAAATGAAATAAATAAATAAGTATTCTTAGCTTGAGCTAAGGAGGATAAAATACAAAAAACCTCTAATATGTTTTCGCCTGTATCCATATTTATCATGTTTATTTGTATGTTTGTGCTGAATTAAGTAGAAAAGTGTAACCAGATTGTGTAAACACAAAAAGTGATGGGATTTTTAATTTATCCGATGCGAATAATGTCAATGCCAACATTTTTGGTCGGTTAAAAACAGCTACAGAAAAACCGATCGTGTGAAGGGGGCTTAAGGAGTGAATCGATCCTCTAGATGACAGCCAAAAGCATTGGCCTGCTCTACTTCATTTTTGGCAAGTTCACTACTCGGACATCGGACAGGAACCATTCTAAAGGGTTGTCGTTTAAGCGAATTTGTGCATTTCCAAAGCGAAAAAATTGCATCGATTTTGTTCGAAGAAATCGCTTCGAAGTTCCCTTTAAAGGTTTCGAAGCTGTATTGCTGCCCGGTTCCACATTTTTCGTTCCCAAGGCTTTTGAGAACGAATTGCTTTTCGTCGAAGGCGCCTTTTTGTTTTTATTAGCTCTCTGGCCTCTCTTGTAAGAACAATGCCATAGCTAGTTGGACGAAGCATAGGAACAGGTGGCGTTGAAGCTTCAGCAGCTCTATATATATTCTCAGTTAGAATATCAACTGCATTTTCGCTGTCTTCTCTAGACTCCAGAGTTGAATTTAATTCAAATGAGCCTTCAAGGTTTTGTCTGAATGCGATGAGGTCAGTTCGGCTAGTGATTAGCCGAGAGCTTGGTCTTACATTAACTCCATCTATTTGTAGTTTCACAAGAAGAGCTATGTATGTGATCGGAGTCTTAATCCCAGTTTTGACAAAATCAATGCATTTTGCTGTATGGCTTGATACATAGGGGTATCTGACCAGTGGCAAGTATATTAGCCCCTCTGGCTGTAATGGCTTCGACTAGTTCTCTACCTCTTGGCGAATTACAGGTGTCTCCCCACATCCAATGTCGCGCAACCAGATACCTTTGACCGCAAGAAGCGAGTATTTCAATTAAGTGCATTACTTCGATTTTATTTCTTGGTTGACAGTATATTGCACTTATTTCAATGTCACCCAAACTTGTGACAACTTTTATTGAAGACATCTGAATGGTTCGTGTTTCAATAACTCTTTGTGGGAAATTACTGAGAGAACTCCTTACCAAAACTGCCGCCCCTCCGTGGCCATGTTTGCGACGTGATGGTTTGTACTCTATGTAGAATCCATATATTTTTTTTTTCTCCTCGGTTGAGTCTTATCTCATTTAAGAAAAGGATGTCAACGCTGTTGTTGTGCGCGAAGTGCTCAACTTCTCTAGCTTTACCCGAAATGCCGCTGACATTCCAGATAAGGATCTTGAGTGCATTAATTGTGAGGCTGGAGCGTTGTTTTGAAGTTGATTTATCCCCAGTCCATTGCCTAATTAAAATGACAAATTTAAAAACCATATTTTCAAGCCGTTCAAGTCGTTGACTGTTCTGCTTGATTTGCTGTTGTTGTTCCTGTTGCTGCTGCTGTAGGCACAAAAGGAATTGCTGCTGCTGCTGTTGCTGGAGCTGTTGCTGCCATTGCATAAATTGATGTTGATGTTGTTCTAGTACAGTGTGGACGTCGAGCGTATGCTGCTGTTGTGTAGTTTTTTCGCTTGATTTTGGTAAGTGAAGTTTCGCTTGAAACTCATGTAGACGACACTGGGCTAGTCGGTTGACGCGGAGGGCCCCCTTATCTTCGAAGGTATTCCTGATACCACTGGCAGCCCTTGTACATAGCTTGCCATGTGAATTCCTCCACAGTGCATACAGGTAGGTGGTTGATCTTGGGAACGTTGGCATTGCTTGGTTTACTGGTTTGCAACACATCGAGCACAGTGGGGATGACGACGGCAGTATTTGGAAGTGTGTCCATAATCCTGGAATCGTATGCATTGGGCAATTTCCTAGGTTTTTTGCATCCTTTCTACACTCACTCTTTGTCGGCAAAGTGTTGTGATATCATATATATCATTATTTTTAGAACATGGCTTTATATTGATGAAAAATATGTTGAGTTTTTCATCTCGGTTAGTTCTTGATCTTGGATTATGTACCTCAAGAGCATCAAAGCCAAATTTTTTAAAACCGGCCTTAATTTCGTTGGTTAATGTGCTATGATGAAGCCCCTTAACCACTTTTCTGTGAGGCCTTTCTAGCTTCATTTGGTTTGTATGGAATTCAATTCCCGTTTAATCAAAATGATCGACAATAGCTCTATAAGTACTACAGTCTTTGGAGAATATTCTAGCTGTTTCTCCTTGGATAACTTTGGCTGATACGTTATCTAGACTAGTGACCTCCAAAATGATATCACAGAGATCGTTAAGGTTAGTAATACTAATAACTATTTGCGATGGCTTTGTATTATTGTTGAGCCGATTATTAATACAAGATTCAGTCTGCTGTGGGCTGCTTTCTGGGTCATTAGTATCCATATTTTCATTTGAAATATTCAGTTGAGCAGCTGCAGAAGAGCTAATTTGTATCTTTTGAAATTTCCACAACATATCTGTCACTGGTTAATTCCATGTTCATATCTAGAATAGCAAACCTGTTGCTAGAGTTTGCCTTGTTGGTTGATGCTGGTATTGGTTCCAACATTGATTCTTTGTTCACCCTTTTAGAGCTAGTAATGGGTGAATATGGTTTCTTCCTCTTCAGCATCAGATGTTTTGGCCATCCTTCAATCTTGAAGCAGCTCCTCTGACTGTTAGAGAAACAGTGTCCATGGAGTTATCCATGTTCTAACTGGAGCACACACTGCTAATTGCGGCAGTTGCCGTGGGGTATATATTATTACTTGTAGGACAAGTAGATGCTAAAGTTGTAGTTGTTGAACTGTTGCTATGAGTGCGTTGAGCACTAGTGACCTCCGTCCTGGTCTGAGATGGTGTCTTCCCAGCTACTTTGTGTATATTCATAATGTAAAATCCTAAAAGAATGCATCTATTTTGCTGGATATTAGCCTTGATCTGAACCTCGGGATTAGAAGCTTAAAGCTTCTATCTAGCACTGGAACCGGACTGTCTGTGAGCTTTTGTCAAATAATGTTTTACAATGACGTGGCCGCTTGGCAGCTTAGTCCCATTTTGGGTAAATTCTCACTTTATTAAATGAAATTATGTACTTCACTTCACTTTGATCACTAATAATGACTTTGAGGTCACTATTCACTGTTTGTGAAACTCTTGTGGGCTTGTCTTTGATAATTAGCGATGAAAATGTAATATTCACGCTCGAGTTTTACAATTACGTGCTGCCCAGTTAAAGTGTGACCAGCTACTCACACAATGCTTTGTGTCAACCAAATGTCAACTACAAGTGCAAATGACAAAAATAGCTACCAAATTTTTACAAGTAATATACTCTATTAATGAGGTATTTCCATTCATACTGTTTTCATAAATTTTGACAGAACAGAGAAAAACGGAGACGGTCTTACCAGTTAAAGGGTTAAGGTAAAAAAGTTAAAAAGTTTACGTTACAGCTCTGGGAAATTCAACAAGAAAACAAGTAGAAACGTTGCAGTCGGACACACCCGACTGCGGTATACTCGATACCAGTAGTAAAACAGATTAAAAGAGAGCTGATTGCAATGGTGTGTGGATACGGCAGGGGTGTACGCTGCCTCAAAGATTGTCTGGTGCAGATGGGGATGCCAAAAAGCTACCTTCCTTCCAAATTTGGTGACTCTAGCTCAAAGTTAGAAGAATATGGTGGATGGAAGGCTGGGGGAGGTATGGGGAGGGGGGCGTGACATACAAATTTTAGCTGAAGATCTGTGTATGATGTCAATTGCTATCCTCATACCAAATTTGGTGACCCTAGCTCAAAAATAGTTAAATTTGGCGGAAGGGGGGCTGGGGTTGGTAAGGGGGCGCGTGGCATCCAAACTTTTGCTGCAGATCTATTTATGATGTCAATAGCTATCCTCAAACCGAATTTGGTGACTCTAGCTCAAAGTTAGTAGGATATGGTGGAAGGGGGGCTGGGTGCTGGTATGGAAGGGCGTGGCGTCCAAAGTTTTGCTGCAGATGGGTATGGGGGGCGTTGCACCATCCACATTTTTGGGTTTCTTCATCACCTATCTTGGGACCAAATTTGGCGGCTCTAGCTCAAAAAATGTGGAAAATATAGGCGTTTTTGATTTCAAAATGCATCGCGCTCGGGAACGGGGGGGTCTTGGCTCCAAAACTTTAATGCAGTTTTTTGGGGATTGTTATTAGCTATCTTCTTACCAAATTTGGTGACTCTAGCCTTAGGCGGTTTGGGGCAGCTTGGGCAGTATGGATTGGCGTGGCATCCAAAGTTTTTATGCATTTTTGGGGGCTATAATCACCTAATTTGGCACAAAATTTTGTGGCTGTAACTAAAAAACTGTAAAAGAAATAAGCATTTCTGTTTTTAAGGTGCGGGGGGGCTGGGGGCGGAATGGGTAGGTAGGGCTCCAAAACTTTGATGCAGTTTTTGGAGGGTCGTTGCCAGTTATCTACCTACCAAATTTGGTGACTCTAGCTCAAACACTATCGAAGATACACGCACTACCGTATTTAGCGAAGCGTTGGGGTGGTTGAGGGCAGATAGGGCAGTATAGATGGGCGTGGCATCCAAAAATTTCATGAATTTGGTTGAAGGTCGGAAACCTATCTTGGCACCAAATTTGGTGGGTCTAGCTCAAAAACTGTAGAAGATATGTGCATTTTTAGTGTTAAACTGCGGGGGGGCTGGGGGCGGAATCGGTGGGCGTGGCTCCAAAATTTTTGATGCAGTTTTTTTGAAGGTGTTAGTAACTATATTTTCCTTAAATTTGGTAGTTCTAGCTGTAAGGGCTTGCGAAATAGCTGGATCTATCGATTTTGCGTTATCGAGTTAATCGATTTGCCAGCCCCCTAGTAATCGTAGAACTCCAATCTTGACACTTTAATTTACTATGCCATAGATAAGGAGATTTGCAAAGTTTGAAGTCTCTAACTTGAAGGGTGTGGAAAAAAGTTGCGTTCATACAGACGGACAGACGGTCAGACGGACAGACACCATGACGGACATTGCACAAGCCCAATATACTCTTTACCTTCGGTATCGAGTATAATTAGTGGTCCAACATTTGTTGAATGGATTAGGAAAAACCCAATCCGGCCAGCTGTAGATTAGTGGTTACGATTAGATAAAGAAATAAGGATCCATCGTTTTAGTTCTGGAGTTGAAGTTTCCAAAAACGCATGAGAATAAAGCATGTTATAGTCAGAACATACATATAACACGAAATGGTTCATGAACTTATTAGTTGCTTGAGCAACGATCGAGGCTAAAAGCAACAAGAATTCATGTAATAGAGTGTTCAAATGCAAAAATTCTGATATAGAGTTGGGAAGTCGTTTAGCAGCTACCACGCTCTCAGAGAGAGAAATCGCAGGCTAGTTTTACTTAAGTCGTGAGCCGTGAGCATATCGCGTCAGTCTGCCATACTGTATGTGTGCGCATAGCTTGTTTGTTTCTCTTCTTGTGTCCCTTTTCTTTGTATACCTGGTTGCGTACCGCTTTTGCCGCTAGCTATAGAGCAGCGTTTACCCAAATTACATTTACATATACATATATATTTGTATGTGCAAATGTGCGTTTGGTATGTTTGCAGTTTTGGTGGACTTGCGCTTTGAAATGATTTTTGATATTTCATATCGACTAGGTATTATAAGCATGTGTGTGTGTCCCTTTGTGTAAACATGTGCATGTATAATTGTATGCGTAGCATTGGCATTGTCATTCATTGACCTGCTGCGATCGTCATGAATGAGGACAATTTAATTTAATGCCATTATGTTTCTATACTAATAAAATATACGTATTCGAATTTTATTCTAAATTATGCTAAAGACCGCCTGTTGAATGTTGCTGCTGCAGTTATCGCCGCTGCTGCTGCTGTCGCTGCTGCCGCTTCTGCCGTTGTCTTGTAGATTTGGGTGTCGAGTATCCAGGTTCGGTCCCACGGTGGTGCCCGTTGTGTAACGCGCTGGCCGTTGGTCCCATGCAGGGGCATGCTGGAATGTGCTGACGCAGCGCTCGTGACGGATGTGTTCCACGCTCTTTCTTGCTCAATTCAATTTAACTGTCGATTGTATTGTCATTGTATTGTTATCGAACTGACAATCAGCTGACTTAGCACAAATACGACAAAATGAACTTACTAGCTAAACTGTATTAAATATAACACTTAACGATGATAGCATAGCTACTAAATACGCTTATATATATGTTTAGATAATACATTGTCGAATGCTGAATTTATATAGAGTTACATATGGGCCGCGCACACCAAAGGCAACAAAATGTTTTCTCATGTTTTCGTGACGAAAATTACACGTTTGCTTATGGAGTATCGCACACCGAATCAAACAAGCAAAACAGCATAACACAAAGCCCAACACATGTTTTTATTTTGTTTAATGCTGTTGGCTGGAAATATGTATGGCTACGACAAAAATATATTTCCAAACCAAGAACCCTGCAATTGCATATTAACCAGCGTTTGAAAATGCTACTCCTTATTACTTTGTTGTGCTCTCGTAATATTTTTTATTTATTTGCTACGGCTCTTGTCTGTTGTAGGAAAATAACGGTGCTTTACGACCCAGCGATCGACAGAACGAACATAGAATTGCAGCACTCAGCGGCCCGTCAATTTTACGACAAGCGGTGAGTTAGCTGCAACCAAAGAGGGCTAAAATTTGTCATGTGTGCTCGTTATATTTCTTACTTGGCCTGCAGGTCGAGAATTTTGACATTTGTTTCTTTGACAAGTCAACTACTGAATACACTTTCAGAATTTGTATAATTTTATGGTATTTGCGATGGCATAATTGTTGGCAAGTGTCATAGACTATACAATTTTAAAGTGTATGATTGACCAGCGATTGCCAAACTGAAATTTGGCTGTTTGTGTACATCTATGTATGTAAATTAATAAAAGGTTTGGTTTTTTAATATAAATAAAACACGTTTATTTTGATTAAGTGCTGGTTTAGAACTAACTTATGACAATTCTAAATTATGCTAAAGACCGCCTGGTGAATGTCGCCGCTGCTGCTGCCGCTGCTGCTGCCGCTGCTGCTGCTGCTGCCGTCGCTGCTGCCTCCTCTTCCGTAGTCTTGTAGTTTTGGGTGTCGAGTATGTGTAACGCGCTGGCCGTTGGTCCCATGCAGGTGCATGCTGGAATGTGCTGACGCAGCGCACGTGGCGGATGTGTTCCACGCGCTGTTGTCGTGATTATGATTTTTGGGCAAGTGCATTTTAGGTGCACCTGCGCTGGCGTAACTGAGCGGCTGTGGTAAGAACTGTCGTTAACGCAGACGTCCTCGGATGCAATGTAGAAACGTTTTTGTGTTTTGTTGTCTGCCGAGCTTGTCTCCTTTATCTCTACTTCGAGGTCGTCTGATGGTTTTTTGGCTGATTTTTTGCTACATATCCATACTGCGATTACGGCCAGTATCGTCAACAGGACTCCGGAGAGTGACAGGCTTATCGTGGTTGCTTTAAAATTTGCCGTCCTTAACATCTCCTGTCTTCTTGTGTTGTTGATGTTTATTTCTTTGAGCATCTGTAGAGACAGTACTTGGTCGGTCTTGGTGTTTTCTGCCAACATTTGAAAAAGTGGGGGAGTAGCTCCGCGTATACCGATTCTTTTGCTTCGTAGTCGTCTTCGGTGATTCTTATTGTCGAATTTAGAAATTGTATTAGGTAGGTCCCTTGCAGTTCCATCTCGTCTTGGTCTATTCGAATCTTTCCCTCGTAGTCATTCAGAAGTATCGTACCGGCAACTATTTCCTCTTGATCTGGGATGTGTTGACTATTTATAGCTTTACAGTGTGGTTTGCGGTATTGTTAAAGTGAAGTTATACAAGTTTTGTTACTTAGGTTTAAAATGTTATTTCTATTACAAATTGTTTTATCGCTATTTGTCTCACAATTGTTTATTTGGTCGAATACAGTTTTGTTACACATTATAATTTTCTCGGGTTTGATTTCATTTATTTTATTGCCCTGTTTGATGGCTTTATTATCATTGATACGCATGGTTCTTTTCCGTTCAAATGTTTATGTTTATCATGTAGAGTAAATTTTTGCCATTTGTGGCTATTTTTATTTTTGCAAATTCTAATAAATCTTCTACACTGATGTACATGCCTTCATCATTTTCTAAGATTTCTTCTACTTTAGTAACCTCTGCTTCTGATAATAATATAGAGTTTACAGTGTTTGTCTTTGCCCACTTTAGGGCATGAATTAAGTTTGTTAGATCATCTTTCAAAGTTTGTAATTTAAATTTTAATACAGTTGTTGCTTTTTCTATTAATGTCTTATCTTCTTGAGTTGATTTAATTTTAATTTGTTAATAATTACTTGTCTATTGTTGTTTTCTAATTGTTCGTTGATTTTTGCTGTTAGAATCTCGTGGTCATTTTTGTCCGGCGTGCCTGCCAACCATTTCCATGCTGTCCCTAGTGCGTCTATAGACCTAGTCGCCCTTCTGGGTGGCTTAAGTCTACGTAAGTCGCTTTTTATCGTTCTTAGTTCGTACACTAAGAATGGGTACAGCTGGTGTGACTGGCTCACGTTTCGTACGGCTTCTTCTAATTTCCAGATGGCGTTTTCGTACTCTTCCATGTTAAAAACATGATTGATTCTGAACTCACTATTCTGAACTGCTGCGCTTCCTGTTTTTATTGGAATTAACTGGGAGTGCGAATAGTCAAGAACTGTTGCCCATGTCACAATGGCAAAAAAAAAACCTGTGAACGGATGATTTATTATGATTATGATTATGATTATGATTTTATATTATTTTTATGGACTATTTTGCCTGATCGTGTTTTAACTGTTGTATTTTGGTCTATTGCAACTGTTTCTTTTTTATATTTTAGCGTTAATTTCGAACCGAGCCTTTTATCTATTCTAACGTTTATGATTTCTCCTTCTTTATACTCTTTAACTTGTTTTCTCTTTCGGTTATGGTACGTCAAATCTACGTTCTGTTTTTCGCCGATTTTCTTACTGGACTGTTTTCTGGCTGTTTTTAGTTCTTGTGGATCTGATATCGTTTGATTTCCGAAAAATACCTCTATAGGTTTTTTCTTAGTGGTAGATTGAATTGTCTGGTTGTATTCTTATACGGCCTTCAAGATTAAATCTTCGAAACTAGCAGTGTCGTCCTCTATTTTAATACACCTCATGATTTCAGTCATGTTCGAGTGAAATCGCTCAAATTGCCAATTGCTTGTGGAAGCGTAAGGTGGGGTCGTATAGACTGTAGCTTTTAGTTGGTTGCTTAGCAGGAATTTGATCGACGCTGAGTTCATTGCCTTTTCGTTGTCCATAACAACTGATTGTGGCATTCCGAATGCTATCATGATTTCTCTGAGAGGAGCCCTTAAATCTTCTGTTGCTTCTGATTTTACTATCTTTATTTGTGCGTATTTTGAAAGCTTGTCTATTGCGGTGAGGACTAACTTCTTTTCTGTCGTATACAAATCTATGTGTATAATTTGACCAGGATATGTAGGAAACGGAGTTTTTTGTATTTTGCCTAGTATGGGTGCCTATCGAATTTCGCTAACTTACATGTTTCGCACTGTTTAGTTATTGCAGTGACTTTTTTTTTAAACCAGGGAAAAAGAAATTATCTCTAGTGTGTTCTTTTATGATCATCTCATTTTGCTCTTCTTCTAACGGTATGTCCGTTACTTGTTTCTGAGTATATCTTACTTTGTAGTTATTAAAGTGAGTGAGGAATATGTTTTGTATTTTACCCATTAAACTCTCGGAAGTGAGTAATCCGTTAATTAATCTTGGATCTAATATTTCTTTAAGTATCTTTATTAGTTCGGATTCTGAATAATTAACAATGTGTCTATGATATTGTGGGAAGGGTCTTTCGAATTTATATGATTCTTCTTCGGAAGTTAATAAATAAATTTGGTCGGTATAAATGATTACTTTAGAGGTACAGTAAAGGTACATGCGTAGGCTATGGAGTGCTCAAACTACTGCCAACATTTCTTTTTCGTTAGTGGCATAGTTTTCTTCGGTTTTTGACAGCGCACGAGTTACGTTCCCAGACGGCGGCTTCGTTTTTGGTTTTAAGTATAAAGACTGTTTTTCGTTGGCTTCGTTTTTGTTTGGTTGTTTAAGTATAAAGACTGTTCTCGTTGATGTCAAAATAAGACTGAAGCTTTATTTTCCGTCGCAGCGGAATATATATCTCTTAATATGATTGTTTACAGTATTATATTATGTGTGTGTGTGTGTGTGTGTGTGCCCTATATTCATATACTCTATGCAAGTCAGCAGTTGCAACATTGTCTGGCCGGCGTGGGTGATCGGCCGGCTTCTGCCCATTCAACGTTTGTTGGGTTTGAAATTCTATCCACTCAGCAGCTCTCGTGTATGGCCCTTGTTTTTAGGCGGAACGCAGAGGCTTAGCTGATGGATAGTTTTGAGGGGCAGCGTTAGGGGAGGTAACAAATTCCCCCTGGCGTGAAGTGACGGCCAGAGTGAAGGAATGGTCGGAATGAACTGATGCTGCACCGGATTGGGTGATGTGAGGATTACGGTCTTTTTCCTGATGGCGATTGCTATAACGACGGTTATGGTGATGATCCCCAACCACACATAAGTGGAGATGAAATGCGAAGTCGTTTCGTGTTTTACTGCCACTATTTCTTTAAAGCTTTGAGTGTTTTGTAATTTTAAGTGTTGTAGATTTAGTTTTGTTATTGTTTCTATAGCCACATTTTGTGTTCTAGGTAGTGATAATTCTACATTTTCGGTGATTTAGGGATCGGAAAAGATTTGACTGCGTGAATTTTATTGGGGTTTGGTTTAACTCCTTCGCTTGTAACTATATGACCGAGGTATTCTATCTCCTTTCTAAAGAAATTAGATTTTTCAGGTTTGCTTCTGATAATTTTGTTAGAACACTTCCTATGTCTGTCATGTGTTTTTGTAGTGATGAAGAGAAAATTATTATGTCTTCTAAGTAAATCAAACAACATTTGCCATTTAGGTCTGCTAATACATTATCCATTACTCTCAGGAAAGTGGCTGGAGCGTTTGTGAGGCCAAATGGCATTCTTACGAACTCATAATGACCTCCTTCTGCCGTGAAGGCAGTCTTAGATGAATCTGATGCGTATCCACTAGCTAAATCTAGGACTGTAAAATATTTGGCTCTTCCGATTTTGTCTAAGACCTCGTTTATATTTGGCATAGGATATTTATCTTTTATCGTTTTCTCGTTTAATTTTCTATAGTCTACTACTGATCTCCATTTTTTTTTTTGATTTCGTTAGATTTTTTGGGACTAAGAAAATGGGTGCGCTCCAGGGGCTATGGCTATGTTTGATGATATTTTGTTCTAGCAGTTTGGCTAGTTGTCCTTGTAATTCGTTACTTTCTGTTTGGCTATACCTAATGGGTTTCGTAGCAATAGGAATATCGTCGGTTGTTCTAATTTTATGTTGTACCATGTTCGTGAAGGTTAATTTCTCTGTTTCTTGATAAAATATATTAGAAAACTTAGAGCAGAGTTTTTTTTAATGCTGTTAATTCTTCAGAGTTCAAGTGTTCGGTCTGGAGTTTTTGTATATTATAAGTTTTTTTTGGGTTGTGCTGTAGATGTCTGTCCGTTATGGGTTCAAATTCGATGTAATCGTCTTTTATATATTTGTTCACCTTTAACTGTGTATCCAAAACAAGATTTTGTTTGTGTTCTGAATAGTTTATTACTTCCATCACACTAACGTTATTTTTAGCTTCGTACAATCCCCCGGCAATAATCAATTCGTCATTGATTTGAATGGTTTTACACATGAAAGTGCCGTTTTCAATGTCTACGGGCAATTGCATTAAATTTTTTGATAGTTCTTCAATGACATGAATTTCGGAAGCTAGGTTAGCTTTTTGGTGCAATTGCAAGGTAAAATTGTTTGTTTGTATCACTTTGTCGGGTAGGTTGACGGTAGCCTTTATATTATCTAAAATGTCCATTCCAATAAGGCCATGAAAATAGTCATGAAAATGGAATAAAGTTAATGAAAAGTTTTGATTGCTGCCGAATTCTTCAAATAAAGTCATTGTTGTTTTTTTATATAAGTTGTGCACGTTTAGTGCTGTTTTGATAACCAATGGGTTTGTGAGGATTATTTGTTCGGTTTCTGGAATAATGCTAGGGTTAACAAACGAGACCATATTCTACTAACTTTGAGCTAGAGTCACCAAATTTGGTATGAGGATAGCAATTAACATCATAAATAGATCTGCAGCAAAACTTTGGACGCTACGCCCCCCCATACCAGCACCCAGCCCCCATTCCTCCATATTCTACTAACTTTGAGCTAGAGTCACCAAATTTGGTATGAGGATAGCAATTAACATCACAATCAGATCTGCAGCAAAACTTTGGACGCCACGCCCCCCATACCAGCCCCCAGCACCTAGCCCCCCTTCTACCATTTTCTACTAACTTTGAGCTAGAGTCACCAAATTCTGTTTGAGGATAGCAATTGACATCATAAATAGATCTACAGCAAAAGATTGGATGCCACGCCCCCCCTTACCAACCACAGCCCCCCTTCCCACAAATTTTACTATTTTTGAGCTAGAGTCACCAAATTTGGGAGGAAGATAGATTTTTGGCATCCCCATCTGCACCAGACAATCTTTGAGGCAGCCTACACCCCTGCCGTATCCACACACCATTGCAATCAGCTCTCTTTTAATCTGTTTTACTACTGGTATCGAGTATACCGCAGTCGGGTGAGTCTGACTGCAACGTTTCTACTTGTTTATTTCGTCCCAGTTTAAGACAGTTCCAGTTTCGTTGAGCATTATATTTGCCTGCCCTTCGATTTTGTTTCGAATTACTCTTAGAAGCATTGAACCGTAAGGGGTGTGGTCTGTGCCTCTAATGGCTAAAAGGATTTCTTCGACGTTGTCGATAAAATTATTTAAGGTATTGGGGTTACCGTCGTAAGCTGGTAGCATACGGATTGCGTCTGGGACGCGTAGAGAGCTAAAAATGTCAATAGCGTTGGCGGTAATGGGGGGTTGATGTGGGGGTGGGGAGCTAGTAGCGGATTCCATGCTTGAATTTTCTGGAGATTCTCTTATCTGTATATGTGCACACTGTTCTTCAATTATTGTACTGAATTGATTAGCGTAAGGAGCGGCTGTCTTGGATCTAGTTTTAGAAAAAAATTTATCTGTAATCTTAGACATGAATACTTTGTTTAATAGGTCGGACCAGGGTCTATATGTTTGTTATTAATCTTTGATCGTACGATTTCGTATACTTAATAGTAGTGTTTTAGATTTAATATATATGTGTCTTATGGTTATTGTTACTCATTGTGTAGGTGTAAGACTTCATTCGTGATCGATGAAACAGATTTCTGAAATTGATTGTGTTTATTAATAATTGGTTTAAGAATGCGCAAATGAAAAGAATTTGTGTTTTAATACTTGCGTACTATAGTGTTATTGTTTGTTGTATATTATTATTTTTAGATAAAATTTAATAACGGAAATCCCGTGAAAAATGGTTCTGCGCACGGCAGTCACAAGTTATCAGGTGTTTCTAAAAAAATGATTAGACTTTAGTATGTGAGATTTGTAGATATTGTTTGTATATATGTATTTCTGCCTGTTACTATTTATTCTTCTATTTATTTATTTATTTTTTTTTGTACGTGTATATTTTTGTTTGCATGTGCATGCCTGCTTTACTTGTTTGTAATTATTCGATGTCGAACATTTACGTTCGCCCTGAACAATAACGTTGGCCATCGAACTTAAACGTTTGTTAGTGTTTGGTATGAGCTTGGCTACAGGTTCGTGTTCGCACTGAACATCGAACGACTTGCTTTGCTTTGGGTATGTGTTAGCATGTGCATGCCTGCTTTATTTTGTATGAGATTCAATGTCGATCGTTTACGTTCGCCCTGAACAATAAACGTCGGCCATCGAACTTATACGTTTGTTAGTGTTTGGTGTGAGCTTGGCTACAAGTTCGTGTTCGCACTGAACATCGAACGACTTGCTTTGCTTTGTGTATGTGTTAGCATGTGCATGCCTGCTTTATTTTTTGCATGAGATTCGATGTCGATCGTTTACGTTCGCCCTGAACAGTGAATCGTCGAACATCGAACTTATTCGCCTTTTTATACTCGATACCGAAGGTAAAGAGTATATTGGGTTTGTGCAATGTCCGTCATGGTGTCTGTCCGTCTGTCCGTCCGTATGTTCGCAACTTTTTTCGACACCCTTCAAGTTAGAGCCTTCAAACTTTGCAAATCTCTTTACCTATGGCATAGTAAATTAAAGTGTCAAGATTGGAGCTCTACGATAACTAGGGGGCTGGCAAATCGATAAACTCGATAACGCAAAATCGATAGATGCAGCTATTTCGCAAGCCCTTACAGCTGGAACTACCAAATTTGGGGAGAAAATAGCTACTACCAACCCCCAAAAAACTGCATCAAAAATTTTGGAGCCACGCCCACCCATACCGCCCCCAGCCCCCCGCAGTTTAACCCCAAGAATGCCCATATCTTCTACAGTTTTTGAGCTAGAGCCATCAAATTTGGTTCCAAGATAGGTGTTGACGATCCCCAATCAAATTCATAAAAACTTTGGATGCCACGCCCAGTTATACTGCCCTATCCGCCCTCAACCACCCCAACGCTTCGCTAAAATCGGTAGTGCGTGTATCTTCGAAAGTGTTTGAGGTAGAGTCTCAAAATTTGGTAGGTAGATAACTGGAAACGACCCCCCAAAAACTGCATCAAAGTTTTGGGGCCCCACCTACCCGTTCCGCCCCCAGCCCCTTCGCAGCTTAAAAACAGAAATGCTTATATCTATTACAGTTTTTAAGCTAGAACCACCAAATTTGGTGCCAAGATAGGTGATTACAACCTCCAAAAAATGCATAAAAACTTTGGATGCCACGCCAATCCATACTGCCCAAGCTGCCCCAAACCGCCCCAATGCTTCACTAAAAACGGGAATGCGTGTATTTTCCAAAGAGTTAAAGCTAGAGTCACCAAATTTGGTAGGAAGATAGCTGTTAACGATCCCCAAAAAACTGCATCAAAAATTTGGAGCCACGCCCCCCCGTTCCCTAGCCCCTTGCATTTTGAAATCAAAAGTGCCTATATTTTCCACAGCTTTTGAGCTAGAGCCGCCAAATTGGGTGCCAAGATTGGAAGTGAAGAAACCCAAAAATTTTGGATGGCGCCCCACCCATACCGCCCCCAGCCCCCCTTCCACCATATTCTACTAACTTTGAGCTAGAGTCACCAAATTTGGTATGAGGATAGCAATTAACATCATAAATAGATCTGCAGCAAAACTTTGGACGCTACGCCTCCCCATACCAGCCACCAGCCCCATTCCTCCATATTCTACTAACTTTGAGCTAGAGTCACCAAATTAGGTATGAGGATAGCAATTAACATCACAATCAGATCTGCAGCAAAACTTTGGACGCCACGCCCCCCCATACCAGCCCCCAGCACCTAGCCCCCCTTCTACCATATTCTACTAACTTTGAGCTAGAGTCACCAAATTCTGTTTGAGGATAGCAATTGACATCATAAATAGATCTACAGCAAAAGATTGGATGCCACGCCCCCCCTTACAAACCACAGCCCCCCTTCCCACAAATTTTACTATTTTTGAGCTAGAGTCACCAAATTTGGGAGGAAGATAGATTTTTGGCATCCCCATCTGCACCAGACAATCTTTGAGGCAGCCTACACCCCTGCCGTATCCACACACCATTGCAATCAGCTCTCTTTTAATCTGTTTTACTACTGGTATCGAGTATACCGCAGTCGGGTGAGTCCGACTGCAACGTTTCTACTTGTTTATTTCGTCCCAGTTTAAGACAGTTCCAGTTTCGTTGAGCATTATATTTGCCTGCCCTTCGATTTTGTTTCGAATTACTCTTAGAAGCATTGAACCGTAAGGGGTGTGGTCTGTGCCTCTAATGGCTAAAAGGATTTCTTCGACGTTGTCGATAAAATTATTTAAGGTATTGGGGTTACCGTCGTAAGCTGGTAGCATACGGATTGCGTCTGGGACGCATAGAGAGCTAAAAATGTCAATAGCGTTGGTGGTAATGGGGGGTTGATGTGGGGGTGGGGAGCTAGTAGCGGATTCCATGCTTGAATTTTCTGGAGATTCTCTTATCTGTATCTGTGCACACTGTTCTTCAATTATTGTACCGAATTGATTAGCGTAAGAAGCGGCTGTCTTGGATCTAGTTTTAGAAAAAATTTTATCTGTAATCTTAGACATGAATACTTTGTTTAATAGGTCGGACCAGGGTTTATATGTTTGTTATTAATCTTTGATCGTACGATTTCGTATACTTAATAGTAGTGTTTTAGATTTAATATATATGTGTCTTATGGTTATTGTTACTCATTGTGTAGGTGTAAGACTTCATTCGTGATCGATGAAACAGATTTCTGAAATTGATTGTGTTTATTAATAATTGGTTTAAGAATGCGCAAATGAAAAGAATTTGTGTTTTAATACTTGCGTACTATAGTGTTATTGTTTGTTGTATATTATTATTTTTAGATAAAATTTAATAACGGAAATCCCGTGAAAAATGATTCTGCGCACGGCAGTCACAAGTTATCGGGTGTTTCTAAAAAAATGATTAGACTTTAGTATGTGAGATTTGTAGATATTGTTTGTATATATGTATTTCTGCCTGTTACTATTTATTCTTCTATTTATTTATTTTTTTTTTTTTGTACGTGTATATTTTTGTTTGCATGTGCATGCCTGCTTTACTTGTTTGTAATTATTCGATGTCGAACATTTACGTTCGCCCTGAACAATAACGTTGGCCATCGAACTTAAACGTTTGTTAGTGTTTGGTATGAGCTTGGCTACAGGTTCGTGTTCGCACTGAACATCGAACGACTTGCTTTGCTTTGGGTATGTGTTAGCATGTGCATGCCTGCTTTATTTTGTATGAGATTCAATGTCGATCGTTTACGTTCGCCCTGAACAATAAACGTCGGCCATCGAACTTATACGTATGTTAGTGTTTGGTGTGAGCTTGGCTACAAGTTCGTGTTCGCACTGAACATCGAACGACTTGCTTTGCTTTGTGTATGTGTTAGCATGTGCATGCCTGCTTTATTTTTTGCATGAGATTCGATGTCGATCGTTTACGTTCGCCCTGAACAGTGAATCGTCGAACATCGAACTTATTCGCCTTTTTATACTCGATACCGAAGGTAAAGAGTATATTGGGTTTGTGCAATGTCCGTCATGGTGTCTGTCCGTCTGTCCGTCTGTCCGTCCGTATGTTCGCAACTTTTTTCGACACCCTTCAAGTTAGAGCCTTCAAACTTTGCAAATCTCTTTACCTATGGCATAGTAAATTAAAGTGTCAAGATTGGAGCTCTACGATAACTAGGGGGCTGGCAAATCGATAAACTCGATAACGCAAAATCGATAGATGCAGCTATTTCGCAAGCCCTTACAGCTGGAACTACCAAATTTGGGGAGAAAATAGCTACTACCAACCCCCAAAAAACTGCATCAAAAATTTTGGAGCCACGCCCACCCATACCGCCCCCAGCCCCCCGCAGTTTAACCCCAAGAATGCCCATATCTTCTACAGTTTTTGAGCTAGAGCCATCAAATTTGGTTCCAAGATAGGTGTTGACGATCCCCAATCAAATTCATAAAAACTTTGGATGCCACGCCCAGTTATACTGCCCTATCCGCCCTCAACCACCCCAACGCTTCGCTAAAAACGGTAGTGCGTGTATCTTCGAAAGTGTTTGAGGTAGAGTCTCAAAATTTGGTAGGTAGATAACTGGAAACGACCCCCCAAAAACTGCATCAAAGTTTTGGGGCCCCACCTACCCGTTCCGCCCCCAGCCCCCTCGCAGCTTAAAAACAGAAACGCTTATATCTATTACAGTTTTTAAGCTAGAACCACCAAATTTGGTGCCAAGATAGGTGATTACAACCTCCAAAAAATGCATAAAAACTTTGGATGCCACGCCAATCCATACTGCCCAAGCTGCCCCAAACCGCCCCAATGCTTCACTAAAAACGGGAATGCGTGTATTTTCCAAAGAGTTAAAGCTAGAGTCACCAAATTTGGTAGGAAGATAGCTGTTAACGATCCCCAAAAAACTGCATCAAAAATTTGGAGCCACGCCCCCCCGTTCCCTAGCCCCTTGCATTTTGAAATCAAAAGTGCCTATATTTTCCACAGCTTTTGAGCTAGAGCCGCCAAATTGGGTGCCAAGATTGGAAGTGAAGAAACCCAAAAATTTTGGATGGCGCCCCACCCATACCGCCCCCAGCCCCCCTTCCACCATATTCTACTAACTTTGAGCTAGAGTCACCAAATTTGGTATGAGGATAGCAATTAACATCATAAATAGATCTGCAGCAAAACTTTGGACGCTACGCCTCCCCATACCAGCCACCAGCCCCATTCCTCCATATTCTACTAACTTTGAGCTAGAGTCACCAAATTAGGTATGAGGATAGCAATTAACATCACAATCAGATCTGCAGCAAAACTTTGGACGCCACGCCCCCCCATACCAGCCCCCAGCACCTAGCCCCCCTTCTACCATATTCTACTAACTTTGAGCTAGAGTCACCAAATTCTGTTTGAGGATAGCAATTGACATCATAAATAGATCTACAGCAAAAGATTGGATGCCACGCCCCCCCTTACAAACCACAGCCCCCCTTCCCACAAATTTTACTATTTTTGAGCTAGAGTCACCAAATTTGGGAGGAAGATAGATTTTTGGCATCCCCATCTGCACCAGACAATCTTTGAGGCAGCCTACACCCCTGCCGTATCCACACACCATTGCAATCAGCTCTCTTTTAATCTGTTTTACTACTGGTATCGAGTATACCGCAGTCGGGTGAGTCCGACTGCAACGTTTCTACTTGTTTATTTCGTCCCAGTTTAAGACAGTTCCAGTTTCGTTGAGCATTATATTTGCCTGCCCTTCGATTTTGTTTCGAATTACTCTTAGAAGCATTGAACCGTAAGGGGTGTGGTCTGTGCCTCTAATGGCTAAAAGGATTTCTTCGACGTTGTCGATAAAATTATTTAAGGTATTGGGGTTACCGTCGTAAGCTGGTAGCATACGGATTGCGTCTGGGACGCATAGAGAGCTAAAAATGTCAATAGCGTTGGTGGTAATGGGGGGTTGATGTGGGGGTGGGGAGCTAGTAGCGGATTCCATGCTTGAATTTTCTGGAGATTCTCTTATCTGTATCTGTGCACACTGTTCTTCAATTATTGTACCGAATTGATTAGCGTAAGAAGCGGCTGTCTTGGATCTAGTTTTAGAAAAAATTTTATCTGTAATCTTAGACATGAATACTTTGTTTAATAGGTCGGACCAGGGTTTATATGTTTGTTATTAATCTTTGATCGTACGATTTCGTATACTTAATAGTAGTGTTTTAGATTTAATATATATGTGTCTTATGGTTATTGTTACTCATTGTGTAGGTGTAAGACTTCATTCGTGATCGATGAAACAGATTTCTGAAATTGATTGTGTTTATTAATAATTGGTTTAAGAATGCGCAAATGAAAAGAATTTGTGTTTTAATACTTGCGTACTATAGTGTTATTGTTTGTTGCATATTATTATTTTTAGATAAAATTTAATAACGGAAATCCCGTGAAAAATGGTTCTGCGCACGGCAGTCACAAGTTATCGGGTGTTTCTAAAAAAATGATTAGACTTTAGTATGTGAGATTTGTAGATATTGTTTGTATATATGTATTTCTGCCTGTTACTATTTATTCTTCTATTTATTTATTTATTTTTTTTTGTACGTGTATATTTTTGTTTGCATGTGCATGCCTGCTTTACTTGTTTGTAATTATTCGATGTCGAACATTTACGTTCGCCCTGAACAATAACGTTGGCCATCGAACTTAAACGTTTGTTAGTGTTTGGTATGAGCTTGGCTACAGGTTCGTGTTCGCACTGAACATCGAACGACTTGCTTTGCTTTGGGTATGTGTTAGCATGTGCATGCCTGCTTTATTTTGTATGAGATTCAATGTCGATCGTTTACGTTCGCCCTGAACAATAAACGTCGGCCATCGAACTTATACGTTTGTTAGTGTTTGGTGTGAGCTTGGCTACAAGTTCGTGTTCGCACTGAACATCGAACGACTTGCTTTGCTTTGTGTATGTGTTAGCATGTGCATGCCTGCTTTATTTTTTGCATGAGATTCGATGTCGATCGTTTACGTTCGCCCTGAACAGTGAATCGTCGAACATCGAACTTATTCGCCTTTTTATACTCCATACCGAAGGTAAAGAGTATATTGGGTTTGTGCAATGTCCGTCATGGTGTCTGTCCGTCTGTCCGTCTGTCCGTCCGTATGTTCGCAACTTTTTTCCACACCCTTCAAGTTAGAGCCTTCAAACTTTGCAAATCTCTTTACCTATGGCATAGTAAATTAAAGTGTCAAGATTGGAGCTCTACGATAATTAGGGGGCTGGCAAATCGATAAACTCGATAACGCAAAATCGATAGATGCAGCTATTTCGCAAGCCCTTACAGCTGGAACTACCAAATTTGGGGAGAAAATAGCTACTACCAACCCCCAAAAAACTGCATCAAAAATTTTGGAGCCACGCCCACCCATACCGCCCCCAGCCCCCCGCAGTTTAACCCCAAGAACGCCCATATCTTCTACAGTTTTTGAGCTAGAGCCATCAAATTTGGTTCCAAGATAGGTGTTGACGATCCCCAATCAAATTCATAAAAACTTTGAATGCCACGCCCAGCTATACTGCCCTATCCGCCCTCAACCACCCCAACGCTTCGCTAAAAACGGTAGTGCCTGTATCTTCGAAAGTGTTTGAGCTAGAGTCTCAAAATTTGGTAGGTAGATAACTGGAAACGACCCCCCAAAAACTGCATCAAAGTTTTGGGGCCCCACCTACCCATTCCGCCCCCAGCCCCCTCGCAGCTTTAAATCAGAAATGCTTATATCTATTACAGTTTTTAAGCTAGAACCACCAAATTTTGTGCCAAGATAGGTGATTACAACCTCCAAAAAATGCATAAAAACTTTGGATGCCACGCCAATCCATTCTGCCCAAGCTGCCCCAAACCGCTCCAATGCTTCACTAAAATCGGGAATGCGTGTATTTTCCAAAGAGTTAAAGCTAGAGTCACCAAATTTGGTAGGAAGATAGGTGTTAACGATCCCCAAAAAACTGCATCAAAAATTTGGAGCCACGCCCCCCCGTTCCCTAGCCCCTTGCATTTTGAAATCAAAAGTGCCTATATTTTCCACAGCTTTTGAGCTAGAGCCGCCAAATTGGGTGCCAAGATTGGAATTGAAGAAACCCAAAAATTTTGGATGGCGCCCTCACCCATACCGCCCCCAGCCCCCCTTCCACCATATTCTACTAACTTTGAGCTAGAGTCACCAAATATGGTATGATGATAGCAATTAACATCATAAATAGATCTGCAGCAAAACTTTGGACGCTACGCCCCCCCATACCAGCCCCCAGCCACCATTCCTCCATATTCTACTAACTTTGAGCTAGAGTCACCAAATTCGGTATGAGGATAGCAATTAACATCACAATCAGATCTGCAGCAAAACTTTGGACGCCACGCCCCCCCATACCAGCCCCCAGCACCTAGCCCCCCTTCTACCATATTCTACTAACTTTGAGCTAGAGTCACCAAATTCTGTTTGAGGATAGCAATTGACATCATAAATAGATCTACAGCAAAAGATTGGATGCCACGCCCCCCCTTACCAACCACAGCCCCCCTTCCCACAAATTTTACTATTTTTGAGCTAGAGTCACCAAATTTGGGAGGAAGATAGATTTTTGGCATCCCCATCTGCACCAGACTATCTTTGAGGCAGCCTACACCCCTGCCGTATCCACACACCATTGCAATCAGCTCTCTTTTAATCTGTTTTACTACTGGTATCGAGTATACCGCAGTCGGCTGCAACGTTTCTACTTGTTCTCTCTTTTTTTATACCCATAAAATGGGTAAATCAGGGTATAATGGTTTTGTGCAAAAGTATGTAACAGGCAGAAGGAAGCATCTCCGACCCCATAAAGTGTTTATATTCTTGATCAGTATCAATAGCCGAGTCGATTTGGCCATGTCCGTCTGTCCGTCCGTCTGTCCGTCTGTATGAACGCGTAGATCTCAGAGACTACAAAAGCTAGAGACTTCAGATTTGGAATATAAGTTCTCCTATACCATGAGCAGGACAAGTTTGCTTCAAATGATCGATAACTACTCTGGTTTTCGATATACACATGGAATCGATAACAAAAAAATCGAATTTGGTAAATGTAAAAATGGGAGTTGGTTTATTGGGTAACGATAGATTTTTCTCAAAATTTCGTCCAAATCGGTTGAGAAACACCAGAGATATCGTAAAGTTAAGTCAGTTATGAGTTTTGTTTAAAGTGATCATTATTTGAAGCATACTTTTAGGATGCAAGGACTGCAACTGGGTTCTGGGTATCTTCTGGTCGGGCTATCCCGACTAGAGCCTTCTTACTTGTTTTTTTATTCACCATGTTTCATCTTTCACTTATGCGTCACTTATGTTAATTATTATAGCTTACTAGATTAGAATTAATATTGTGATCTTCATCCTGGTCCTGTAGGTTCCTGTTGCGGCTGCGCCAGTTACGTTCCCAGACGGCCGCTTCGTTTTTGGTTTTAAGTATAAAGACTGTTTTTCGTTGGCTTCGTTTTTGTTTGGTTGTTTAAGTATAAAGACTGTTCTCGTTGGTGTCAAAATAAGACTGAAGCTTTATTTTTCGTCGCAGCGGAATATATATCTCTTAATATGATTGTTTACAGTATTATATTATGTGTGTGTGTGTGTGAGTGTGTGCCCTATATTCATATCCTCTATGCAACTCAGCACATGCAACATTGTCTGGCCGGCGTGGGTGATCGGCCGGCTTCTGCCCATTCAGCGTTTGTTGGGTTTGAAATTGTATCCACTCAGCAGCTCTCGTGTATGGCCCTTGTTTTTAGGCGGAACGCAGAGGCTTAGCTGATGGATAGTTTTAAGGGGCAGCGTTAGGGGAGCTAACTCACGTGAAATGAAAGTGATTGGTCTCCCGTTTGGTTGCAGAACTGCGCCTATGGCGTAATTCGAAGCATCTGTGGTCAGTTGGAACTCTTTTTTGAAATCGGGATAAGCGAGTGTTACATCTTCTGAAACTAATGTATTTCTTATTTTTTGGGAGGCTTCTAGAGCACTCTGGCCTAGAGAAATTTTTATTTTACTGGAAACGTTTATTGAGAGTCGGCCATTCTATTCCCTATTCGCAGCAATTGGTCTATTTGTTTTCCTACTTCTGCTTTTAAAGAGGCGGGGTACTGATAGTGTTTACTATAAACTGTGTTGTCTGAAGTGGTTCTTATTTCACCCGTTACCGCCGTTGTGTATGTAAGTTTTTCTTCAGGCTCAGCAAATAGCTCTGCATGCATCTCGGTCATCCTATCCATGAGCTCTTTTTGTTTCGCAGACATGTTGTTTGCCCTGACTTTTATGTTGTTAACCGCTTGAGTAGCCAATTGTTTGATTTTTATTTTATAATTCCCATCTATTACTAGGACGTCATTGCGTACGTCGACTACAGCGTTCAGCTGTTTGAGGGTATCGTTACCCAATATGCCATGAAAAGTTTTAAGAGTTGGGAGAAGGAAAAATTGGAACTGGAACTTGATTAAGTCCGAATAAACTGAGATGGGTGTGATTGGTGATTTTTGTTTGTCCGCCGACAGAATTTGCGAAAAAGGGTTTCTCATTAAGTTTGGGTTTCGGTACATAATTAGCTTGAATTTAATTTTGGTTTGAGTCTGTATCTATTAGAATTTTAAACTTTTTTCCGTTCCTCCTATTGCAGTTAAAATAGGGCAATGAGGAACTGTTTAATCTAAAAAATAAATGTCTGCGGTATCTACTAACTCCGTGGCGTACTCGTTTTCGGTTTCGTACGGTACGGCTTCTGGTAAGTACTCTATCCCTACTTGTTCTAGATATTCTAAATAGCCTTGTTCGGCGTCCTCTGCAATTGCGTCGTGCTCTTGCTTCTTTTTACCTGGTTCTACGTCACCTGTAGTTACGTGGAACTGTCTCTGGTATTTTTGAAGGGGACCTGATTGGCTTTGAGGTGGAGGACGCTTTCCTACTAAGTCGTTATTTCGTACCCTATTCATGTAATCGATATGTCGTGATCGGACAGAATGATCTATGTCCATGGGTTCTAGTTTGGCCTCCGGCTTTAGGGCGAATTGCCTAGGAGGTACAGCGTACTGTTGCCCTTTATTAGGCACTTGCTGTTGATATGCAAATTGTGGGTATATATGTCGAGTAGTTGGCTCCTGATGTTGGTTAGTAGCAGGTCGTGGGGTATGGTAGAGTCTAGGGCCGAAATTTCTCCACTGGTTTGTATTCTGTAGAGGCTTTTGTGTCGGGAATCTCATGACCGTCTGCCTAGGTGGCAGGGGTGGAGGTTGCTGTCTTATTCTGGGCACAAAAGAATTTCGTTGCTCTTGGTTTTCGACCAAGCTACACAAATGATGAGCATGGCTTAAGTCTCTTGGCTCCTTGATTGCCAAAAGTCGTGGTAGATCTTCACTTATACCTCTTACAAAAGTATCTAGGGCTTTGCCTTGGTAGTTATCGGTTAATGTCCTAATGGTTTCTGGAGATTCTTCCTGTGCACCAATCTGATTTAGGATTAACGATAATTGATGGTAGACAGCCTGATAGAATTCGTTTATTGTCTCATGACCTTGCCTCAGAGAGAACATCTGATACTCGAGAGTTTTTAAATCTCTTTTATCAGCGTAATCTGCCGTCAGGCATTTGAAAATAGCTTTCCAATTTATTGGAATATTATTCACCAACCACTTTGTTACGTACGGATAAAGTCATTAAATAATATTTATATGATTGTTCTTGTCCTGCATAGATGCTCATAATTCGTTCAACATTTTTTTTCCACGAATTGAACGTGTGCTATCCCCAGAGAATTCTCAGATTAACCTTGCTATTTCCGGTATTTTTTCTTGATCTTCACGTGATCGGGGTCTCACAAATGTAATGTCACGGAAGTTCTCGTGTCCGAAGTTTGGGCTATTTACATTGTCTTGGAGACAATCCCTAATCATCGGCATAATAACTGTTCTTAGTTCGGGGCTTGTTATTGGTGTACTAATACCTGGCTGACCACTTGTTGCTTGGCCTGTGCCACCGGCAATGCCTAAGTTTGCCATGGCGTCTACTAGATCGTCGGGCATGTTGTGCATGAAACTGCGTAATGAAATTATGATTCAAATAAAACGGACCACAAAGATAAAAATTAACGCGACTTATCTAGCCGTATCTCGTTTGTGAGAGTCTTAACAACAATTGATGATCGAAAAAGTTAGTTGATTTTTAGATTTGATTTGATTGATAGTATTTTTGCTTGGGGGTTACTTAACTAGGTTCTGGATTTCCAGAAGATTTAACTTTATTCAACACCAAGTTAACTTTGTCAATAATTGTTTTTTAAATTTGAATTGAATTTTATTTATGGTATATAAAATATATGGTATATTTAACTTATTTTAACTTATGGTAATTTTTTGTTTTAACTTTTTCTTAATTTTTTCTTTGTGTTTTTTATTTTATTTTGGTTTTGTTTTCAATCACTTAAACACTAAGCTTACGATAAATAAAACATCCGGCAAATCTTCCGCGCTGGTTTTTTGGATGAATTCCTTTTTGTACTGTGGCTATGCAGCGGAGCGGCGGTGCAACAGGTGACAGAGGATCCTGGGGGACACTTGTGTGCGTCGTGGTCTGCGAACTAATACAACAGATCCCTCGACGGTGAACGACCGGTTATGTCTTTTGAATAAATCGCGAAAAAGGTTCGGCTCTTTTAAATCAAGCTCGCGCTGTAGCTCTTTTGAGCCACTTTTGCGGAGTACACTATGTGGCTATAAGGCACTGGTATGTGACACGATATTATTCGTTACTACTTTTGACCGGTCCCTGCTCGGGCGCCAATTAATACAAGGTTTGGTGTTTTAATATAAAACAAGTAGAAACGTTGCAGTCGGACGCACCCGACTGCGGTGTACTCGATACCAGTAGTAAAACAGATTAAAAGAGAGCTGATTGCAATGGTGTGTGGATACGGCAGGGGTGTACGCTGCCTCAAAGATTGTCTGGTGCAGGTGGGGATGCCAAAAAGCTATCTTCCTTCCAAATTTGGTGACTCTAGCTCAAAGTTTGTTAAAGGTAATGGCTGGGGGTATGGGGGCGTAGCATCAACATTTTTGCTGCAGATCTATGTATAATGTCAATAGGTATTCTCAAAACGAATTTGGTGACTCTAGCTCAAAGTTAGAAGAATATGGTGGAAGGGGGACTGGGGGCTGGTATGGGGAAGCGTGGCGTCTAAAGTTTTGCTGCAGGCGCCATCCAAATTTTTTGGGTTTTTCCATTACCAATCTTGGCACCAAATTTGGCGGCTCTAGCTCAAAAGCTGTGGAAAATATAGGCGTTTTTGATTTCAAAATGCATCGGGTTTTGGAAGGGGGGGTGGGGAGCGTGGCTCCAAAACCTTGATGCAGTTTTTTGGGGATTGGCGTGGCATCCAAAGTTTTTATGATTTTTTTTGGGGTTGTAATCACCTATCTTGGCACAAAATTTGGTGGCTCTAGCTCAAATACTGTAAAAGATATAAGCATTTATGTTTTTAAACTGCGGGGGGGCTGGGGGCAGAATGCGTTGGTGGGGCTCCAAAAATTTGATGCAGTTTTTGGGGGGTCGTTACCAGTTATCTACCTACCAAATTTTGTGACTCTAGCTCAAACACTATGGAAGATACACGCACTACCATTTTTAGCGAAGGGTTGGGCGGTTGAGGACGGCTAGGGCAGTATAGATGGGCTTGGCATCAAAAGTTTTAATGAATTTGGTTGGGGATCGTCAACACATATCTCGGCACCAAATTTGATGTGTCTAGCTCAAAAAGTGTAGAAGATATGTGCATTCTTGGGGTTAAACTGCGGGTGGGCTGGGGGCGGAATGGGTGGGCGTGGCTTCAAAATTTTCGATGCAGTTTTTTGGAAGGTGTTAGTAACTATATTTTCCCTAAATTTAGTAGTTCTAGCTGTAAGGGCTTGCGAAATAGCTGGATTTATCTATTTTGCGTTATCGAGTTTATCGATCAACTTGAGACTTTAATTTACTATGCCATAGATAAAGAGATTTGCAAAGTTTCAAGTCTCTAACTTGAAGGGTGTGGAAAAAAGTTGCGAACATACGGACGGACAGACGGACGGACGGAAAGACACCATGACGGACATTGCACAAACCCAATAAACCCCTTACCTTCGGTATCGAGTGTAAAAAGTTAAAAAGTTTACGTTAAAGCTCTGGGAAATTTAACAAGAAAATTAGTGGTCCAACATTTGTTGCATGGATTGAGCAAAACCCAGAAAAACCCAATCAGACCAGCGGTAGATTAGTGATTAGTGGTTACGATTAGATAAAGAAAAATGGATCGATCGTTTTAGTTCTGGAGTTGAGGTATCCAAAGAGACACGAGAATAAAGCATGTTTCACATGATATTGCAACTTATGCAGATGACATCGCAGTCATATACAATTCCAACTGTTGCATAGAAGCTGCTAATGGACTACTGGGTTACGTTAACACACTTGCAGATTGGTGCAAACGATGGAATCTCAAGATCAATCCGCTGAAAACAACCAACACCTGTTTCACACAAAAAGGCTAGTGATGAATACCCCTGCTATTCAGCTCGAGGGAGTTACCCTTGACCAGCCTTATCAAGCCAAATATCTTGGCATCACCCTAGACAAGCGCCTTACTTTTAGGCTACATTTTAAGGCCACGGTGACAAAATGTGGACACAGAATACAGCAACAGCAATGGCTAATCAATAGAAGGAGCACCATGCCGCTTAGGTGCAAAAGAGCTGTATATGCCCACGGTATTGTTCCAATTTGGCTTTATGGAATACAGATTTTGTCGATCGTAGCCAAATCAAATTATAAACGTATACAGGTGCTGCAAAATCGGGTACTTAGACAGATCATAGGCTGTCCCTGGTATGAACGCGGTTCTACACTTCATAGAGACCTCAATCTGCATACAGTGGAAGAGGAGATTGGTAGACATACGAGCAGATACAGTGACAGATTGCTAAGACATCGCAGCCTATTCGCATGACGACTACTTCCAGCTCGCTCTCTAAGGTGACTTAAATGGCTTGGCTTCGCCAAGACAATAGGTCTCCAATAACCAATAATCCTCATACTTTATTATGGGGATTGGTATTTTTTTTCATTTTCTTCCATGTGCTGTAAAGGTACTTTTATGTTTGCATAGGTTCTACACTTAATAAATCATCAAAAAAAAAAAAAAAAAAAAAAAAAAAAAAAAACGATGCATTGTAAACAAGCGTCAAAAGTGAACACGACAAAAAAATTTTGTAGTGCGAAAAAAATAAAGTCAACGATTTTCAAAGCGTCTAAATATTTGCAGGTATGTTCATAGAACTGTTGTTTAGAAAAATGCATTTAAGCTTTTAAAAAAAAATTGAGCCACCATATTAATTACTCAAACATTGCTAGTTTCAGATAATTGTTTAACATGTATAACATTCATTGGGACGACGCTTCAGCGTTTTTGAAAACTAAATTTTATATGTAACCTTATATTAAAATATTTAAGTATTCCGATATTCTCTTCAAAAGATTCATGATATTACTTATGATCAATTATTTTATTTAAAAGCCAAAAATATTATCAAGAATGTCCAAAGCCTCAGCAAAAATCTTTCATACTCGCTTAACATATATATTTCCTTGCCATTTGCAAGTGTTACTAACGGTTTTCTTTTTAAATACTATGTGTTCTATGTTGCATAGCTGTTTATTGACTCACAATTTTTAATCGAGGCTTATTCGGTGGGCCCATCGAAAATGCTGATGTTGCTGTTGCGCTGCTTTAGTTGATTAGAGAATATATAAGCGAGAGAGCGCTATTGCTGTTAGCTGGACATTAAATTATCTAGTCGGAAAAAAATTATAAAACTAATTCGAATATATTTGTGCGCAAGATTTAATAAAACGCATTACGATACTGCAACGAAACACCCATGACTATGCTCGACTGCTGCTAGCGTGACCTCTGTCCAATTCCTGCTGGGTCTTTTTAACGTAACAGCTTCTTCGCCGTTTTAACTTGCTTATGTTACTTGGCCATCAAATGTCTTGGAGCACCATGTATTTTTTCCATGTGACTCGGTACGTTCAGTCTTATTCACTATAATTCTGGGTATCAGAGAAAAACTACGTTAAGCTCCGAGATTCGTTGGATTATTCACTACTATATACCAGTATCTGAGTCGGAAGATGTCGACGACAACAGCGCCTGACAAACTTAGATAAGCGGCTGGAACAGATTGGACAGTGCCGACTAGAATCGTCACGCGCCGCCCAAACGGCTAAAAGACAATAATTTCGGTTTCTTAAACTGATGCACAATACTAACAACGCCAAAAATATCACCTGTTTCCCTGTTGCACAATACACAAATTGATTTAATGCGTCTGGCCCTTATAATTGCTTATGCCGTGTGCACACGAATTCGAAATATTCTTCAAGCTTTATGGAGCCCAGTCGGTCAAGGTGACCGCTGCGGGTACAGTTTAGCAGTTTAACTTTAATTTCGGCACTAACACCGGCCTTCAGAAAAAACATTCGTTTTGATCCACAGCTATTTAAGTAATGACTCGATGCAGAATAGAAAAATGCGTACTTGCTAATATAACTACCAATAGACCAAAAGCAAACGACGATTGCTGCCTGGAAGAAATGCAACTGTGAAGTGGCGTGAGTTTCTTCCATCCGCTTTGTGCTTTGTCTTCTTGATCAAAAAGGCGAATGCGCGTGCGAGCGAGACTTACTATCGTGGGTGTGAGGTAAACAAAGATCACTGAGAGCAGAGAGAGGGAATTTCATCGTTGAAATCTAAACAGTAGTTGGTTTAAGAAGTGCAAAGAGATAAGTGTTCTCTTGAATCGCAATTCCAAGGCAAAGGTAAACGAAAAAATGTTGTGTTAAGTCTTTCTGTTTATCTGTCGTCTACAAATGCCAGAATTAATCGAAATCTAGAAGTACGTAAAACTGGTGCAAATTTTTCTTCATAATCCATCAGATATTCTTGCGTAAAGCCTCGCGCTACAAGTCTTGCTTCGGACTTAGTTGCCGAATCCATCTTGTTTAATAGTAAACACCTGTTTACAATCAGTTATATTTTTGTTTTGAGGCTTTTGTACCAAAAACTATGTATTGTTTTAAGAGTGGGAATCTTATTTATCTTGAATTGCCTTTTCCCAGTTAATCTTGTCATCCCGATATTTAATTTCTTCAAAACAATTTGGAATATTATTAAAGTAAGTATGACAATTCAATAAAAATTTTTCTAATAATCTATAAGAAATTTCAGGTTTGTCTTTCAATCTCTCACTGCGTCTGATTTCTTCGTTCTCACCAGTAACTACGACTGGATCGGTATTCTTCAGATTTGTGAAATTTTCACAAGGCGGTATAGTTATGTTTGAACCGTCATTTACAGGTTCAATATATTCCATTTCTGGTAACGGAAAGCAAGACTGAAAATCGATTTCCTGTTTTTCGCTTTCATTTTCCAAACAAGAATCTTCTAATTGTTCCAGTCTTTCGTTTTGGATCATTGAGTCTTCTGACTGTGAAGTACAGTCTTCTACCGACCTTGAATTCAACATATTTATTTTGTCGACCACAACATCTCTTGCTGTCATAAACTTCCTTGACTCTACCTTCCACAGTTTTATTTATTTATTTAATGTCTACTACGAGCAGCTGACAAATCTAAATTAATTATAATTATAATATTGAAAAGCATAATTAAATTAATTAATTAAAAAAATATATATATTACAATTTTATCTGAAATAAAACTCAAAATTAAGATAAAAAATTTAAAAAGTTAACGTTAACGCTCTGGGAAATTCAACATAAAAATAAAAATAACTGGTCCAACATTTGTTGCGTGGATTGGGAAAAACCCAGAAAAACCCAATCAGACCAGTGGAAGATTATTGATTAGTGGTTATGATTAGATAAGGCAGAAAGGATAGATCGTTTTAGTACTGGAATTGAGGTCTCCAAAGAGTTACGGGAATAAAGCCGGTTAGAGTCTGAACAAATAACACGAAATGGTTCATGAATTAAATAGTTGCTCAAGCACCAATCGATGCTAAGTGGTGTGAAGTAACGGGTGGATCTAATTGGAACAGTTAAATTTATGCGACTCAAAAGAACTGATGAGTCGATTTCCCCATTAAGTAGATAAGTGATGAATACTACACCATCCATAATTCTACGGTTCAAGAGGGAAGGAAGATTAATTAAAAGAAGTCTACTTGAATACGGGGGTAGGTCTATCCCAGGAACCCAGTTAAAACTTCTAAGCGCAAACAGAAGAAATTTCTTCTGCACAGATTCAATTCTATCCTGGTGAATCCTGTATTGCGGGGACCACACACAAGATCCATACTCCAGGATGGGACGTACCAGGGATGTATATAACATTTTAGTGGTGTAAGGATCATTAAACTCTTTTGACCACCGCTTGATGAAGCCAAGTACATTTATGGCCTTATTGACCATCGACGATATGTGAGAAACAAATTTTAACTTGCTATCAAGAGTGATGCCTAAATCTTTAATTTCGAAAACGCGGACAAGTGGTGAAGCATCAAGCAAGTAGTGAGCAGAATGAGGGGTACCTCGACAAAAGGACATGATTTTACATTTTGAACAATTTAAATTGAGTAAGCTATAACGGCACCAGGCCGACAGTGCACCCAAGTCCGACTTTAAAAAGTTACATAGAGAATCATCATTATAGGTGAAACATAGCTTTACAGCATCAGCAAACATATAAACACGTGAGTTAGTAATAACAGCAGGAAGATCGTTAATAAATATATTAAATAGCAATGGTCACAGGTGACTCCCCTGAGGAACACTAGAGGTAACACAAGTAGATTTGAATACAGAAGATTTAAAAACTACTGTTTGTGTTCCAATAATATTTAATTTTTGAAGCAACTAAGAATGACTAACAGAATCAAATGCCTTACTTAAATCTGTGTAAACGACGTCAGTTTGCATTTTGGCCTGAAACTCTTTGATAACAAGTGAGGTAAACTCAAGTAGGTTGGTGGTAGTAGATCTTCGCCTAGCAAAACCGTGTTGATAAGGGGATAAAATTGAACCACATAAGTGCTGCAATTGAGAGAATATAATTTTTTCAAAGACTTTCGGAATGGCAGACAACTTGGATATACCCCTATAGTTTTTACCGTTAGACTTAGAAGAATTTTTATGAAGTGGAATAATAAAAGATTCCTTCCATATACCAGGAAACACAGCTGAGTCAACCGATAAGTTAAATAATTTATGTAAAGGTTTACAAAGTGAATCCGCACAGTATCTAAGTATACAACCTGGCACTCCATCTGGACCTGGCAAAAAGCCGGGTCTGATAGAGTTAAGGTCGCCTAGTAGCGTACACTCAGCTATAACGGGGACATAAATGCAGTTTGACGCTTGGACTTGAAAAGGATAGGAATTATTGCAACTATATGAACTCGATGAGTATACCGATTGAAAATACTCAGCAAATAGATCGGCTACTGCCTGATCGGAATTTGCTTTTGTATTATCAAGGTAAACCGAGGATGGCAAGCAAGAAAATTTACGTTTAGAGTTAACAAATTTATAAAACTGTTTAGGATCACGGGAAAAGTTTGATCTGCAACTATTTAGATAATTGTTGTTACAAAAAATGTTTACAGAAATAAAATTTGACTTTGCAATTATATACGAGAATAAATTTATAGTATTTCCAGATTTTTAAAATTTTTTATAGGATCTCGTTTTCACGTTTTTTAATTTTGATAGTTCCTTCGTAAACCAAGGTGGTTTATTTTCACTTAAAGGAACAGTGAGGGGAACACATATATCCAAATGCGAATTCAAAGTCCTGTAAAAAATGGCAATGGCAGTTTCTATATCACTACAAGAATAAAGTTGAGACCAATCAGAATGCTGAAGCAAATAATTAAATTTAGTAAAGTCAGTTTTACGAAAGCAACGTGTCTTTAAAGAATTGTTAGATGCTGGTCTAATGTTAAGAAGTTCGAAGGAAAGTTCTAAGGTTGGATTGTAGGCATCTTCGGGAAGCACTAAAGGGTGTACTCTACTAACATTACATTAAATATCTACTGTTATGCACCCTGTTAACTTGTGATAGGCCTAACTCTAAAAGGCCATCGATAAAATCATCAGAAGTGGCTGGTAATTGCGCTGAAGATGTGTCATTCACAGACCATACAACATGTGGCAAATTAAAATCACCAACCACTATAAGTTGATCCATATCCGTCAACAACGACGACACAAGCTGCAGGGCATTCAGATGGGATTTGTAAATGTTATTATCAGAATTGGGAGGGATATATGAACAAGTAATATACAGTGAGCGGCCTCTTAATAATATATTAGCACATATGAACTCAATATCTGGATGATCATGAGAATAAATCTGTTCAGAGGAAATACAAGAATCAACGGCAATGAGAACACCGCCCCCCTTGCGGGAGGTGCGATCGCATCTGTACAAGTTATACTTATTAGGCAAAACGGAATAATCAGATATATCAGGTTTTAACCAGGCTTCTGTGAGTGCAACTATCTGTGAATCAAAGGATAGGCTGTTTACATATAGTTTAGAAAGTTTAGTGTTAAGGCCTCGAACTTTTTTTTTTTTTTTTGCCGCCGAAGTTGAGCAACAGGTTGGCTAACAGTTGGTACACTACTAAACCTACTATCGTTATTATTTATTTTACGCCTATTCACATACTCCTTGACAATGAGCTGCGGTGGCCAAAACTTTCCAGAACAAATTTTCGAGAAAAGTTCGGGCGTAACACTCAATTTGAAAGAAGATATGGTTCGGGCTTGTTTAAACTTAAACTTTTCAACAGTTATAAGTGGTGAGTCTATTTTAGGTGTACCTAGAGTAGGATTAATAGGCACACAAGCTGTTGGAACAGAAAGCTCAGATGTTAAATTATTCGGGGAAAGATTATTGTTGGGATTTCTTGCCGGCGAGTTAAATAGCATTAACGGGCTAGCAATTGAACCCGTTGGTAGGTTATTAAATGCAGTATGCATTGTTTTAAAACCTACATAGGTCTGTCTCATGAATAGATTAAACTCCTTCTATACCTCATTACAGGACCCACAAAACCATTTAACGCCTATCACTGCAATGAAGCAGTCCCGTATTTTGGCCGTAAAGCCAACACACTTCATGTGTATCACATTGTCACACAATCTGCACAGAATGAAGTCTTGGTTGGATGCAACAAACTAGCATATTGATTTTAAGTTGAAAAAATAAAAATATTAATAAAAATTAAAAAGTAATATGCTTTATCAAGAAGATGTAGGGTTCACGAAAGTAAGTGTGAAGGAGTTGATGCAATGAGCACGATAAAACGGTAAAAACCAAGAGAGCGAGAGAGCTTGAGTGCGTTGGCAGATACAACTACAACTACAAGTACTTCGTATAAGAGCGGACGTAAGCGGGTGAGGACTGATGCTGGAGTGCAAGAGCAAGAAAATTAGACAGGCTGTTTGTTGTTAGTGGACGAAATAAAATACACAACAAGCACAGAATTAGCAAATGCAAATATACGTACGTATGTACATATGTTTTTTAAAGCAACTGCAGCGTTGATTCTACTGCAACTTCAAATGTTATTTAAGTCAGCAACTATTATTTTGCACACGTAAATATATACAACGTATATTTGCGATCACTGCTAGAATCGTTTACCAAATAAAACCAAGTAACACTCCGTGCACAAACACAAGAAAACAATTACTTATTGAGAGCCCTCAAAACACAACCGTCACCAACGAAAGACAAAAGCTTATTAACCATTTAAACCATTTGGTTCATATCCAACGAGTATACATTTAATCGATTTTTCATCGAACTTTCGTTTTCTTACTTCATTAAAAACGTATACTGTTGAGACAAATATCTTAAGATATTTCAAAACAGGCTATTTATTATGCCACATTTTAAATGGTGTTCTCCTTATATCTTTAAAAGCTCTAGTTGGGCATCTATTTATTAAATCAGTTGCAGTTAAAACTGCTTCACCCCAAAAACTTTTATGCAGTTAAGCTCCATTGGTTAATGGAACGAGCCTTTTCTGTAATTGTTCTGATCATTTGTTCAGAAACACCATTTAGCTGTGGAGTGTGAGGAATAGTCAAATGATGGCTGATACCTTTTTCAGAACAAAAATCATGCATCTCTTTAGACAAATATTCCCTTCCATTGTCAATATAGAAATTTAAGATTAAATGGCTTTGTCCTCTGACAATAAAATATTTAAAACCGAAAACAAATCCGATTTATACGTTATTAAATACGTCACACAATAATGTGTGTCCTGATCAATAAAAACTACATAATTATTATTATTATCGATTGTACACGGTGTTATCGAACCACAGATATCGGAATGAATAACAAATAGGGGCCTATTAATGAAATCTTCATTTTTATATTTTTCAAACTGGAGTCTCGATAACTTTCCATTAATGTATGCTTCTCATAGTTGATTATTTTCATCTACCTCAAAACTAATATCTTCAAACATATCGTACCGTTTTATTTCCATAAATTTGCCAACACTTATTTGTCCCAACCTTTCATGCCACAATTGACTTTCAGCACTTGTTAATTTTAAATTACATGCATATGCTTTGTTGTTTATTTCAAATTAAACAAATAAACTCATATATACTATATGCTCCAGTGAATACTTATTGACCAATCTTGGTGACTTTTACACCTTCTGAATTAAATTTTACAGTCGTCCGAGTATTTTGCATTTTGCGCACAGATAATAGATTATGCGGGACGTCTTTGCAGGATAGCACATCCTTTAACGTTATCTCATTACCTTGAGTTTTTAATTGTACAATTCCTTTAGCTGTTGCATGGATATTTTCTCCTTGTTTAGCTATTGCAATTTCCATGGGATTTTCCAAATTGACATCGTCGACAAACAGTATTTTTTCTTTTATTAAATTGTCCGAAGCTCCTGAGTCTAAGGTAAACGCAACCTCGCTTCCATTTGAAGAATCAACCAACTGCCTCATCATAAATGCAAATCCGCGATCTACCTGAGCTGTTGCTTCTTGAGCTTGTTTTTCTTTTTCACTATTGTTTATGTTTTGATTGCTATTTAATTACATGAAAACAAAACAATCCTTTTTCACATGACCAAGTTTCCCACAGTGGTAGCATTTACGTATTTGCTTTATTTTATTTTAAAAAAAAACTAATGAGTGTTAGAACTCACGAGCGATGTGTTAACAGCCGTTTGTACCTGTTTGATTGCTATATATTAGCATAAAAAAGAAAAGAATAGTTTATTGAACTTAGTTTTCCTTTCTCCAGTTTCTCTGTTTTTTTTTTTTTTTCTACTTAACTTTATTCCGAGTGTTCGGCAACTGACCTTTACAAATGCATCGCTGAATACACTTTCGTAATTTGTGTACATCTTTGCATTATTGTATAGCAAGGGCTGTTAGAAAGTGTCATAAAGGAAAAACTGGGAAGAGTATGTATGATGAGCACCAGCAAAAGTGATATTTGACTGCCTTGGAAGACAAAAAGAGAGAGAAGTCTTTATTGTTGATTTGGTTGTTTTAAGTTAGAACTTCTAACTCAACAAAACCTCCTGCTGCTGACTTCTGTTATTTAATAACATTTATCTACAATTAGAACACACAAACAAAGAAACATACCAACAAATAAATACAGGAGAAGTATTTGCAGAAGCCTGTTTATTTTTGCAATAAATAAGATTCTTGGATATGAATGATAGCTTGCCTGCCTTGCGTATTCTATGACCTTTTGATACCTGTCCTACCCCACAAAACACTTGGACTAGCAACTGATATGCACCTAGACAATCAAGTATGTATCTTGAGCTAAAAACTGTGCTTCTGCAAGCACTTGTCCACAAAACTATTTTTCTTCCCCCATTATTGCGCTTGAGTAAAATAAAACAACAAGATTTTGTCTTCCAAGGCAGTCAAATATCAGTTTTGCTATTGCTGATCATACATACTCTTCCCAATTTTTACCCTATGACACTTTCTAACAATCCTTGCAATACAGTTATGCAAAGATGTACACAAATTACGAAAGTGTATTCAGTAGTGCATTGGTAAGTACACTGAGTCAAAAAAGTATTGGCACACTTAACAAATCAGAGTTTCGTGTGCAACAACTTTTCTGCAAATTAAGCCTTGTCAAAATGGAAAACGGTTTTCATTAAACGCATTTGTTAACAACAAAATCAAAGAAAAAAAAAATGTATTTATGCTATGGATTTTTAACATAACCTTAATAAGTAAAAAAAGGCACAAATTTACATCAAAAAAGTAATGGCACACCCTGTATTTTAGCTGCGCGTTTGGCGCAACAGCGGTGAACTCCCGTTATTTTTCACTTTTTCTTTCAACTTAGTCGTTCGTTTTCGGAGTAGAAAATGACTGCAATCACTTTTGATCGCTATTTTAACAGAAGAAGATCAAAATGGCAAGAGATGCAGAAATTTCAATTCAAGTGCGTAAATTTACCATAAAACTGTACTTGGAGAATAAATCTGTGAGGGTGCGAATATCGCAACCAACAATTGAGCTATTTTGGACATTTTATACAGACGTGACTGTGACAAAAGCAGTGCAAAGCCTGTATATCAGCATCAGTAGGGCAAAGCTTCTCTTTTAGTAACAGAGAAAGGCGCTTAGCTTAAAAGCTCTAATGTCAATGCACATGCACAGCTGATGCAAAGAAAAGCTCGATCTGTCAAATCGAAGCTTTTTCTAATTGGCACATACTTCCGCTCTGCGCATGCCCTCCATTCTTTGGTAAGCTCTTTTGGAGGCCAGAATTGTATAAAATCAAGATCGCAGTTTTCGTATTTTTTAACACTCCACGTGCGAAAATACGGAGATTCGAATCGACCATATCCGAGCCAGCGCACCACCGGCATCGTTTTATACCAGTTTTTATTAAATCGCCTCGGCTCTACAACCCTGCGCTAAGTGTATTTCAACGATTTTGTGAAATTCTCGGACCTTAAGCAACATTTACATCGCTACATAACAGTGCCTGTGCGATCGGTGGCTCGTCAGAGCTATAGCTAAAGTTTTGTGGAGTGTGTGTTCGCATCAGATCCATAATATTAAATCGAACGCTGACCCTGTGCGGCAGTGAACGCCTACGACAGCACAGCGTTACATCACGCCTACCACGCATCTTGCGCACACACTTCACAAGCAACGCACATACCCCCACGCTTATTGCATTCTGCCGCCTCGTAAGACTACGTCTACTCTACAAACCATATTGAAAGGTTTATCTCCCGCTAATAGTCGACTTGTGAGTAGAAGCGTTCTAGATGTACCACCAGTTGCACTCTGTTTGGATCCTAGACTTGGTCTATCACCTGCTCCAAAACAGCTAATCGGACTTCAAATAAGTGCTTTAAACGCCAATAGTTAATACAGATTATAACAAAATTGGAAAACAGTTCGCTTGAAATTAAAATTTATTAATACTAGATATATTCTTATTTAATGTTAATTATTTTATAGTTTCGCGCTTTTACTGATTTGTTGCAACTGCCAAATTTAACTTTCATCACCTACAGCCAATTCGCGTCAACAGGCCTGCTGACTTCATTGGACAAATAAAGGTCGTAAGTACGGCTTTGCCGGATATATTTGGTTAATCAAAACAACAGAAAAAGGGAACATTATATTTGCATCAAACTTGTAAGAGCGCTTATTTTATTCGTAACGTAATTTGTAACCAAATATTTGGATTCTTTATATTAGCCTTATGCCTTAATCTCGATTAACTTTTGAAATGTATGCTAATCGAAAATATCTGGAAATGGAATAATGTATTCTTGAAGTAAAATGAATTAAATAATTTTCTTTGAAGGCATCTTAAGTATTTAGAACCGCAGTGATGTTTAGGGTAGGACTGCAGTATTATTAGAGATTTTACAGGTAGGGTAGGTATAGAAGGAGAACAGGCCCATCTATGTATGTTCTCCAATGATGGATAAGTGATCCGAGTCTCAATCCGATCCCAAGAACTCTGGTTTAAATTCCCGTCTACCGTCTTATCTTTTCAGACAGAATGTGTATGCTGAGAAGACACTGCTGGTGTTTGTTAAATAATAACTGGCGCCCAGCGTAAGGCCCTACAGAACGGGAATAGTGCAAAACGAGACAGATAGCGCATCGAAGTATTGTATGTATTACATACCCCCGCGCTTCCTTTTAAACCCCTTTTCCAAATACCAAACCAGCCTCCACCCATATTACTTTGAATTTAGATACTGGGGGTAACTTTTATCTTACTCGGAGTAGCTTGCATTTTGATTACCGTCGGAGCTAGACCAGGAGATAATAGGCCTGATAATAAGTCGGTTCTAAGCCATGTAAGGGATACCTAGCTTTTAACCATATTTTCAAGTAGGATCTGAGAACTTTTCAGACTTGATTTTCGGTTTGTCACTTTTTTAGTTGAAATAGATACACATCCAATTAAAGGCAGTTGTCTTTACTCATTAGTCAATTTCGTTTATTCTTTTTGCCTATTAAGTAGTAATTTTTTAACAGTGAAAAAGAAAGAACAAAAAATAAATAGCATATTTGCTATGGCTGTAAGACGGAGTCAGGAAGACTTGAGGGCTTTAGCTTCCAAGGAACCTTTTATGTGTACTATTTGCAATGAATCAGACCCAGGTACTGACGTTGTAGAAAGGCCCTGCCAACATAAATTTCACAAATCTTGTCTTGAATGGCTGGCGACTAATGAAACTTGTCCTATATGTAGGCACCCTTCTTCACGAGCCATGATGCAAATTAGAGAATGCACAATGGAATCTAGAACTCCATCTACACAGCGTGGTTTAGACCCTCAAACTAATCCGCAAACTCAGACCATTCCTAAAACGCGTGCCAACACTAGATCGACTTCTCGTCAAGCATCGAATTCCAGTAACAACCGATATAATCTCAACGCGAATGCAAGACGCGATGCTCCTCGATCTAGAGTAAGCTCAGAGCCAAATGATTTGTCAGAGGATCGTATCCAGCAGCTTATTTCAAGTTCGCTAGAAAACTTCCGAGTCAGCATGACTGCAGCTATGACTGAACATCTTAGCTCAGCAGTTCGGAGCTTGACATTGTCTGCGCACTCCCGCAATGCCCGAGATGACGGTCAGCTTGAACGGGAGACTGACAGCGCACCTCCGTTACGACTAAGTAACGCGAGTAATGCTCGCAATAATAACCAAAGGCCAGAGTATTCTAATGTCAGGTCAAACTTAAATGATTCAGGTGTTGATCAGCCCAAAAGAATTTCGAGTGTCATTTCGAATTGGCGTATTAAATTCAGTGGCTAAGCTAATGACATTCCAGTCGAAGATTTCATTTACAGAATTAATTGCTTAGCATCTCAATGTTTGAATGGAAATCATGATCTAATAGTCCAGTTTGCACACCTCTTGTTCTCAGGTCCGGCATTATCATTTTATTGGCGTGTCCATCGAACCGCTGAAGACATGAATTGGTATGAGCTGTGTTGTCGTTTGCAGCAGAGATATCAGAATCAGCGAACTGATCGTGATATTAATGATGCGATTATTCGTCGCAAACAAGGCAAAAACGAAAGCTTTGACGATTTTTTAGATGTTGTCTTATCGATTGCCGACTCTTTACGTGAACCCATGCAAGATAGCATTCGCTCTAAGCCATCACCTTGACCAACCATGCCCAGAAACTCTCTGAATTCCCTCTCTCTCGAACAAATCCCTGAACAGGAGGCGAATGTCGAAGATGAAAATATAGAGGATGTCTGTGTTGATCGCACGTCGAAGAACCTTAAGTGTTGGAACTGTGACGAACAGGGTCACAGATACCAGGATTGCCTCAAGCCTTGTCGTATTTTTTGTTATGGCTGTGGTGCCCGAGAAACGTATAAGCCCAATTGTGCTAAATGTAATCCGAATTCGGAAAACTAGGCATCGGATATTCGCCGTATTCCGCAAGGGGATATCCAACATTAGCCTCGGATTCACATGATGCCCAATCCACCACAATCAAACCTTTACCTGCCATATCTCTCTCCTCACCGGATGTATATAATCTGTTTAAGCCGAAAAGTAAGCAGTGGCATCTGCAACTCCCCACCCTAACAGAGTACGAAAGCTCACGCTCTTGTCTCCAAGCTTTCCAATGTAATTAGCCTGTTAACAGCCTGCTGAGCATGCTCAGTAGGCTTTCCAATTCAGTATTATTTTACAAGTCCAATAAAGAGCTTCTAATTACCAAAACCCGCAAGCAATTTAATATCAACCCGTAAAATCTTTCAACTCGCCGTGTGTGAATTATATACAAGGAATTCCATCGCCTCTTCATTTTCATGGTCCTTCGAGCCGGATATTTATAATAATAATTATCGCTCGCCCCAGCAAGCTACGGTGGAAATACACTCTTCAACCACAACTACACACCTCTATTTTAAACCAGATAAGTAATATATTTTCCAGCTACATATATTATTTATATGCGCAAGTAACTTTATTAAGTATTAAACGTAGCCCGTTTAATCTTTCCTAATAGAGTTATTACTTGCACATTTTCAATTTATACTTTGTCCGTTTTGTCTCCTTACATATGTACGTACATACATACATATATTTAAGAGAAAGAAAAAAAAGGTTTAATTTTTGGCGGCAACAAAGTAAAATTAAAATATAATAAACCCAACAAATGTTTCCAACTCCATTCGCCACCACTTGTTGTGTTATATCCATATTTAAATCCAATAATAACTTTTTTTTTTTTGACAAATTCTATATTGTGTAAATTATTTGTCTTAAAAATCACCCACCAAAAGTGCAAGACATACATACATATGTTGGTCACTGACTTCGTGCCGTTCCAATTCCACTCATCACAGCACAATCAGTAACCAACGGTGTGAGATACCCTGCACATTTTTTCCGAAAACTGGGGTATATATGTTTTTCCAAATAACTTGCAAAATTCACAAAATACCCTTCCGCAAGTGGGGTCTATCCGACTAAGCATCTGCTGATAACATTTAATTATTATTGTATTTATTTATTATAAAATATATGTTTTCATACCAAATAAGCCAATTACATGCAGACATAAGTCAACGGTGGCACTCCGCTCATACAAACATACAACCATGTTTGTCACTGACTCCAAGCCGTTCCGATTCCACTCATCACAGCATATGCAGTAACCAAAGGTCTTGAAGTACCCTATACTCTTTTCCTCAAAAAGTGGGGTATATATGTTTTTCCAATAACTTGCAAAATTCACAAAATACCCTTCCGCAAGTGGGGTCTATCCGACCAAGCAGCTGCTGTTACCATTTAAATATTATTTTTTATTTATTATAAAATATATGTTTAAAAAAAAAAAAAAAATCAGACATAATAGATAAAAATATACCTATACAAAAAAAAAAAAAAAAAATATCTATAATTTTCTACATACAAAAAATTTCTAAGTACATATACAAAAAAAAATAATAAAACAAAAAAAAATATTTTATTCGGTTTTAATACTATATTAATATAATATATATTTATATAAAATATACATTTTTTTTTTTGGTACGTTTCCTGTTGTTTTAATAATTAAAGTTTCCGGCTCCATAGTGAGTCTATTATGTCCGAGGACCAGAAGAAACAAGCGAAACCACGTCCTTCATTGTCCATTCGTCGTTCAACCTTATCAACTGTTCGTAGCTTGTCCGTTTCATCTGTTTCCAGAAAGAAACCGTTCGCGCCTCCATCTAAACAAGAATATTTAGCTATTCCGCAGGACAGCGCACGTGTGACCAGACAAGTTACTCAAAAAACATTAGATAATTCCAAGATGGCATTGAACGAGTTCATTGCTGTGTCGGACAAGCTCAGCCAATTTGAGGCTAGATTTGCAGGCTCGGCAGGCGCATCCCTGTTTACACTTCAAGTGCGTCGGGATCAGATCCGATCCATATGGGAGAAAGTGGAGTTAGCTTTCGAACAGGGGTCCCAAGGCGCCGGATCCAGTGAAGATTTTGAAGCTATGCAAGCCAAGTACGAGCATTGCTATACAGTTTATGAACGCTGTGTCGCTCAGCTAAGTGAGGGCATCGACGCTGCTTCCACCCAAAAGCAAATACAGCCCATGGCTCCATCCATATCCAGGGGTTATTATCTCCCCCCATTGACACAGAGGTCTTCGACGGAGACTATCTGCGGTGGCCGACCTTCCGTGATCTTTTCACAGCAAATTACATCGATAATCCTCGATTGACCCAAGTCGAGAAACCGTTCACCCCAACACTAAAACTAGTGGCGAGGCTAAAGGTATAGTTTCAAAATCTCCATTAACAAATGACAGTTTTCAATCCGCGTGGCAGAATCTCTCGGAAAGATTTGAAAATAAGCGGCTGTTGGTTAACAGCCCCAAAATTTCTCCAAATGGCGGTCACCGATAGGGCAGCCTACATCAAACAGCTCCACCTCTGTTTGAATTGTTTCGCCAGAGGGCACCGATAGGGCAGCCTACATCAAACAGCTCCACCTCTGTTTGAATTGTTTCGCCAGAGGGCACCAGCCTAAAGACTGAACAAGTAGCTTTGACTGTTACACGTGCAAAGGTCGCCACAATACTCTGTTGCATTGTGGCGACCCTCCTACCCAAGTGGTTCCCAAATCACCCTTAAGCTCTGGTGCCACTCCATATATACCAAATCAAAATTTACAGTCCACTTCAACCCAAAGTCCGGCAAATATCCACAACTATTTCACGTCCAACACGCAAGGCGTTCTTCTAGGCACTGCCATAATTAACATATGCCACCTAGGCACGAGTTATAAGGCTCGTGCGTTGATTGATTCTGGCTCCGAAGCAACATTCATTTCAGAACGAATGTTTAGAATCATCAAACTTCCATTTAAACGTGTGACAGCACAAGTTGCCGGACTAAATCAAGCCGTATCAGCCAATCCTGAGAAGTTATGTCACTTCAACATAGGATCCCCGATAAGGCCGCGAGTTCGCATTGATACGTCGGCATTTGTACTTCCAAGTGTGGCAGGGACTCTACCATCGCATCCGATCCCCGAAAGTTCTTTGAGAGACCTGCCTAATATTCCACTGGCTGACCCTTCCTTCTTCAGGAGTTCGCAGATAGATGTGCTATTAGGCGCAGATATCCTTCCATCCATTCTACTTGGCGGCTCCATTCCAAACGTTTGTGGCGCGTTATTGGGTCAAGAAACCATTTTCGGTTGGATCCTTACCGGCCCAATAGCTACTTGCGCTACATCCTCCATCTCTGCATTTTCCACACGCGTCACCCTCAATACTGACCAACGGCTGGAAAACCTCCTCACAAAGTTTTGGGAGGTGGAGGATCTTCCGGTGAAGCCGGTAAAAGAGTCTGATGCTATATGCGAGGATAACTTTATCGGCACCACAACAAGGGATGGAAGTGGCAAATATATTGTTACTCTCCCATTTAAAAATCCTGATCACATCAACTTAGGACATTCAAGGTCAATCGCACTTGCTCAGTTTCTGAAAAACGAGATTCGTTTAAACAGAAACTTTCCTCTAAAAGAGCAGTACGACTCCGTGATTCAGGAATATTTGGACTTAGGTCATATGAGACAAGTCCCCCCTCCTTCTGATACTGGGAACTTTTATCTTCCTCATCATGCTGTTTTCAAGCCTGATAGCACTACTACAAAAGTTCGCGTAGTATTTAACGCTTCCAGTCAGACCACTAACGGCAAGAGCCTGAATGATGTCCTTCATACAGGCCCAGTTCTCCAATCTGATCTAACTATTCAGATTTTGAAATGGCGTTTCTTCCGTTATAGTTTCAACGCCGATATCACCAAAATGTATCGGCAAATCTTAGTGAAACCAGTTCACACGCTCTTCCATAGGATCCTCTATCGAAATAAGGATCAAGAGCTCTGTGACTATGAGCTCAACACTGTCACGTTTGGGGTAAATTGCGCGCCGTTCCTGGCAATTCGCGTCTTACAGCAGCTCGCTAAAGATGTGCTAGCCCAGTTTCCGCGGGCTAGTGACATCATTTCCAATTATATGTATGTCGACGATGTACTAGCAGGAGCTCATACCAGGCAGAGCGCAATTGCCAGCATCAAGGAGCTTCAAGGAGCTATGGAATCAGCAGGCTTTCCATTGCGTAAGTGGACCTCATATGAAAAGGAAGTCCTCCGCGGTATTCCTAAGGACCACCTTTTACGCGAGGATTTTCTCGAATTCGAAGAAGCCAGCGTTGCTAAAACGTTGGGGATCCGATGGCAAGCCGCTACGGATGAGTTTTTCTTAGCCCAGTTTCCGCGGGCTAGTGACATCATTTCCAATTATATGTATGTCGACGATGTACTAGCAGGAGCTCATACCAGGCAGAGCGCAATTGCCAGCATCAAGGAGCTTCAAGGAGCTATGGAATCAGCAGGCTTTCCATTGCGTAAGTGGACCTCATATGAAAAGGAAGTCCTCCGCGGTATTCCTAAGGACCACCTTTTACGCGAGGATTTTCTCGAATTCGAAGAAGCCAGCGTTGCTAAAACGTTGGGGATCCGATGGCAAGCCGCTACGGATGAGTTTTTCTTCGCGCCCTCCAAGATTCCTACAAAGGAAACGACCTCCAAACGTGAGGTCCTGTCCGAGATAGCTTAGCTTTTCGATCCAGCAGGATGGCTGGCACCCGTCATCGTAAGCGCAAAGATTTTTATGCAGGAAATCTGGCTCCACGAGCTTGGCTGGGACGATCCAATGCCTTCCCAACTTGTGAAGCGTTGGGAGGATTTTACCGCCAATCATCCCCGTCTGGGAGATATTCGAGTCCCTAGATGGGTCTCCTTTCAGCCGAAAGCTACCATCCAGATCCATGGTTTCTGTGACGCCTCCCAAAAGGCGTACGGGGCAGCATTGTACGTTCGCGTGAAAATAGGCAACCAGGTTTCAGTCCACCTACTCACGTCCAAGACAAGAGTAGCTCCGGTCAAGACAGTGTCGCTTCCAAGACTCGAGCTTTGTGGGGCTGTTCTTCTGGCTGAATTATTTTCAGCCATCATTCCACAGATGCCCTTAACAAAGTTCGAATCGTTCCACTGGACCGACTCAACAATCGGTTTGGCCTGGCTGCGCAGATCACCCTGCTCCTGGACAAGGTTCGTCGCCAACCGGGTCTCCAAGATCGGCCAGATGACTGACGGTCAAGCCTGGGCACACGTATGATCTGAGGACAATCCAGCAGATATGGCAAGTCGTGGAGTATCACCACAAGAGCTGAAAGACAGCCATCTGTGGTGGAACGGTCCTGATTGGTTACGTCTCCCCCGGGGACAATGGCCTGCTCCATCGGATCCCAATCTTGAGACTGACCTAGAGCAACGTCCAGTTAAGGTCCTCATGGCGGAATTAGCACCATCGTGGGATCCTTTAGAACGTTTCTCCAATTTTGGTCGGGCTTTGCGCGTAATCGCTTATATGTTCAGATTCGCTAAGCGATGTCGCCAATCCCCGCTGTTATTTCCGACACAGCAACTTCAAAATAGTGAGCTTATAGAAGCTCAAGAGCGACTCGTAATCCTTACTCAACGGGATTCCTATCCAAAAGAATACAGGTGCCTCCGAGACAAGCGCAGCTTGCCAGCATCCAGCCACATTGTAAACTTCAATCCGTTTCTTGATCCAAAAGAGATTATGCGAGCTTCCGGTCGCATCTGCAAATCCAGCAACCTTCAATACGACGAACGGCACCCTGTTATACTTCCGTACTCGTGCTCATTTAGCCGTCTTCTTGTAGGGTTCACGCATCAAATCTCGCTGCACGGCGGGAATCAATTAATGATCCGCCTCATTCGTTCCAGGTTCTGGATTCCTAAGCTGAAGACTTTGATCACATCCGTGACCAACTCCTGTCAAGCCTGCGTAGTGTTCAAGAAAAGACTCCAGACTCAGCTTATGGGTAGCCTACCACAAGAAAGATCGACTTTTTCACGTCCTTTCACACATACTGGCATCGACTTTGCTGGTCCGTTCGACATTAAGAACTACACTGGTCGTGCCTGCCTCATTACCAAGGGCTATGTGTGTGTCTTTGTGTGCTTCAGTACAAAGGCAATCCATCTTGAAGCCACATCCGACTTGACTACGGGCAAATTCCTAGCAGCGTTTGCTCGCTTCATAGCAAGACGCGGTTGCCCGTCCAAAGTCTACTCCGACAATGGAAATACGTTTGTTGGAGCCTCAAGAGTCATCACTCGGGACTTCTTGGAGGCTACAAAATCACGCATCGAGACAACGTACAGTCACCACTGTCTATCGTGGCACTTTAATCCACCAAGTGCGCCACACATGGGCGGCTTGTGGGAAGCGGGGGTCAAAAGCTTCAAAGCGCTGTTTTATAAGTCGACCTCAACCATCAAGTATACTTTCGAAGAACTCTCCACCCTCCTCGCGAAGATTGAAGCCTGTCTAAATTCCAGACCAATTTCCCCGTTATCCGAGGATGCGACAGATTTGCTAGCCTTAACACCAGGGCACTTCCTGGTAGGAGGCCCACTACTCGACGTTAGTGAGCCGGAAATCGAGGGAAATGCAGCGTCAATTTTAAATAGATGGCAACGGCTCAAGGCACTCAACCAACACTTTTGTTTCCGTTGGAAAGAGGAGTACTTGAAGGAGCTCCACAAAAGGACTAAGTGGCAACTACCGGAGAGGAATCTGCAACAGGGCGACATGGTAGTTGTCAAGGAGGACAACCTACCACCCAACGAATGGCGTTTGGGACGCGTCAAGGAATCCTACCCGGGGCAGGATGCCCGGGTGCGTGTGGTCGATGTTCTTACGACCCGCGGGATCATCAAAAGGCCAGCGGCCAAACTTATCCTCCTTCCAATCCCGCACAGTCCAATTCCAAGCTCTATTCCAAAGTCATGACTAACCATCCTGTCCGTTAAGAGTATGTTGTTTATTTTTTTGTTTTGTTCATATTTCCCCAGACAACACTCGACGAGCCATGGCACCTACCTCCAAGAAAATGAAGCAGACTGAGCTCCCACGCGGTGTCAACTCTTTCCGCTGCCGGGTCTGCCGTGGTGTCCATGCCCTGAAGAAGTGCCAGCGCTTCATGCACCTCAACGCTGAAAAGCGTCTTCGGGCATGCTCAGTAGGCTTTCCAATTCAGTATTCTTTTACAAGTCCAATAAAGAGCTTTTAATTACCAAAACCCGCAACCAATTTAATTTCAACCCGTAAAATCTTTCAACTGGCCGTGTGTGAATTATATACAAGGAATTCCATCACCTCTACATTTTCATAATCTATTGCGTTTTAAGCCTTACCATGTGCGGTTACAGGAGTATAATGTGCAGAGATCTAAAATATTTAATGTGAATGGAATAATCTCCCGCACATCTCGTTCCTCCTTGCGAATGCGCAAGTTTTGGCAATGTAAACGATTTTTGCGAACTTGTATATAAATACCGTTGTCCATAAAAACAACGACATCCAACCTTTTATCAATTTGCAAATTTTTGATCAAGATTATTTAGCTCTTTTAGATAGTGCCAATAAAAGCGTTATTGGAGGTAACCTTGCTAAAAGAATTGTTGCCGAATGTTCAAACATCAAGAAAATGAAAGGAGCTGTGCGTACGGCTGATGGTCAAACACAAATGGTTGTTGGTGCAATTACAGTTCCTCTGATCTATAATTCAAGACAGGCAGACTTTCAATTCCTCATTGTATCTTCTATTGAGCAGAACGTTATTTGTGGTATAGATTTATGGAACAAACTCGGAATATTGATTTCCCCATTAAATGATCTCAATGAGATTAAAATCGAAGTTCCTAATGAGCCCTACAAATTAGATTTGTCGGCCTCCCAAAAAGCCCAACTTAAAGCAATAAATGATTTATTTCCGTCGTTCGCAAAGGATGGACTAGGCCTTACTAAATTAATAGAGCATGAGATCGACACAGCAGAAGCAAAACCAATCAAACAAAGATTCTACCCACTTTCTCCTGTGAAAGAAAAGCTTTTATGCCAGGAAATTGACCAAATGAGTCTTATGGATGTAATTGAGGAAGCTCCCAACTCACCGTGGTCATCTCCCATTATCCTACATAAAACCCGGAAAGGTTCGTTTTTGTTTAGATGCACGTAAACTTAACGCAGTCTTAGTTAGAGACGCATACCCAATTCCAATTATGGATGGTTTGCTCAGTCGTCTTCCACCAGTTTATTGCATTTCGAAGATTGATCTTTAAGGCTTCTTCTGGCAAATTTGCTTGGAGCAAAATTCACGTGCAAAAACAGCTTTCACAGTTCCGAACAGACCTCTATATCAATTTAAAAGAATGCCTTTTGGGTTAACAATTGCACCGCAGACTATGAGCCGTCTCATAGATTTGGTGATTCCCTATCAATTAAAATCGCATGTCTTAGTATATTTAGACGATTTGCTTGTTTTGTCTCATAGCTTCGAATCCCATCTGGTACATCTCTCTGAAGTAGCTACACAACTGCGTAAAGCTGGTCTAACTATTAACGTACAAAAAAGTCAGTTTTGCCTTAAAAAGGTTAATAATCTCGGATACATTTTAGGAGAAGGTACACTGCATGTCAATCCCGATAAAGTTCGTGCTGTCGAGGAATTTCCGATTCCAAAAACACAAAAGCAACTGAGAAGATTTCTTGGTATGACGGGTTGGTACCAGCGCTTCATTCCCAACTACTCTTCAGTGGTTTATTCGCTTACCGAATTGCTTCGAGGTAAATCTTTCAATTGGAATGTTCAAGCCCAATCTGCATTCGAAGCCATAAAAAGAAAACTGTGCTCAGCCCCATTTTTATTTAGTTCACCCACAGTATGACATGCCATTTATCGTGTAATGTGATGCCTCTCTCCATGGAGTAGGTGCCGTCTTAGCCCAGTGCGACGAATCAGGGTGTGAGCGTCTTATAGCTTACATGTCAAAGAAGCTGAATAAATCGCAGCGGAATTATACCGTTACGGAGCTAGAGTGCATTGCGGTGGTTCTGGGTATTAAAAAGTTTCGAATGTATATCGAAGGCCATAGTTTTACCGTTGTTACAGATCATGCCAGTCTATGGTGGTTGATGAACACTTCCGGTCTGAGTGGTAGGTTAGCGCGATGGGCAATTAGTGTACAAGGCTATGGTTTTAAAATTGAACACCGTAAAGGCAGCGAAAACAAAGTGGCTGATGCCTTATCTCGTTCCTTTGAATCCCTTGGCGAAATCAATATTTCGAGTGTTGAAATACTGCCGGAAATAGATTTGCTATCGGATGCTTTTCTGTAGAAGAGTATTGCTCTTTAATATCCGACTTAAGCTCCTCAAAATTGCCTGATTACCAAGTAGTAGACGGTTACATATATTATCGTACCGAATTTCCTATAAGCTATTACGATCATGTTGAAGATAATTGGAAATTATTTGTGCCAAGCTCCTTGCGTAAAGGCGTGATTAGATCAGCGCAAGACCAACCTTTATCAGCACACTGCGGCATCGAAAAGTGCCTGGAGCGCATTCGGCGTAGCTTTTATTGGCCCAAGATGGTAGTTGACGTACGGAACTTTATTCGCGAATGTGAGATATGCCAAACGACAAAACATCCCATCCGATCTCTAAGAACTCCTTTGGGTGCCAGAGTAAGCAGCGAGAGACTTTATGTCGACTTCATTGGTTCATTCCCCCGCACCAGCAAATGAAATATTGGAATATTTGTTATTCTCGACCATTTTTCTAAATTCACGTTTCTGAAGGCCGTAAAAAGGTTCACGTCGAAAGTAGTAGTTGACTATTTGAGAGATGATATTTTTTCGTGATTTGGAGTGCCAGAGATAATTATTAGCGACAACGGTACTCAATTTAAAAGCCGTGTCTTTGATGAATTTTTAGCGAGTTATGGCGTTAAGCATATGTGTACTGGCGCTCCACAATCTAACGCAGCTGAAGGAGTAAATAGATCATAAAATGCCGCTTTGAGAGCATATTTGCGTTCATATCAGCGTGAATGGGAAATCTTCCTGAGCAGATAGGTCTGATATAGACAAAAATCTCAAAAAGACCTATAACAAGAACCAACGCACGTATAATTTGCGAACTAAACCACGTACGTTTCAAATCGGCCAGGAAGTGATCAAGAGAAATGCAGCAACAAATTTTAACGCTAAGCTTGCACCAATTGGAGTCAAGGCATGCGTCAAAGGAAAATTGGGCCAATCAATTTAGCTGCTAGAAGATATGAACGGAAGAGTATTGGGAAATTTTCACGCTAAAGATATATGGTAGCCAATCTGCAATAATCGCATCCCCTTGGTTTTTTTAGCTCTCATCTATGTCTTTTAGCCAAAGATTAAACCTGTGGTGTGAGGGTGCGAATATCGCAACCAACAATTGAGTTATTTTGGACATTTTATACAGACGTGACTGTGACAAAAGCAGTGCAAAGCCTGTATATCAGCATCAGTAGGGCAAAGCTTCTCTTTTAGAACCAGAGAAAGGCGCTTGGCTTAAAAGCTCTAATGTCAATGCGCATGCACAGCTGATGCAAAGAAAAGCTCGATCTGTCAAATCGAAGCTTTTTCTAATTGGCGCATACTTCCGCTCTGCGCATGCCCTCCATTCTTTGGTAAGCTCTTTTGGAGGCCAGAATTGTATTAAATCAAGATCGCAGTTTTCGTATTTTTAAACACTCCACGTGCGAAAATACGGAGATTCGAATCGACCATATCCGAGCCAGCGCACCACCGGCATCGTTTTATACCAGTTTTTATTAAATCTCCTCGGCTCTACAACCCTGCGCTAAGTGTATTTCAACGATTTTGTGAAATTCTCGGACCTTAAGCAACATTTACATCGCTACATAACAGTGCGTGTGCGATCGGTGGCTCGTCAGAGCTATAGCTAAAGTTTTGTGGAGTGTGTGTTCGCATCAGATCCATAATATTATATCGAACGCTGACCCTGTGCGGCAGTGAACGCCTACGACAGCACAGCGTTACATCACGCCTACCACGCATCTTGCGCACACACTTCACAAGCAACGCACATACCCCCACGCTTATTGCATTCTGCCGCCTCGTAAGACTACGTCTACTCTACAAACCATATTGAAAGGTTTATCTCCCGCTAATAGTCGGCTTGGAAGTAGAAGCGTTCTAGATGTACCACCAGTTGCACTCTGTTTGGATCCTAGACTTGGTCTATCACCTGCTCCAAAACAGCTAATCGGACTTCAAATAAGTGCTTTAAACGCCAATAGTTAATACAGATTATAACAAAATTGGAAAACAGTTCGCTTGAAATTAAAATTTAATAATATATTCTTATTTAATGTTAATTATTTTATAGTTTCGCGCTTTTACTGATTTGTTGCAAATGCCAAATTTAACTTTCATCACCTACAGCCAATTCGCGTCAACAGGCCTGCTGACTTCGTTGGACAAATAAAGGTCGTAAGTACGGCTTTGCCGGAAATGTTTGATTAAACAAAACAACAGAAAAAAGGGAACATTATATTTGCAACAAACTTGTAAGAGCGCTTATTTTATTCGTAACGTAATTTGTAACCAAATATTTGGATTCTTTATATTAGCCTTATGCCTTAATCTCGATTAACTTTTGAAATGTATGCTATCCGAAAATATCTGAAAATGGAATAATGTATTCTTGAAGTAAAATGAATTAAATAATTTTCTTTGAAGGCATCTTAAGTATTTAGAACCGCAGTGATGTTTAGGGTAAGACTGCAGTATTATTTGAGATCCTACAGGTAGGGTGGGTATAGAAGAAGAACAAGCCCATCTATGTTCTCCAATGATGGATAAGTGATCCGAGTCTCAATCCGATCCCAAGAATTCAGGTTTAAATTCCCGTCTACCGTCCTATCTTTTCTGTCTTCGATTTTATCATCGTAACGCAGTTGTCGAGGCAGCACAAGGACTCACGCCACTTTTCTTCGCCACTGAGCTCGGCCGTGCTGAAAAGTAGACAGAATGTGTATGCTGAGACGACACTGCTGGTGTTTGTTACAAATTTTATCGCGAAATTGGCACCATTATCAGCAAATCATGGTCCAGCGTGCGGACCATGCACTACTTAAACACTGGAAAAATAGCATCTGAATGCAGATCAGGCCGGCCACAAAAATTAAGGGAACGCCAGAAGCGAGTTGTAGTATCCACAGTGGCACAAAATCCAATAACCTCGGCCGTAAAATTATGCGAGAAGCTCCAAGAATCGTTTGACATCAGTTTCACCCCACAAACTGTGCGGAATACCCTATATAATGCTGGGTATCATGGTCGAGCTCGTCGACGCAAGCCCTTCTTTTCGGAGGTCAATAAAAAAAGAGGCTACTATTTGCCAAACAGCATTTTAATAAGCCGGATACATTTTGGCACACTATTATATTTAGTGATGAGTCCAAATTTAATCTATTTGGGTCAAACGGAGCACAGAAAATTTGGCGGAAGCCCAATAAAGAGCTGCAAGAAAATAACTTGCTCAAAACAATAAAACACGGTGGAGGTAACGTGATGGTTTGGGGGTGTTTTGCGGCATCTGGAGTTGGAAACCTGGTGTTTATTGACGAGAGAATGGACAAGCTTGCTTATCGCGACATTCTGATGAACAATTTAAGTCCAAGTGTCGAGAAACTGGGCCTTAATGGCACGAATTGTCAGTTTCAACAAGACAACGATCCCAAACATTCGTCCTATCTGGTGCAGGAGTGGTTAATTTATCATTGCAAGCAGTTCAAAACACCCCCCCAGTCACCGCATTTAAATCCTTTTGAGCATGTGTGGCACCTACTTGAGCGGAAGATACGATCTCACCACATTACATCTAAGGATTCGTTTAAACAGGCATTATCTTCAAAATGGATCAAAATAACACCTTCTGAAAAGGCAAAACTGGTAAAGAGTATGAAGAGTCGTTTGCAAGCCGTTGTGCAGTCATAAGGAGGCCCCACACAGTATTATCGTGTTTCAGTTGCAATGCATAACACTGATTAGGTCATCTGTGCCAATACTTTTTTGATGTAAATTTGTGCCTTTTTTTGACTTTTTAAGGTTATGTTAAGAAGCTATAGCTTAAATGTAGTTTTTTATTCTTTGATTTTGTTGTTAATAAATGCGTTTAATGAAAACCGTTTTCCATTTTGACAAAGCTTAATTGGGAGAAAAGTTATTGCACAGGAAACTCTGATTTGTTAAGTGTACCAATACTTTTTTGACTCAGTGTATGTAAATGTAAACGCGCGTTTGCCGCTGACACAGAAAAAGGAAAAATATCAAAAATAAAATAAGCCTCGATAAGCAGGCACAGCAAGAAACATATGTATGTTTCAAACGCACTTGCATACAAAATTTACCAACAATATTTTACCGTTCTTGCTGTCCGCTGACCCGCCGCCACTCCTTTAATCGACGGCCGCTGAACGCAAAGGGAAGCTGAATAAAACAACAACGTTGTTGTGCACAAACTACACAAAGAAAAAATACCCCTTGAACCAATATTCAATAATTGTCAATGAAAACTCTAATAAATGATTTTAATATATATAGATTGCTTATGCTAGAATATAAACAATAAACAATGCTAGAATATTAACAAACATGTAGAATTGAAATTAAGATTAAGAATCTCAAGGTTTGCTATTCAATTGCACAATTTCATATACGATGCATTCTAAGGCCTGTTGTCACAAACACCGGAAACTGAAACCGAATTCAGTACATTTGCGACTGCGATAGAAACTGCAACCGAAACATCGGTATTTTTCGGTTGCTAGCAATCGTAATCGAATTCAGTACATTAGCAGCCGAAACCAAAACACGTACTTTTGACTTTATTCGGTTGCTGCCAACCGACGAACAGCTGTTTTCTACAAACGCAGCTAACTTAACGCTGGTCAATCCTTTGTGTTTTCCATCATGGATATTCCATGTGAATTCGGTTGCAATCGATGACCAACAACCAATAGCTGTAAATATTTTTTGTATTTGGGTGTATGTGCGTTTGTTTCATTGCTTGCCGGGTCGCCTGTCGAGGTTTTTGATATTATCCCTTTTTCTGAGTCAGCGGCAAACGAAGTCGACAAATGCACTACTGAATACACATTAGGAATATGTGTGCATTTTCGCATAACTGTATGGTAGTTGAGTTGGCAAAATTGTTGGCTAGTGTCATAAAACTGAAAACATGGAAGAGGTCTAATGACCAGCAATTTAATACTGATATTTGGCTGTGTGGGTTCATGTATGCTTATGCTGCATATTGATGTTTGTCAAGAATCTTTTGTGCAATCTATGCATACATGAACAAACAGCCAAGTATCGCTTTTCAATTGATGGACATCAATGCTCTTTCATAATTTCAGTTTTATGACACTATTCAGCAATTTCAGTAGTACAGTAGTGCATTCGTGTCGATGTCGTTTGCCGCCGACACAAAAAAGGAAGAAAAAAAAAAAAATGAGTGTTTGAACTCATGAGCGATGTGTTAACACCTGTTTGTACCTGTTTGAATTTAATTATTTTTGCAATAATTAAGATTCTTGGATATGAATGATAGCTTGCCTGCTTTACGTATTCTATGACCTTTTGATACCTACCCCACAAAACACATGCACTAGCAACTGATATGCACCTAGCCAACCAAGTATCTTGAGCTTAAAACTAGGCTTCTGCAAGCACTTGTCTACAAAACTATTTTTCTTCCCCCCATAATTGCGCTTGAGTTAGAAAACAAGATTTTGTCTTTCAAGGCAGTCAAATATCAGTTTTGCTATTGCTGATCATACATACTCTTCCCAATTTTTACCCTATGACACTTTCTGACAATCCTTGCAATACAGTTATGCAAAGATGTACACAAATTACGAAAGTGTATTCAGTAGTGCATTGGTACATATGTAAATCTAAGCGCGCGTTTGCCGCTGACACAGAAAAATTAAAAATATCAAATATAACAAAAACCGGTCTTTTGTTTATGTTTTCCATATATTCCGTTCGGTTTCGGTTTCCGTTGTATGTGGCAACCCAAGTAAAATCGTCCAGCAAACGAAACTGCAATCGATCTTTTTTTTTCAGTTTCTGTTTCCGGTGTATGTGACAACAGGCCTTTAGCAGGATGGTCTTGGCGAGGTACAACTTGCGGTGAATTTCACAGTTAGTAGTGTAACCAAAGAAAGTCTTCTAGTTGGGCCTATCGACAAAGAAGCCCATCCTCTGGGCTTGATTCCATCGTGCGATGCAGAGCTTGAAATCCACAAAGTAAATATTAGAGATAGGGCATTAGAAAACATAAATAACCAGGCTATTTACGACAAAATCAGATTCTGTTCTATTGAAAAATATAGAGCGGCATCAGTCCAAGTTGGATGCAAATATTACAGGACCACTTTTTATACTCGATACCGAAGGTAAAGAGTATATTGGGTTTGTGCAATGTCCGTCATGGTGTCTGTCCGTATGTGCGCAACTTTTTTCCACACCCCTCAAGCTAGAGACTTTAAACTTTGCAATTGTCTTTATCTATGGCATTGTTAGAAAAAGTGTTCAGATTGGGGTTCTACAATAACTAGGGGGGCAGCAAATCGATAAATTCGATAACTCAATATCGATAAAGCCAGCTATTTCACACGCCCTTACAGCTAGAACTACCTAATTTGGAGGAAAGATAGCTACTAACAAGCTCCAAAAATCTGCATCAAAAATTTTGGAGTCACGCCCACCAATACCGCCCTCAGCCCCCCGCAGTTTTAAACCACAAAGGCCTTATCTTCTACAGTTTTTAAGCTAGAGCTACCAAATTTGGTGCCAAGAAAGGTGTTGACGACCTCCGACCAAATTCATAAAAACCAACGCTTCGCTAAAAACGGTAATGCGTGTATCTTTAATAGTTTTCGAGCTAGAGTCACCAAATTTAGTGCCAAGATAGGTGTTGACGCCCTCCGACCAAATTCATAAATACTTTGGATGCCACGTCTATCCATACTGCCCTAGCTGCCCCAAACCGCCCCAATGCTTCACTAAAAACGGGAATGTTTGTATCTTCAAAAGTGTTTAAGCTAGAGTCACCAAATTTGGTAGAAAGATAACTGTTTATGACCCCCAAGAAACTGCATCAAAGTTTTGGAGCCACACCCCCCCCCCCCCCGTCCCCCAGCAATCTGCATTTTGAAATCAAAAACGCCCATTTTTTCCACAGCTGTTGTGCTATAGCCACCAAATTTGGTGCCAAGAATGTTGATGATGAGACCCAAAACATTTGGATGCCACACTCTACCCTCCACCCATACCGCCCCCAGCCCCCCTCTCTCCATATTCTACTAACTTTGAGCTAGAGTCACCAAATTTTGTATGAGGATAGCAATTAACATCATAAATAGAACTGCAGCTAAACTTTGGACTCCACGCCCCACCATGCCAGCCCCCAGCCACCCTTCCACCATATTCTACTTACTTTGAGCAAGAGCCACCAAATTTGGTAGGAGGATAGCAATTGACATCATACATGCGGCAAAAATTTTGATGCCACGCCCCCCATACCTCCCCCAGCCACCCATCCACCAAATTCTTCTAACTTTGAGCTAGAGTCACCAAATTCGTATGAGGATAGCAATTGAGATGATACATAGATCTTCAGCAAAAATGTTGATAACAAGCCCCCATACCGCCCCCAGCCCCTACCTTTAACAAACTTTGAGCTAGAGTCACCAAATTTGAAAGGAAAATACCTTTTTGGCATCCCCATCTGCACCAGACAATCTTTGAGGCAGCGTACACCCCTGCCGTATTCGCACCCCATTGCAATCTGGTCTCTTTTTATCGGTTTTATAACTGGTATCGCATATACCGCAGTAGGTTGCGTCCGACTGTAATGTTTCTACTTGTTGTAAGTGAAGTTTTCGAAGGCGCCAGGTATATTTTGAAGCATTTGCATAATAAGAGTACTTATAAATATTGCCATGAGGATTTGAGAAAGATGCCAGATGGCTTGGTTCCGGAGGAATCCCGCCGGAGACTTGTTAACGTTATTGTGAGATGTCCGTGTGAGAGAATATGTTGTGTGATTAAAATTTTACATTTATGATGTGGTCAGTTGCAATGAAGTTGCAATAACCTTGGACATGGCAATTTTTTTAGAATGGCGGAAGACCATAGAGATGGTGTTTGAGAATACGAATGTATGATTGATGCATTGTTGTAGCATGGTAAAATTTGGTCGATACATGATAAGAAAAATTTGGTTTTGAGATGGCGTGTGTCTTATCTGCGTCATTGGGCAAGCACAAGTGTAAAACGAAAGTTGGAACATGGCGTGTGGAGTTCTTGACGGAACCATGCTCATAATCAAAATCATAGATAAAATAACTTAAGTCGAATTTTGAACCCTTAATATACATTTGACTAAAATGTTTAGAGATCCAAGTAATAAAAAAGATTTATATATATATATATATCATTGCTAATTGTTGTTATTAAAATCAATGTCATTTAGAATATGCTGTGTTCATTGCAGTGGTTGAAAAGGTAAATAAATGTGCATATCCTTAGTCAAATAAGTAACATACGTATGATAAGATTTTACTAAATGGGAGTTATGCAGAAACGGTCGAAAACGAATTTAGAATTCGACACGTTCACAAAAAAGTACGTAAAAATACTTTTTATTAAATGTTGTTCAGGTAATGGTTCTATTCTTCAAATGATTACTTTTTCAATTTTAGTATCGAGAATTTGGCTTCTCTGCGCCCAACTCACTGTTCATCGCACTAGTTCAATAGCTCAGTAGCGGTCTCTACCGACCGATAAAGTCACTACTGAATTCACTACCAGCGCTGCTTGTTGTGATTTCGTCACACAAATTTTTTGCACTGCTTAGTGCACTGTGTGTCTTTTCAGAATGATTGGCACTGCTTGGCCACGTGGACACTAGGTAATGCACACACAACTATTTTGTTCCAGAAAAGTATTTTTTTTTTATAAGCAAATTGATGCATAATTTCGCGATCATAACTATTTTCTTTCGGCTAATCTACAAGTATTTCCATTTCAGTGCGAGGTCTCTTTTGTTTATGTATGTATATAATTTTTGTAATAACATGTCAATTTACATTTGTCCTTTCATCTCTTATTAATCTTTGACTCGTACCTGTGCATTAAGTTGACATACTGACTTCCGGGTATATTTTAGCATAATTAGAAAATACAAATATTGAGATGATATGTTAAGAAGATTTTTACCATTCTTAGTGCGCATTCAAAGTAGGCCAACTAAGAGTGCAATATAAATAGACAGAGGATACACGTTTTTGACGTTGAATACGTCTCACCTTTCGGTAATGAGTGTGCTATCTAAAAAAGTTGTTGTAATATGTGTTTTTAACAAAATCGCTTATTGCTCATGAACTAATCAATCGATTTTCCTCAATTTAATTTAATTTTGAAGTCAAGGCTCAAACTTTATTTTAAACTTTATAAATATTTATATATATATTTATATATATATATATATATATATATATATAGTTAGTCAATAAGTTGTTTAAAGAATTTATAACACCAATAATTTTTGTGTTCTAGCAACTTTATTACTATTTTTTTCTTTTATTGAGTTATTAGACTTATTACAATATTAGAGTAATGCGGAGGTTTGCTGAACACCGTGTTCAATAGCAAGACCTAAATCTAAAACTGATTGCTTAAAATTATTGTCACACAGAGCAAACCTTATATATATATATATATATATATATATATATATATATATATATATATATAGTTAGTCAATAAGTTGTTTAAAGAAATTATAACACCAATAATTTTTGTGTTCTAGCAACTTTATTACTATTTTTTTCTTTTATTGAGTAATTAGACTTATTACAATATTAGAGTAATGCGGAGGTTTGCTGAACACCGTGTTCAATAGCAAGACCTAAATCTAAAACTGATTACTTAAAATTATTGTTACACAGAGCAAACCTTGGTTTGAGTTTATATTGACATTATGCTAGCGTTGCCGATCTCACGCTTTTACATGAGTGAGAGTCACACATGCCAGGTGTTTACTTTTATTTCTAAGAACTGCTCATACCGAAATATGCGCTTACGTTGCTGATCTCACGCTTTAGCGTGAGATTTGTTTATGTCTACAAAGATATGAATGCGGAGTGGGCTTAAGTGAATATCTCACTATATATATATATATATATATATATATATACACTGCCGATCAAAGAAATAGACTCACTATGTTTGGAGATAAGATAGCTACTAACAAGCTCCAAAAAACTGCATCAAAAATTTTGGAGCCACGCCCACATATACCGCCCTCAGCCCCCCGCAGCTTTAAACCACAAATGCCTATATCTTCTACAGTTTTTGAGCTAGAGCTACCAAATTTTGTGCCAAGAAAGGTGTTGACGACCTCCGACCAAATTCATAAAAACTTTGGATGCCACGTCCATCCATACTGCCCTAGCTGCTCCAAACCGCCCTAACCCTTCGCTAAAAACGGGAATGTTTGTATCTTCAAAAGTGTTTAAGCTAGAGTCACCAAATTATGTTTTTGTTTATGACCCCCAAAAAACTGCATCAAAGTTTTAAAGCAACGCCCCCCTGTTCTCCAGCCCTCTGCATTTTGAAATCAAAAACGCCCATTTTTTCTACAGCTATTGAGCTATAGCCACCAAATTCGGTGCCAAGATTGCTGATGATGAGACCAAAAACATTTGTATGCCACCCTCCACCAAATTTGGTTGGAGGATAGCAATTGACATAATAAATAGATCTGGAGCAAAACTAAATTATCGAAAAAAGTCGGCACTTCACGAACATATTTCATAGCATCGTTTAAAACTAAATTTAATGTGTGCTCAGCACAATGAACATAATCGGCATTCGGACTATGCTCCTTTATAAGGGATTGTAATCCTCCATAAACACTTGACATAAAATTTGCTCCATCGTAACCCAGTCCTCTACATTAAGTAAATTCAATTTAATTTTCCTTAATCGCATTTATAATTTCAGTTTTAAAGCCTTCAGCTCTGGAAAAAGAAGATTTTTAAGGGCGGGGTATGGTTTTAAAATTATTTATTTTTCATTTTTTTTATAATCTTTTTCTGAATGAATAATATGTCGAGAATATTATGTCCAAATTTCAAGTCAATCCGAGTAAAACTAACGGAGTTACAGCGTTTCAATCGACCGGCCGTGCTACCTGATTTTTATACCTGCCCGGTAGACGCCCGATACCCCTATTAGCAGAAGCAATTTCTTTTGTTATCCCTTTCCCTTTTTCCGTCTATGTGTCTTTCAAAAGATGCAAACTGACCTTGTACATATTTTATATTTTCAGGTACATCGAATATAAGTTAGTTTAGAGGCACACTTCCTGCTGAACGGTTGTGTACTGTTGTTGTTCGTTCGTTTATAGTTGTATTTTCACTCGTTTAGTGTTGTTTGTGATTAATTTATTTATTTGCAAAATGACTCTATGTAAGTATAAAAATTAATATTCTTTTATTGATGGTTTATTTCGAATTTTCACGTATGAAAAACTTTAAATCGATTTTCCGAAAAACATCTTTTTTGAAGTTTGTGAACATCAGAACTCAAAATCTACTGAACCGATCCTTTTGAAAATTTATATTAAATAACAAATTAACCGCGATTTTTTTAAACTAAATTCGCGATTTTCACTTCGAAGTGCTGTAAAAAATAGAAAAAAAAACTCTTGCTGATAACCTCGAGAAATGCATATCAATTTTTTTGTTTTAGATAATCCGGTAACGAGTTATAATGTACACCGCAAAACCACTTTTTTTCAAGGCACCTCTGGAGATTCACCGTCACCGGCTTATTTATTAATATTTTTATTTGAAAATTTTTTGTGACATACTTCAAAAGTCTTACAATATGTACAATATATGTAATAAAATTTAATAAAATTATATTGCTGATTTCGCCGAAAAAAAATCTTAAAAATTTTCGTTTTTCTCGCCTTTAAAACCCTACCCCGCATTTAATTCTTTAGGCACATTATCCTCATTTTCCGGAATCGAGATGTATAAAAAAACTAGAAAATTGCTTATCTTTTGACAAGTCTTGTGTTGTGTCTAGAATTATTGTCAGAAATGGTGCTTTTTTAATTTCTGAGATAATATTGTTCCTAACTGCGGTACCAAGCAAACTAATAATTTCATTTTGAATCTGTTGGAGATCCTCAGTGTTTTGTTATATGAATCGGAGAATTTAGAACGCACGGTCATTTGAGTTATTACAAGTATTGCTTTTATTTAATGCGCTTCAGCGTCTTACTTAGAAAAGAATATTCTAGAGAGTGAAGTGAGAAGCTTAAGTGTGACCAAGTTCACGTATTCTTAGTTGCCCTAAATGTTAATGCATTTTCAACACTCCTTCTCAACGATTGTATACGTTGAACTTAAGAACTAATAACAATTCATTTCTTGAATACATTTGACTTGAACTTAAGAACTAATAACAATTCATTTCTTGAATACATTTGACGTGTTTTATCTTTTGTAAATTCTTAGTTAACACGTCTGATACCATATTATCAGTACTTATATATTGTATATCAATCTTCTTTTTATCATACAACTCACGAACATGGTGATATCTGATGTCAATGTGCTTACTACGATTGTGCAAAATTGGATTTTTAGCTAAACATTGAGCGCTTTGATTTTCGCAATACAACAAAACCGAATTTATTTTACCAAAACCAATTTCCTGTAGTAGCTTCTTTAAATAGACAGCCTCTCTTGCTGCAATCGACAATGCAACATACTCAGCTTCTGTGCTGCTTAAAGCTACCAGAGTCGGTTTCTTCGATTCCCATGATATGGCTCCACCTGCAGCTAAGAAGACATATCCACTATATGACTTCCGATCGGACTTATCGTTCGCCCAGTCTGCGTCCACGTATCCATGAATCGATCTACCAGTTTGTTGATAGTGGAGCCTCATATCTGCTGTTCCCCTCAGATACCGCAATATTCGCTTTGCAGCAACCTCATGCTCGTTGTGTGGATTGGCGTTTCTTTGCGCCAACTTCGCCACCGAATGTAGGATATCTGGCCTGGTAGTTATAGCCAGATACATTAAAGACCCAATTAATGACTGAAAGCCTTGTTCATTAATCGTCTTGCAGTTGATGTCATCACAGTTGACTTGATGCCCGGCCTCCAAAGGTGTTGCTACTGGTCTGCACATCGACATGCCCCACGTATATAGCATCTGTTCAATATACTGCTTGTGCCCGAGGCTTATGCTGCCAGTCTCACCCTCACGCTCTATTTCCATACCTAGGAAGTATTTGAGCTGACCTCCATCAACCACATCGAACTCATTTGCAATGGATGCCTTGATCGCAAGCATTTCATCCTTCGACGTACTTGCAAATAGAAGATCGTCTACGTAAACAGCAATTATGTTCATATTACCTTTAGTGTTGCGTACATAAACGCATGCCTCGCTAGCACATGGAAGAAAGTCCAGTCGTCTTAGAACCATGTCAAGTTTCGCATTCCATACTCTGCCGCTTTGCTTAAGCCCGTACAGAGATTTCTTTAGCCTCATTACCTTCTCTGGATGCAAGTCGCTTATGAAGCCTTCTGGCTGCTTCATGTATACCTCCTCTGACAGCTCGCTGTTGAGGTATGCCGACGAAACGTCCATTTGATGCAAAAACATTTTATGCTCCACTGCCATTGCTGTAATCATCCTCACTGATGAGTATCTTACAACCGGCGAAAATGTTTCGAAGTAATCTATGTCGAATTGCTGCGCGCATCCCTTGGCAACCAGCCTTGCCTTAAAGCGGTTCACATAACCATCCTGGTCAATTTTTGTGCCGAACACCCACTTGCAGCCAATTGCCTTTTTGCCGCTTGGCAAGTTGACAAGCTCCCATGTCTCATTGGCATTCAGTGCATCCAACTCCTTCTGGATCGCGGCTGACCAATCAGAGCGAAACTCTGATTTAATAGCTTCTTTAATGTTTGCTGGAATTGACACGTCCTCCGCCCTTAACATATTTACAATGTTGTATTGCTTGCGAGGTCGTCCTGGATTTCCTGTCCTTATTTTCTTTGGCCGCCCTGGGCCACGCATTCCCGCTTCTGCTGACGGATTTGCCTCTTCGCTTTCAGCACTTTCATAGTCGTCACTGCTCTTAGAATCCTCCGCTTCGAATTCGGGGTCTACCTGTATATCCTCAATATTCTCATCAATATTATTTACCAAGTCTCGTGCCCCTAATGACGAGCATTCGACTATCAGGGATATCATATCCTTTTCGTTACTTGCTGTTGAAAAATTATCTTCCAGAAATATAACATCTCTGGACTCTATGACTTTATGTGATCCTGGGCATAAAAGTCTATATGCCTTAGCGGTCAACGAATAGCCGATCATTGTGTACTCGATGCCCTTTGCATCGAATTTTCTATTGTGCGTCTTGTTTAGAGCTACAACTTTTGACGCAAAAATTCTGAAATGTGACACTACCGGTTTCGTTCCAGTCCACATCTCAAACGGCGTTTTGTCTTTTAAGACTCTCGTAACTGACCTGTTTCTTATATACGCAGCAGTTCGTACAGCTTCTCCCCAAAGATTTTCATCCAGCCCCGAGTGTACAAGCATGCTTCTGGCCATCTCTACTAGAGTCCTGTTAGCGCGCTCAGCAACTCCATTTTGCTGCGGGGTGTATGGAACTGTCAGCTGTCGTTGAATACCCTGCTCAGTTAGGTATTTTTCGAATTCTGCACTTATGTATTCACGTCCGTTGTCGCTGCGCACAGCCTTTAGCTTTTTACCGGATTGTCTCTCCGCAAATACTACAAAGTCTTTAAACGCGTTTTTTATTTGATCGCGACTTTTTAAAATATACACAAATGTATAACGCGAAAAATCATCTATAAACGTTGCGAAATATCTCGCACCGCCTGCCGAAGTTTTGTTCATTGGTCCACAAATATCTGTGTGTACTAACCCTAATGCTTCGAAAGCACGGTTCTCTGCCGCCACAAACGGCTTTACACATATTTTGCACTTTGCGCAGGTTGCGCATACCTCGTCTTTTGCATTGTTGCCGAAAGGTTTCAGCCCACGCACAATACTGTCATTTGCCATTTTCTGTAGGCTTGCCATATTTAAGTGGCCAAAACGACAATGCCAATTCCACAGTTCACTTCTGTTCGACTTTGCATACATGCACTTTACATTTTTTATATCAACAACAAACAAATTATTGTTCTTCGTGGCATGTAGTATTTTAACATTGTTTTTGTTCCTTATAACTGCACTGTCCTTGTCAAAATAAACTTTCATGTCTTTTTCTACAGCTTTTGACACAGATATAAAGTTCGCTTGTAAATCATCGACATACAATACATTTAGTAACTCGACGCTCAATTTCCCGTATTTAAACGCACACTTCCAATGCCGCTTGCATACACGCAGTTGTCCCCCGCGAGGGATATTTTCCCTTTATGCTCTCTCATAAAATCAAACATCGACTTGTCACAACATATGTGAGCAGTCGCGCCACTATCCAAACACCACATTGACTTTGATAGTTGGTCCGTTTTACGCACATTCGCAAGCATAGAGAACTGACTCTCCTCGTCTTGTTTCTCTTTATTATCATTCCTCTTTTTGCACTGAGCAATTAAATGATCTTCACTGCCGCATCTATAGCACTTTTTCCTAGACACCGTATTTTCTTGCTCATTCTTTTTGCCTTTATTTCTCGTACGTGATACATATACTTGCTGTACATCGCTGCTTGATTCCGCTTTGCTCACCATTTGCCTCTCTCCCTCTTCCATAATTTTGATCTTTAAATCAGATAAGGTCGGTAGTGTCTCACGAGTCTCAATCGCTACTACAAAGTTCTCGAATGTTCTGCTTAGTCCCGACAATAGCACAATTGTTAAAATGTCTTCTTGAATATCCATTTCAATCTCTTTTAACTTGTCCACTATGTCCGAGAACTCACTTATATACTCTTGTACATGTGTGACGTCACTAAGACTCAAACGCAGCAGCTTTCTGAACAATTGAATTTTTCTTGCAGGTCCACGCGGTTGATACACACTTGCGAGCTTCTCCCAAGCCTCTTTCGATGTCGTACAGTTCTTTATGAAATTGATTTGTGACGCCTTTACACCCAGCAATATACTTGCTAATGCCTTTTCGTCACGCGTATCAAAATCTGCATTTTGCTGTGCTGTGCCACTCTCAGTTTTCACAGTTCTACCACACACGATTGGCCAATAATCATTGTGGACCAATATGCTTTTCATTTGCACTGACCACACCGCATAATTTTCGCCGTTCAACTTGTCGATCGTGTATAACCCTTGCGCACTCATGTTTCTATTTTTTTTTTTTTCCGTAATCACATTCAAAAGTTTACTTATTCAGGTCGCACTGGGCCCATAACCTGTTGGAGATCCTCAGTGTTTTGTTATATGAATCGGAGAATTTAGAACGCATGGTCATTTGAGTTATTACAAGTATTGCTTTTATTTAATGCGCTTCAGCGTCTTACTTAGAAAAGAATATTCTAGAGAGTGAAGTGAGAAGCTTAAGAGTGACCAAGTTCACGTATTCTTAGTTGCTCTAAATGTTAATGCATTTTCAACAAAATCGTAGGGCTAAAATAATTTACATTGCCTTTTGGTTTTAAAAGAAGTTCTTTTAAAGTTGCATCACAATTAGATAGCAAACGTAAAAATGGCCATAAAAAGAATCAGATTCATGGCCTTTTAAACGTAGATAACAAGATGCTTAAGTAATTATAACATTAATTATAGGATGCAATACTTACATCTCTCCAGAATGTAATTTTACTATTGATGTCACTTTGGAATAGAGTATCGATGGCATTTCCTTGTTATCAATTATAATAAGATAGGGATACATTAATATGCTGCTCTGACTTTTCATGGTTAAGTATCGTTTGCGTCAATATGCTTCTAATGGAAACACCGTTAACCCATGCAAAAGTGTTCAACTTGCTTTGACGATCTGCTTTTAACCAAAAGAAGTGGCAGTAAGGTTTGTTTGAAAAATAAGAAAAACATAACCATGGTCTTCGAATTTTAATACTCGATACCGAAGGTAAAGAGAATATTGGGTTTGTGCAATGTCCGTCATAGGTTCTGTCCGTCTGTGCGTCTGACCGTCTGTGCGTTCAAATGTCCACACCCTTCAAGCTAGAGACTTGATGATTACATCTCGTTGAATGGCCCCCGGTACGTAAACCACCAGGGCATCCTGAAGAGGAAACCAGCGGTATCTACATCCGCCATCGTGAACGTCACCCTCTTCAGGGAACACCTAAGCCTCCGATATCTACACGATCTGACCATAAAGAATCTCCGACATATTGGGGATTTTAGATCGGGACTATCTTCACCGAGGACACGTTTCAGCCGAGAAATGGAGGAGTTCACACACGCAAGCTTGAGTTTGCTAACAACGTTGTTGCGCCGGATACCGTCGCGGCAAAGTTGTAGTTGAAACAAGAGACTTACACGCGCAAGCAGCCTGATCGCCCGCTGGAGACGCCGACTCAGCATTCTGCTGGCATTCCAGCCGACAGCGGTGGCTTCATGGTGCATTGCAGTTTGACTTAATATTCAGTTTTATAACTGTTCTCATTCGGTTCTAACGAATCATAATAAAAACGGTTTTCACAAATAAAGAACATTTAACTAAAACTTAATGATCATTCTTAATTTATATCAGATTCAAAGCATGTTTTTAGATCTTTTAGTTTGTCGACAAGATTAACTGACATGTCTTTATTTTATTTAGCTGACAGTTTGCCGGAAGCACTTAATATATATTCGTTTTAAGAAGAAGAGAGTTGCTCCGGTTGTGAAATTTCGAATATACTACTCAGGTCGCAAAAGCTCCTAAATCTTTGCTAAAATCTAGAAATTTAAATATATATAAACAGCAAAAGTAAACAATTATTTTGAAATAGGACTGTGGGTCTGAAACTCTCTCATCTTGGAATAAATCATCAAAATATCGCTTTGTTATCTTTCATCTTTTGTTTTCAAAAACCGTTGTTACCCTAAACTTTTTTGCTTACCCAGCGTAACCATGGTCTTCGAATTTTAATACTCGATACCGAAGGTAGCAGTAGGGAATTGGCGGTTCTGCACCACTCAAAAAACCCATTAATTTTGACAGTTTTATTACCCCCCATTGATTTTTTTTGACCCTTTTATTACCCCCCGCTGATTTTTTGACCCAATTAAAAAATACCAGGGTTGGAGAACAAAGGATTGATAATTTCATCAGATCAAACGTGGACACCTGTGAGTGCATCAAAGTCAAATGAGGGGTTGATTGGTGTAGAACCGCCAAGTGTATCAAATTCAAAGGAGGGTTGAGAACAAAGGATTGATAATTTCGTCAGATCAAAATCATACAGCGTTCAGATACCTGTAAGTGCATCAAAGTCAAAGGAGGGTTAGTACATCATAGTCAAAGGAAAAAACATTCTTATCTCGCATTGTTATTAACAATAGCAGCAACAAGCACACCAGGATTTGTGAGAATCGGTGCTCAAAGGATCTGTTTTGGCTATTTTACTAAGAATTGTTAGGGACAATTGTGTGCCTGTTTAATATGCGTTACCTTGCACACCTGCATGCAATAAAAAACGAATTTTTATGATAGTAAGAATCAGTGAACAAAGAATGCAAGGATAGAGTCTAGTGAGTGCCTGTTTGATGTTCGTTGTTTTGCACACCTGTAAGCTAGCCATAAACAAAGAATTTCATGATCGTAAGGGTCAGTGAGCAAAGTATGAGAATTTTCTTTCGCACCAGCAGCAGCAAGGTCAATACGTAGATTCTTAACAAGAGCATTGATACTTGTAGACAAAGATTTGAAAGTGTTAGAGGTGGAAAGTGTTAGAGGGAGAAAGTGTTAAAGAGAGAAAGTGTTAGATTTGTTTAATGTGCGCACGCACATATTAGATAGGAATCAAGTGTGCGCCGGTTTGACGGCGCTGCTTTGCACTCCTGCAGGCAGATCATAAACAAGGGCAAGTAAAATCATAGAGCCGCTCGCATTGTTATGGTCAACTTCAATACCAAAAACAACATTCGTGAGGGCTATGTGAACAAAGGATGAATTTCCTTTCGCAGCAGCAGCAAGATCAATACATAGGTTCTAAACAAGAGTATTGATACTTGTATATTAAGATTGGAAAGTGTTAGAGAGGCAATTGTTAGATAGAAAGTGTTAGGGAGAGAAAGTGTTAGAAGGAAAAAGTTTTAGAAGCAAGTGAGCGCATATTTCTTAAATATCATTTATATTTGCAAATTTCATTTATATTTGTAGCTAAGACAGAGAGTATGCGCATAGTTTAAGTGCATTAGTAAAAAGAGGGGAAGTGCTAGTGGAGACAAGTGTTAGAGTCAAGTATGCACCTGTTTGACGTGCGTTGCCTTGCGTACCTGAATACAGGTCACAAGCCTTCATTGTTATGAACAACAACAACAACATGCACAACATCATTCGTGAGGGTTATGTGAGCAAGGGATGAGAATTTCCTTACACAACAGCAACAGCAAGATCAATTCAAAGGTTCTATACAAGACTATTGATTCTTGTAAATTAAGATGAGAAAGTGTAAAAAACAAGTGGGTGCATATTTTCTAGCTTTTAATAAGGATATAAGAGAGAGTGTGCGAATGTTTTACCTGCGTTAGTAAAAGGGGGTGGTTAGGTTCTCTATACCTTATAATGAACACCTACAAGTAGGTAGGTCATGTACATTAGTCGGCTTCCATATAAGTAGAAAAGAGAGAGCTGGTTTGATCTACACATGCAAATTTCTAGGCTAGCAATAATTACACTCCTGCAAGCAGGTCATAATTAATGGTAAAGTACAATCATAGAGCCGGTCGCATTGCTAGGAAAATCTTCCATTCAGTAAAGAACAAAGGTCAAGTGTGAGCAGGTTTCTTAGGTAATAATTAGTAGATAAGAGACAGTTTTCTTAGAGCCGGTCGCATTATTTAAAAAAACTGCAATAACAACAGAATTAGTTGCTAGGAAAATTTTATGCAATTAATTATAATACACTTTTAACAAGCTATTGATTATTTTTATAGGTTTATTTTGTTATAATGATAATTATAGGTCACACACCATGTTTTCTTAAGGCTTTATTAAAAGCTTTATCAAATCAATCTTATAAGCTTTAGTTCAAATACTCAGTATATGATATCTAAGAAAGCTTTTATGTATTTCACTATTTAAAAAGATTGAAGACGTTCGTTTAACTGGTATTATATTAATAACTTTATCATTGCAGTATTAGACAATACTTGATTAGATTAAACTTGACACATAATGTCCATCTGCACACTATAAGATTATTGTCCAATGTTTATGTGGTTTAATGACACTTTTTCCACTTTAAGATATTCGTCAACTTATTTGTTATCTTTGGCTTTAATTGTTTCATTAAACTCATTTATCAAATCAACTTCAAGTATTACTTTGTTTTAGGCTGCTTAATTATTGTTTTACTATTCTGTTTCCCAGTGTCTTATTTACGATAAAAAGATATTAAGAATGTGTTTGTACTTAGTGACTTAAAAAAATTCTTATTTAAGGTATCCTCTTGATGTTGTCTGAAACCTCATCTTAACTTGTGTTATGTTGAATTGTTTTCTTCAAATAAGTATTCTTTTGACTTTTAAATCCTTCATGTTATGTATTTAGCTAACTTGACTAGGTTCAACGCTAAAAACGAGATAGATTGTATTATTGTCTATTAAATGCCACCTATAACTTGACAGGGAAATCGTTCGGATTTGAATTTTTTCTCTTATAACTGATAGCTTAAGTATATTTTAATTGTTAACCTACATACCTTATTCACAGAAAGTTCAGTAATTTATCAATGTTTCATTCAACTACTTTTATATTAAACATTACACTTTTAATGATTAGACTCGATTTCGGTACTATCCAACTTATTACTAAAACTAAGAATATTTCATAGTTGATTTCCATTAATTGATGGACGGTTATGGTTTATTATTTGTTTTCACACTCATTGTCGTATTTAATAACGAAGTGTATTAAACTGGCTTCAGTTTTGATTTATGAGTATCTTAACATTAAATAGGATTCTTATATACATGAAGCCGTTCTTATATGTTTTATTCTCATTAATATTGTGTTATTCCTAGATTGTGATATCAAAATAAGGTGGTGATGTGACAAATGTCAAGACTATGTCAAAAAAAGCTGTTTTCCTTAATGGGTGGTAAAGTACTAAATACTTTTAATTGTATTATGTTTTGATCATTATATAGGTCAATTTACACCGGGTTGATTTAAACACACGTTGATTGCAAGTTGGTATTTGCAGAGGTTTCTATTTCCTTAGTATAAGTCGTTAACGTTTAAGGTAAGGACTGATTTTTATAGAGTATTGTATGGGGAAGGCTCCAGAGAAAAAGGTTTGGTTAAGGTTTTGGTTGATTTAAAGAAACTGTATGGTAGGATTTATCTTGCTTTATATGGTTGTATTGTAGAGCACTTCATGTGTGTAGAAGGTTTCTTGTAAGAGTATGTACTTAATGATTTCACTACTTGCCTTAAGTCTATTTTAACTCTTAATTTCACCAACATAAAAAACGCAGTCATTTACAGTAATTAACAGTAGACTAGGAGTCCTGGTTCTAAGACCGTGTAGACTTCATTGTTCTTATGAATTTAGATAATCCAACAAATGTTCATGCTCGGATTCTGACAACTAATGCATTTGGACATTGTGCCAACATCATCTCAAGAGCAATACAAAATTATAATCAAAGAAACGTTCGGCTTTATTTTTTAAGCCACATAATTCGTGAGAGTGCACAAGAATAGTCCTATATTCATTAAGATAACACAGAAAATTCTTATAGTGCTTGTTAAAGCGGTATTTGATGGGCTATAATCTTTTATGATTCTTGTGGTTTATAGCTCGGACATTGAAAGAGCGAGATAACTTTGTTAGTTATATGAAAGATATTATAAAAATTACTTCCAAGATTTTAGCTTCACTATGTTCTGATTGATTGCTTAATTATTGTTTTGGGCATAATTTTTTTTTTTTTTGACTTCATTTGTCTTGGTGAGACTTCAAAATAGTGTAAAGGGCCATTTTGGTATTGTTTATTGATTTTGTTTTAATTATTTTTATTTATTTTTTTGCTTTTTGTTCTTATGCGTTGGCTCTTAATTTAAGTGCAAGCCAATTTTAGGTCTGTTCGTCCGTTCCTATGCAATCTATTTTTATCAATTTTTAGCTATCGAGATTAAATTTTGTTCAGAATCTAGCTTTTTGATGGTTTTTGCTTTTTTGATTGCAGCTTATTCATTTTTCAAATCCACTGTGTTCCGATCCGTGAATTATATAATTTAGCTAACATAAGTGTATACAATACATTCTGCCTTCCGATGATGGTTGCCTTGTTTGTTTATATCGTTTTATTTTTTAATTTCTAAGGTCATTTGTCTCACCTAATTTAAATATAATTTTTTTTTTTCCTGATAGACTAACACGGCGACTGTTTAGGTTTTCTAAACTTTTTAAGTATAATTACAATTACACTCTAATATTTTTGTTTACCGGTCGTCGTTTCGTTTTAAAACTGATTGCTATAAGGCGTGTAATAGCGACCCCCAGGATAAAAATTCGCTTAATAGGCTTCCAAAGTTTCTAATTCTCACTTCAAGAATAGACTTCACACTTTTTTTAAATGATTCATCACATGTTTCCTGAGTCAATGACTATCTAACTTTATAAAACCGAAACCGGTTAAGCTGTTAAAAGGTCAATTCCCTCAATGCCCAATAGTGAGCCGCTGTTTACCGACGGTGGTATAAATGAGGTGCCGCTTGGAACGCTTCGAATCACAATTGGACCGCCCCAAGATAAAAACAAGTAGAAACGTTGCAGTCGGACGCACCCGACTGCGGTATACTCGATACCAGTAGTAAAACAGATTAAAAGAGAGCTGATTGCAATGGTGTGTGGATACGGCAGTGGTGTACGCTGCCTGAAAGATTGTCGGGTCCAAATTTGGTGGCTCTAGCTCAAAGTTAGAAGAATAAGGTGGATGGTAGGCTTGGGTGGTATGGTGGTGGGAGGGGGGGGGGGGGGGTGGCGTGACATTAAAATTTTAGCTGAAGATCTGTGTATGATGTCAATTGCTATCCTCATACCAAATTTGGTGACTCTAGCTCAAAAATAGTAAAATTTGGTGGAAGGGGGGATGGGGTTGGTAAGGGGGGGCGTGGCATCCAAACTTTTGCTGGAGATCTATTTATGATGTCAATAGCTATTCTCAATCCGAATTTGGTGACTCTAGCTCAAAGTTAGTAGAATTTGGTAGAAGGGGGGCTGGGTGCTGCGGGCTGGTATGGGGGGGCGTGGCGTCCAAAGTTTTGCTGCAGATCTGTTTATGATGTTAATTGCTATCCTCATACCAAATTTGGTGGCTCTAGCTCAAAGTTAGTAGAATATGGTGGAAGGGGGGCTGGGGGCGGTATGGGTGGGGGGCACCATCCACATTTTTTGGGTTTCTTCATCACCTATCTTGGCACCAAATTTGGCGGCTCTAGCTCAAAATATGTGGAAAATATAGGCGTTTTTGATTTCAAAATGCAGGGGGCTCGGGATCAGGGGGGGCGTGGCTCCAAAACTTTGATGCAGTTTTTTGACGATCGTTATTAGCTATCTTCTTACCAAATTTGGTGACTCTAGCCTTAACGCTTTGGAAAATACACGCATTCCCGTTTTTAGTGAAGCATTGGGGCGGTTTGGGGCAGCTTGGTCAGTATGGATTGGCGTGGCATCCAAAGTTTTTATGCATTTATTTTGGGACTATAATCACCTATTTTGGCACAAAATTTGGTGGCTCTAACTCAAAAACTGTAAAAGATATAAGCATTTATGTTTTTCAACTGCGGGGGGGGCTGGGGGCGGAATGGGTGGGTGGGGCTCCAAAACTTTGATGCAGTTTTTGGGGGGTCTTTTCCAGTTATCTACCTACCAAATTTTGTGACTCTAGCTCAAACACTATGGAAGATACACGCACTACCGTTTTTAGCGAAGCGTTGGGGTGGTTGAGGGCGGATAGGGCAGTATAGATGGGCGTGGCATCCAAAGTTTTTATGAATTGGGTTAGAGATCGTTACCACCTATCTTGGTACCAAATTTGGAGGGTCTAGCTCAAAAACTGTAGTAGATATGGGCATTTTTAGTGTTAAACTGCGGGGGGGCTGGGGGCGGTATGGGTAGGCGTGGCTCCAAAATTTTTGATGCAGTTTTTTGAAGATTTTTAGTAGCTATTTTCTCCCCAAATTTGGTAGTTCTAGCTGTAAGGGCTTGCGAAATAGCTGGATCTATCGATTTTGCGTTATCGAGTTTATCGATTTGCCAGCCCCCTAGTTATCGTAGAACTCCAATCTTGACACTTTAATTTACTATGCCATAGATAAAGGGGTTTGCAAAGTTTGAAGTCTCTAACTTGAAGGGTGTGGAAAAAAGTTGCGAACATACAGACGGACAGACGGACAGACAGACGGACGGACAGACGGACAGACGGACAGACACCATGACGGACATTGCACAAACCCAATATACTCTTTACCTTCGGTATCGAGTATAATTAGTGCCCTTACGACGTACTATCGCTGTTTGCAACAACCTGGCGTCCTCCAAACCAAACACACTCACATTCGTTTAAGACTCACACACTCGACGCATCATTTGGCCCCACGGCTAAACGATCCTCAGGCTTTACACTGTGGCCTTCATGCGATAACTACATCACCTGGACCATCACTCGTACACGCATAAGTAACTCATACCTAGATTAAGTATGGCTTGCATGTAACCATCTGAAAGTTATGTTTTACTCTCCACCGCCTTTCTGTCCCCTGATTTCTATTAGCTACTTTCCAGTGCTCACACCTACAACATCTCACACACCAGCCCACAAAACAAATGCAGTGGATACAAAAACAATTGACAAATGGAAATCAAGCACCAAACGTTAATAAAAAAATATGTATAAAGTATTCGAAGGGACTTCGATCAAAACATGATAATCAAAATATTTATTAGGGTTTGCATTTAGACTTATATCATAGGCGAACCTTTTACGTACTTTTCATTTTGAAAAATTCACTTCTAGATATGCATGATTTATTCTCATTTAAAATTCCTAAAAATGTATCCGTTTAATCATCTTAATACACACCTTCTAGAAACTGTATTTCAGGTCAGCACCATCATACTCGACATTCAATATGTGTGCTGTGATGATTTTAGAGTTTGTATATCTATTATTAACAAAATTAAAGTTTTTCGGTTTTGTGAGTAGCCAATCTCGTTTAGTTGAAATTCAGATGTGCATATGATTTAAGAAAATGGCTTAAGCCATTTTTACAATTATTATACTAAGTTTTATATATCTTATTTTAGCTACTATTACTATTACATTTCAGATTATTATCATTAAACAATTGACTGAACATTAGCTCCGTAATGTTTTTTTTTTTCAGCGTATCATTGATTGGTTTTCTTTTTTTATAATCACTACTTATTCAATCCTCTTTGTCCTTTATATACCCTAAGATCGGACAAGAGTCATGTTCATAAATCAGGTTACGAAAAGACAAACAAGCAAGATTGAGGGCAGAACACTCCTAAATGCGCTCGAGCCGACGTAGGAAGAGACGCAACAAGATAGGAACTAAGGATCAAAGAGAGTCGCTTGAGGCAAACTGGGCAATGATACCTGGCCTCAGGCGAGCCAAATGTTGCTGAGGAGGAAGAATACTCCTTACACATTATAGCAGTGTGCATATCCTGCAAGAAAACGAACTGTCTTTTTCTAGAACAACATATAAACCAAATTAGAGGCATAGAAGACCTCGACCTTTCAAAAACACTTGCTTTTGTATAGAACCTGGTTCTGATGGAAATGCTATAGAGTTGGAAGGGAACACAATAGACCTCGCGGATACCAACTTATTCATCGATGAATGGGGTTTTAACAGAAATTAGACATGTTTTTATTTTAATTAAAAACGAACTTATCAATAAAACTGTTAAATTTAAACGTTTGTAGTAAGTTTCTTTTCTTTCTTCTCATAAACCAACGGAAGTACTGCAACATTACTCCTGCGTATCGTACTATTACTTTGATTTAATATTAAAGTGAAAGAACTACTTACAAAGTGAGGCAGCGGTTGCTTACCGCCGCTCCCCAAGCAAATACATACGTTCTCTTTTAGCTGCAGATCTAGAACCAAACCAATATCCTTGAACAGTGGTAGGCCCAGAAAACAGAGAACAGATGGCGGTGTAGCTGTTTAAAACCGTGAGCTGATACACAGGTTATATAGGTTTTTAAGAAGATTTTTTAGATGTTTAAAACAACGAGCTGTTATTTTTAAACAGTGGGTTGTTATGCTGTTATATATATTTATTTTTGTTTCCAATAACAGGATGCTCTTTAGCTGATATTTTGTTATGGCTTTAAGAAACCGTTTGTTGTTAAACTGTTATTTTAACACGGTTTAAGAAACTGGCTTTTGTTAAGCTGTTATTTTAACGTGGTTTTAAAAAACAGGTTGTTGTTGGGTTGTTATTTTAACGTGGTTTTAAGAAACAGCTGGTTGTTAGGCTGTTATTTTAACGTTGTTTCAAAAAACAGCTTGTTGTTAAGCTATTATTTTAACATTGTTTTAAAAAACAGCTTGGTGTTAGGCTGTTATTTTAACGTTGTTTTAAAAAACAGCTTGTTGTTAGACTTTTATTTTGTTGTTGTGTTAATAACTGTTTATTTAAATGTTTAAAACAAGGAGCTATTGTTTTTCCGGTTTTAGTAACAGGGGTCTGTTATGCTGTTAAAAAAGGTTTTATCGAGGTTATAAAATCAAGGATCTGTTAAAAACAGGTTGTTTATAAAAATGAGCTGTTATTTTTTCCGATTTTAAGAACCAGAGACTGTTAAAGTGTAAAAATTTGTTTATTTATTTTTTTTGGTTTTAAATAAATTAGACAAAAAATCAGCGTTTTTTTCGGTTTTAAAAACAGGTTTTAGATAGGTGTTTGATTGGAGGGCTGTTATATCTGCATACTTTGCATATAACAGCCATCCAATCAAACATCTATCTAAAACCTGTTTGAAAACTATTTTGTTGTTGAAATGTTATTTTTATATAAAACATAAACTGTTTACTTTTCGTGAGTAGGACTTGCATAAGCCAGAACATTGTGTATTATATTTAAGCGAATGCCTGCAGTTACTAAAATATGCGCGTAGTTTCCAAGTAATATAATCGATAGTAATCTTGATTTTGAGTAGCATCATGCAACCCGTATGGGTCAGGTTAACTTGTAATTGCATAAGAAATTATAGAGTTTAAATCAACAATGCTGGAGTAGATAAATATTGTCCGTCGCCGAATCGACAAAATGCGTTTGTACTATTTGAATTAAATTAAATAAAGTCTTTAAATCAGTTAACAAGGTAGGGAGGGTAAAGAATAAGGGGGCGAATAATATCTCAGCCACCCTAGTGGTTATCGCGAATATATACTGCTGCTGATTTTTGTACGTGGGGCCAGAGACTACATAAAGTTAGTGGCACCCGACTCGTGGGTACAGCCCCGACAATTTTTGAACCATTCTTCGTAGATTTCCGATAGTGCACTTAATCTTATTTTCGTGTCGAGTAGCGCCATACAGCAGGAAAAAGCAACAACCCACGCCACCCCCGACGAGCATAGCACAGAGCAACGCTAGAAGTGCACGACCGCCGAATCCTCAGAACGCATTGTCCTTCAGACAGTGTGAGCTACGGACGCCTTAGGGCTCGGCCACGCACTGAGCGATAAGCGACTGGGCGACTGAGCGACGCTCTCTCGAGCGACGTGAAAAATTAAAACCTATGAAACATGGTGAAACAATTATAAGGTGTTCTATTCCGCATTCCTGCTCTCTTTCGGGGTATTTAGTTTTTGTCAGTATGCATTGATACTTTGAAGTGAGCAGTTGTGTTGCGGAAAATTCGTTGATTTTATATTTGAAAATGTCGAGACAATATTGTTGTTGTTATTTAAAAAATTTATTCCGACAACAAATTTGTTTTAAAATTTTCATTTCAAATTCTTTCATTTGCTGCAGCTAACAATAACACTAGCAAGAGCAGTGCGGTATATGAAGTCATAGCTGTCTCTTTCTTATTTCTCTCTTGCCTACTGCTCTCTTCGAAACCTAAGTACCCCGCCACAGCGGAATAGAACACCTTATAATTGTTTCACCATGGGAGCGGCCACGCAACTGCTGAGCGATGAGCGAACTGCGCGACGTCGCACAGTGGGGCCTTTTCTCATTTGACTTATCAAAAACCGTAGCTTCTAAACTAATGAAGCGAAAAATCAAAAATTTAAAAAGCAATTGATAGAAAACTTCTCAAGCTTTAAAATGAAGGCTCGTTAAGATTGCCAGGTATCCGTGGTGCTTAGATATTCAAGGTCAAAGTTAAGAAATATTTTCGAGCATATTTTACCAGTAAAATTCTAATTAAAAACGTTTGTTTTTGATAATACTTGAACATTTTTTATAATATCAATGACTATATTGCATTTTTAGTTTTTTTTATTTGATTTTCTAACTTACATACATAAAATTTAAATTTTTAGTTTTGGTTGATTTTTTTAGATTAATTTTTAATATTTGCTATTGATGTCTGATTTTCGACAAAATAATCATCAACATTAAGGCTAAGAGGGTCAATATCTAATAAACTTAACATTTCGGAACTATAGTTGCTATCTTCCAAATCCTTTCGTGATCGCACATGTCTCAGCGATGCAAGAAGTGGATCCGATGAGGCTGCCAGCATATTAAAAAGGTCTTCATTTTGTCGAACCCGAGAAATTTTGCACGTATTAGTGTATCTGAACCTTTTGTAGTCTTTGTTTTTACATTCCTGTGCTTCTTCAGACAGCTCTCCAATAGGTAAGCACTGATATTCTATTAAGTACAGTCCGATTTTCAGGAAGAATATCGACCTCTCCATCAGGCAAGCTTTCAACGAGACGCATAGCAGTGTGATCCATTTAGTCCTGGAGTTTTACCTCTACAGATGTCTCTGTTATTATTGAATTCGGTGGCACTGCTTCCTTTTTGGCCAATACAATTTTCTTATATCCCGGAAGAACGCTGGCGTTATGTTTTTTCAAGGAGCTGCGTAAAATTTCATATTTCTCCTTAGTCAATCCCAAGTCCATAAATAGAGAAAACGCTTCCTTATAAGTGTACTTAATTTCGACTGAGTTTGGTGGCGTTGGAATACTTTCCTTAATCCTATTCAGCCGTAAGGGACTGGCGATCTGCACAGCTTTCGTAATTGTCGCTTTTGTCCTCTCTTGTTCCTTCCCATACTTGGATGTTAGTGCTTCCGACAGATGTTCTGTTGTTAAGCTATCCGTAGCATCCTCAAGCTTACGTTTCCTTGTAACAGCTGAACACTCTTCTATAGTTTTTTGCGGCCTTCCTGTTCCTCGGCTCGTCGATGGGTAAACTTCTTCCTTTTCTGAATATCCGAATGTTGTATATTCCTCCAACCAATTTTCATGCTTTTTTATGAAAGCCGACTTAGTTCTATGGACCAAGTTCCATTTTCGCTTCAAGTTAGAGTGAATGAATTTAATTTGTGTGCTAAGCTCCCAAGTAGCGTTTTCGAGTACGCCAATCTCTTTAAGCAATGCCACTTCAAAATCATTTTTATTTTCAGAAGCACGAAAAACTTCAAAAATCTTTGAATTCTTTAAATCCATTATTGAGCTTTTATATAAAAATTTCGTGAATTATATTGAAAAATACTATTCAATCGGAAAATGTCTTATGGTGTTTCCTGTTAATAAGTTATGAAATAACTGTCGCCATCAAGGGAAATAATCTGCACTATATACCAAATTTTTGGGTTAGCTAGGTAAGCAAGCAAATTTGGTAGAACCCTTTTCCAATTAGTTAGGTAAAAAAACAAAATAAACATAAGGAAGAGATTTGCATTAAAAAAGGGTCAACGGTCAAAATTTAAAAAAAATAACCTGTAGTTCCGCAACTTTCCATCAACTACAATTGTATTTACACTTCTTAAAGGGATATATCTAGACAGGTAGTACTTATGATACAACATTAAGCAATGTTATCAATAAACAACACACACAACAGCCAAATTTGCACCCGCTCTTCTTCTTCCTTATACCTGCCGCGTGTTTTTAACGCGAGGTATCCCTAGTTTTTTGGCTTGCGTTTCCAAAATGCAGATTTTCGCAGATTTAGGATATATACATATGAAAGGTATATATTATAGCTATCAAATGCAAGTGGTCCCGCGTTAACTCTGAGAGATACTTTTTTGTTCTATTCCACCAAAGTTCAAAAAGTATCAAAATTTAGTGTTGTTTTTAAACGATTCTAATTTAGTAAGTATTTCACTTATGTTTAAAAGTTATACAAAAAAAAAAACACTAAGATTGAACATACTTTTCAGATAAAGAAAAAAGATCGAAGATCGGTTGCTTACATCGCAAAATATTCAGTTTGAAAGTGGTAAAATTTTGTAAAAATTGTCGTCTATTCGTACTCACGAAAAATTTCACAACTTTGAGCAGATATACCACCCATAATTATTATCCGATCTAAAAAACCTTTCGGATCCATAATCCTTGAAGAATTCTCTATCGATTACATGTATCACTTTTGCCAAAGGCGTGCATAAAAAAAAGATTATTGATAAGCTTTTCTGGCAAATTCCCCACTGTGCGTCGCTCAGCGCTAGAATTGGTTTTAATTTTTAGTGCGTCGCTCAGCGATCAGATAAGAGCAATGCAGAAAATCTGTGCAATTATAATATCTGAAATAAAGTTCAAAATTAAGATAAAAAATTTAAAAAGTTAACGTTAAAGCTCTGGGAAATTCCAAATAAATATAACTGGTCCAACATTTGTTGCGTGGATTGGGAAAAACCCAGAAAAACCCAATCAGACCAGTGGAAGATTAGTGATTAGTGGTTACGATTAGATAAGGCAGAAAGGATAGATCGTTTTAGTACTGGAGTCGAGGTCTCCAGAGAGACAAGAGAATAAAGTTTGTTATAGTCAGAACATAATACACGAAATGGTTCATGAATTAAATAGTTGCTCGAGCAACGATCGAGGCTGAGTGGTAAAAAGTTACGTGTGGATCTAATGGGAACATTTAATTTTATTCGACTTAGAAGAACTGATGAGTCGATATCACCATTAAGTAGATTAGTGACAAATACTACACCATGCATAATTCTACGGTTCAACAAGGAAGGAAGATTAATTAAAAGAAGTCTACTTGAATAGGGTGGTAGGTCTGTTCCAGGAACCCAGTTAAAACATCTGAGCGCAAACAGAAGAAATTTCCTCTGCACAGATTCAATTCTATCCTGGTGAAGCCCGTATTGCGGGGACCACACACAAGATCCATACTCCAGGATGGGGCGTACCAATGATGTATATAGCGTTTTAGTGGTGTAGGGATCATCAAACTCTTTTGACCACCGCTTGATGTAGCCAAGTACATTTATGGCCTTATTGACCATCGACGATATGTGAGAATCAAATTTTAATTTGCTATCAAGAATGATGCCTAAATCTTTAATTTCAAAAACGCGGACAAGTTATCAAAGGGTTTCAGGTCAAAATGCAATCTGACGTCGTTTACACAGATTTTAGTAAGGCATTTGATTCTGTTAGTCATTCTATGTTGCTTCAAAAATAAAATATTATTTGATTTCCAGCAAATCTCTTGTCGTTGCTTTCTGAGTACCTGTGTGGCCGCACACAAAAAGTAGATTTTAAACCTTCTGTATCCAAATCTATTTTTGTTAAATCTGGTGTTCCTCAAGGGAGTCACCTAGGACCATTGCTATTTAATCTCTTTATTAACGATCTTCCGGCTGTTATTACTAACTCGCGTGTTTATATGTTTGCTGATGATGTAAAGCTATGTTTCACCTATAATGATGATGCTCTATGTAACTAACTACAATCGGACTTGGGTGCACTGTCGGCCTAGTGCCGCTGTAACTTATTAAATTTAAATTGTTCAAAATGTAAAGTCGTGTCTTTTTGTAGAATTACCCATCATACTGCTCACTGCCTCTCCATTAGTGCGCGTTTTTGATATTAATAATTTAGGCATCACTCTTGATAGCAAATTAAAATTTGATTCTCACATATCCTCGATGGTCAATAAGGCCATAAATGTTCTTGGCTTCATCAAGCGGTGGTCAAAAGAACAAATCTCCAGTTCGTTCACCCTAGAATATAGATATTGTGTCTGGCCCCCTCAATACGGAATGACCAGGATAGAATTGAATCTAAGCGGAAGAAAATTCTTTCTGTTTGCGCTTAGAAGTTTTAACTGACTACCTGGAATTGACCTACCGCCATATTCCAGTAGACTTATTTTAATTAGTCTTCATTCTCTGTTGAAACGAAAAATTATGCATGGTATAGTATTTTTCGCAACTCTACTAAATGGTGAAATCGAATCATCAGTTCTATTAAGTCGAATAAAATAAAATGTTCCAATTATATATACCCGAAACTTTTTACCCCGTAGCCTTGATCGTTTCTCAAGAAACTATGTAATTCATGAACCGTTTCGTGTTATATGTTCTGACTTTAACAGGCTTTATTCTCTTGTCTCTATGGAAACAATACAGTAAAAAAACAAGAAGAATCGTTGAATCAAAATTAACCAGAATGAGGCTTGATTTAGAAGAGTATGAGTTCACAGTAGAGTATCTTACAGTAAATAACAATGAACTTTTGCCAAGGCAAAGTCTTGAAAATGTATCCAACCCCAACGTATACGAAGTCATCACGAATGACGAGTTACGAAATGTAGTGAACTTGCGAATAACCGATTTAAAATGTCTTCTTAAACATGGAAATAAAGTTATCGCAAGAATTGATGTTAACGATTTGTATACCAACTTGGTCAGTTCTTCCAAAGGCTTGAAAATTAAGCTAGATAATTTCAAAACAATGGGCAATAAAATATTAAAATCATTACGAGTAGCGCTACTCCAGCCAGTGACCATTATAACAAATAACAAAGAGATACAAGAAAAACTGTCTACACTTTATGACGATCCAATCCAAGGAGGTCATACAGGCATAACTAAAACGCTAGCTAAACTCAAAAGACACTACTACTGGAAAAGTATGACTCGTCGTATCAAAGAGTACGTACGTACATAGATGTCAAAAATGCCAAACGTCGAAAACCACGACGCATACAAAGACCCCAATGACTAACACACAAGTACCAACACACTCTTTCGACATAGTGATAGTGGATACAGAAGGTCCGCTTCCTAAATCGGTATACGTCAATGAATATATAGTCACACTAATTTGTGATTTAACAAAATACCTAGTTGCCATACTAATTACCAACAAAAGTGCAAAAACAGTCGCAAAAGCAATATTTGAAAATTTCATACTTAAGTACGGTCCAATGAAACGTTCATTTCGGACATGGGAACAGAGTATAAAAACCAGGCTATAACAGATATGTGCAAGTACATGAAGATCGATAATCTTACATCTACAGCATATCACCACCAGACTATAGGGACGATAGAACGAAGCCATAGAACATTCAATGAGTACATTCGTTCATACATTTCTGCAGATAAAACAGATTGGGATGTTTGGTTACAATATTTTACTTATTGTTTTAACACCACTCCAGCAGTTATGCATAATTATTGTCCATACGAACTTGTTTTTGGAAGATTACCTAGACAATTCATAGATTTTAACAAACAAGATAAAATAGAACCTATATTTAATATAGATGATTATTCTAAAGAAGTAAAATTTAGATTAGAAATAGCATACAAAAGAGCTAGGAATATGTTAGAAAAAGCCAAGGCTTAGAGGAAACTTAGTTACGATAAAACATTTCAAATTTTTATTTAAAAATAGGAGATAACGTTTTATTAAGAAACGAAATTAGATTCAGTCTTTTTAGGACCTTATATAGTAGAAGACATAGCAAATAATGACAATATTTTAATTAAAGACAATAAGAATAAAACTCAAAAAGCTCATAAGGATAGGTTTATTATTATATTGGGGATGACTACACTGCGACCAAGCTGATCTATTGTGCCCCCTTCTTGGCTTATAGCTCTTCCATAAAGCCCAAGTGTTGTACAAAAGCAAGTACCTTTGTTGGGTCGATGGTTTCTAAATCGCTGAATTCCACAATATGTTTTCCTAGAAAACTACTTCTTTTCCTCACTAAGGCTACGCATTCTGCTATGATGTGCAAGGAGGATTCTCCTTCCATTTCACAGAATCTGCAAGTCTCGCTGCTGACTATACCTAGCTTTGCCAGGTGACCTCTTAGTCTACAGTGTCCTGTCAAAAGACCGGTGAGTATCCTGAGTCTATTTTTGCCCATCGATATTGCTTGCTTAAACCGTTTGAGGTTATAGCCACCCAAGAGAAGTTTTGCTTGTCTGAGTCCTGGTGTCCTTGCCCAGCTCGTTCTTCGCAAAAATCTCTCTTCGTTCCTAAGCTCTTGCCGTATTGTGCTTCTTCCTATACCACAATACGGCTCAGGTCCTATGAGGGGTGTCGCTGCTCCCATTCTAGCTTGCTTGTCTGCCTCTTCGTTCCCCGCTATGTTGACATGTCCCTGGACCCATCTTAGGGCAAGCCTATTTTGTGATCCCAGAGTGTCTAGCTTGGTTCGTACCTCATGAACTATCTTTGACCTAATTTCGGTCTTACTAAGTGCCATTATTGCTGCTTGGCTATCGGATAAGATGGCTATGTCTCTATTCCGATAGTTACGCTTTAAATTAACGTCCACACACCTCCCTATTGCACATATCTCAGCTTGGAATATGCTGGTGTGCATACCTAGGGGCTCGTGGTAAGTTAGCCGAGGGCCCACCACACCAAGACCGGAGCCTTGATGCGTTAGGGATCCATCGGTGTACCATTTTATGGTGTGTGGCTTCATGTTGTGGACCTCTTCTAAAGATGTCCACTCCTTTTTGTTACAGAGGTGAACTTGAAACTTTTGCTCGAACATATGTTCGGCTTTCATTTCGTCCCTTGGCTGTGCCAGTAGGGGAAGTTCACCCGACAGCATGTCTGCCTCTACTCGACTAAGAATGTGTCCTCTCCCAACTCCTTCAACGGACATTCTTAAAAGCGTTGCTTTTTGTTGCAGCCTAATTGTGTGATGGAGTGGTGTTAGCTCCAATAGAACCTCAAGCGCGGATGTGGGACAGGTCCTCATCGCTCCTGTGATTCCTACACATGCCATTCTTTGTAGCTTCTGAAGCTGCTTCTGCACAGTGATTTGTTGTGCCTTATCCCCCCATGCAATCGCTCCGTACGTGAGCATGGGTCTTACTACCATGAGGTATAGCCATCTTATTATATTTGGTGATGTTTCCCATGACTTCCCGGCTATGTTACGACACGCATACAGCGCTCTGCAGCACTTTGCAATCGTATTTTGAACATGGGTACCAAAGTTTAATTTGCTGTCGAAAGTGACCCCAAGGTATTTGACTTCCTTGCTTGTTTCTATTGGGCTTCCCGCGAGCCTAATCTCCCTCAACCTTTGTAGCTTGTATCTTCTGGTGAACGGAACGATGATTGTTGTCGCAGGGTTTAGGTTGAGACCAACCTCCTATCACAAAAAGTTTCTTCATACTTGCCCCGAGCTATTATCACAATGTCGTCTGCATAGCCCTGACATTAGATCCCACTGTTGGCGAGTCTACTTAATAATTCGTCTACTAGTATACTCCATAAGAGGGGTGATAAAACCCCCCCTTGTGGACAGCCCCTTGTGGTTGTTACTGTTACGGTACTATCTTGTATAGATGCCGTAGCCTGTCTGGACCCTAGTAAGGATGATATCCATCTACTAGTTGTACTGTCCAGCCCTCTTCTATTCAAGGTAGCCTTGACAGCATCATGTGATGTGTTGTCGAAAGCGCCTTCAATGTCTAAAAATGCACAGACTGCTACTTCTTTGTTTACTACTGCCGCCCGCAAAGTGCGGTGCAGCTCATACAGGGCAGTGTCCGTAGATCTGCCTGTTCTGTATGCATGCTGCGTTGCTTGCAGTGGGTTCTGTGTAAGCAGAGTGCTCCTGATGTTATAATCCACCAGCTTTTCCAACGTTTTCAGCAAAAATGATGTTAAGCTAATGGGTCTGAAGGACTTTGGGTTGGTGGTATCTGTCTTCCCTGCCTTGGGGATGAAGACCACTCTAGCTCTACTCCAAGTGCTTGGTATATGACCAAGTGCTAGGCTACTGACCAGGATTTTCCTTAGAGTGGGTAGGAGTATTCCCCGTCCCTGCTGTAGGAATACCGGTGATATACAATCCAGACCGGGAGATTTGTAAGGCTGGAAGGTTCCAATTGCCCATTTTAGTTTCTCCGCTGTAATCTTTGCATGTTGGTGCTCGTATATGAATTGTCTATACGTTTCAGGGCTAAATTACCCTCCGGTGCCCGCTTTGATAATGCTCTATGGAGCCGGGCACCTTCGCTTGTACTTGCTATGCTTTCACAGAAGTCCCTATAGTTCCTACGCTTGGCCTTCCTGATCTCCTTGCTGTAGGAGGTGAGGCTTTCGCGGTATGTATCCCATGACCCGTCTCTCTTGGCTTTATTGAAGAGGTGACGGGTGGTGAGCCGCAGTCTTTGAAGACCGTCATTCCACCATGGGGCATCTTTTTCTTTACGCGTTCTCCCTAGTGGGCAGCTTTCTTCATACGCATTTTTAATGCTACTGTTCAGATTTCTAACAACTCTTTCTAGCTCACTCGTGTATCTGGGTATTCCAGAGCTCTCAGTGACTAGGTTAAGTTCTAGGGTAGACCTAAATTTATCCCAGTTCGATTTTCTGGGGTTGCGAGTTGGTATACTACTATCCGTATTAACCTGAAGTTTAAATAGGATGATCCTGTGATCGGACATGGATTCTTCTGGAGAGACATGCCATTCTCTGAAATGTGGCCTGAGAGACCGACTAATCAGAGTAATGTCTAATACCTATTCTCTAGCTCTAGTTACAAATGTCGGTGTTGATCCGACATTACCAATTTCTAAATTATACTTGAATATAAAGTTGGTAAGACACTCACCCCTTGTGTTGATGTCCGTGCTGCCCCATATGGAATGGTGTGCATTGGCATCGCAGCCGATTATTACCGGCAGCTTCTCTCTCCTGCAGTGATCCATCAGCTTTTCTATTTCCAGTGGCGGGCAGTCCGCATCACCAGCAAAGTAGGCTGATTCCACCACAATAGGGAGGGCGTTATCTCTGGCCCTTACGGCAATCGGTACGCAGTCCCTAGTGAGAAATTCTGAAAGAATAGTAAAATTAATACATTTCCTTACCATGATGCATGCTCTAGGTATAGGATCTCTTTGATCCCAGATTACCTTTGAGTCGGCGGCGTACAGGCCTTTTATGCCATTGTTGACCCATGGCTCCTGTACGAGGGCTAGCCCAAGATGTTGGGTGATAAACATCCTGGCCAAGACAGCAGAGGCTGCCTTAGCGCGATGAAGGTTTATCTGGGCTAGCCCAGTGACGATGACGTTTGACGTCACTATCAGTCTTCCGCCGCTCCAGCTCCTGGTGATGCAGAGTTGCCCACATCACCGCTGCCCGTCATGGTGACGTCAGCTTCGTCCTCTGCAATTTGCAGCTCCTCAGCCAGTTCCTGCGAGGACATCGGCAGCTCCTCATCCATCCCTTCCAGCTCTGCTGGACCGAGCGTCATCTCCGCCAAGTCTTCGTCCTCGGCCAGATCCTCCGATGAATCGGTGGCATCTGCCAGATGAACACTTGGAACAGTGGCGGTGGGAGGTGTGGGTGCCGAGCCTGCAGTTCCCGAGGCTGTCGTTTGGGCGGGGGCAGTCCTCGCGCCAACACTCTTCTTTTTCAGACCGCTAACGGGGATGGTCCTGTAGCGGAATGAGATTTGGTGCCCTCTCGCCACTATCGCGTTCTTGGAGGCCTCATCGATGCCTATTACCAATAGCGCACCTCCGCCTTCCATTCTCCTCGACAGCACCTTCCACGAGTCGGTCTCGATCTTGTTTTGCTTCCTCAGCAGAACCAACAAGGATTCGGTTGACCGATCCGCGCTTCTTGGGCAGAAGATGGTGATGTTATGGGGTGATGGGATATCATCACCCAACTTGCAGTGCAGTGGAGCCCCTTTCCATGACTGCAGTCTCGACGCCACGGTCCTCAGCCACTCCGATGAGTGATCGTCGGAGCATTCAATGACCAGGTATCCAACCCGGAAATGAATGCCCGCGAACGCGACCGCGGTGTCCCATCCTGTGAGGATAACCTCGTCCAGGATGGCCTCTTCCAATGCGGACAAGTCTCCATGGCTGAGCATTACCTGCGGGTATTCCACACGGCCACCTTGACCTTTTTCGCAATCGCTGCATACGATGTGCGAGTCTCGGTGGACACTGGTGAGGAAGACCTCACTGCTGTTGCTGCGGTGGCTGCAGATGTGCCGGGAGGCTCCTCTGTGCACGCCCTCTTGGGGGTGGCAGTGGGTGGCGTCAGGGTGCTGCTAAGGCGTTTGGGGACTGGTCCCCGTACCTGACTTGCCGAGTCCCGTCCGGCCGTTGCCATGCGCAGTGCCTCAGCTGGGGGTAGTCCCTGCTGAAGGTACCTTAGGTACCATTTGGTTTTCGAGCCGTTGAGGGCTTTCCGGTTTGGGTCGTCCAAACCGCCCGGCTCTCCCTATTTTGGCAGCTGCGCTTGTGGCTGCTGGCGCTGCACGCCATGTCGCCTAACTGCGCTTAGACTTGGTCGCATCGGCTGGGATGGTCCAGCCGAGCTACCTCCTCCTGCAGTTGGGGCGACATGGCGACGTGGGGCTTCCCTCGTCCGCTGCGCGCGCGCTTTTACTATTGCCGCCTGCGGCCTCCTCCTTTGCTCCGCCTGTTGATGGCGCCGTGGGGGTAGTTGGAGGGCCGATCCCCGTCAAGGAGGCGGTCCTCAAAGTGCCTCGCGACACTGGCAGCAGGGGTATCCCGCTGTACTTTAAAATCTTTTTTTGCGTTCTTCATGTTTTCCCACGAGTTGCAGAGAAATATTAGGTCAACCCGGGCAGAGATCTGCTATACCCGGGTAAGGCTAATTAGAACAGGCGGTCGCCATCTGCCTGAGCTCACCGTTAGCGACTGGGCTAGTTTTTAATCCGGGCCCCCGGCCAAGTTGACTTTCAGCACGGTTCGAATTACACCTTAGTCCAGCCCGGAGTGAGATATTGGGGGGTTTGGATGGGGGTAGGTATGTGTGAGGGTGTTGGGAATGTGTGAGGCTATGCTTTAAAGACGGCGACACAAGCGTCTGGTCAGTACGGTGAACGGTACCGTACCCGCTGTTTGTCCGGTACTGCTTATTTGCAAGGATTCTCGCTTATTCGCAGCTAACCCCATAAGAGGCCGTTCGCTATCCGCAACCCGCGACCCGTCTGGTGGCCTCAGCTTAGCCCCCTCCGAACTATCTCACAAGTTCTTCAGACCAAGACCTTCAACAACAGCATAACTATATCAATGTTAATCATAATCCTAAGAACCGAATTGTAACAGACTAAATCATTAATAAAAGAGAACTAAGTGGACACCCAAGTGTCCGCTTGAGCAACAATCATTTATACATCAATTATCAATCACCACACAATCGATGAAGATCAAACTTTTCCCGTGATCCGAAACAGTTTTATAAATTTGTTAACTCAAAACGTAAATGTTCAAGCTTGTCATCCTCAGTTTACCTCGATAATACAAAAGCAAAATCCGATCAAGCAGTGGCTGATCTATTTGCTGAGTATTTTCAATCACTATACTCATCGAGCTTACATATTTGCAGTAATTCTTATCCTTTTCAAGTTCAAGCGTCAAATTGCCTATATGTCACAGTTGTTGATGAGTGTACGCTGCTAAGAGACCTTCACTCTATCAAAACCGGTTTCTTGCCTCGCGCAAATGGAGTGCCAGGTTGTATATATTGTGTTGTAGATATTGTGCGGATTCACTTTGTTAACCCTTACATAAATAATTTAACTTGTTCGGTTGACTCAGCTGTGTTTCGTGGTATATGGGAGGAATCTTGAGTTAATCCATTCCATTAAAATTCTTCTAAGTCCAACGTAAAAAACGATAGGGGTATATCCAAGCTGCCTGTCATTCCGAAAGTCTTTGAAACAATTATATACTCTCAATTACAGCACTTATGTAGATCAATTTTATCCCCTAACCAACACGGTTTTGTTAGGCGAAGATCTACTACCACCAACCTTTTTGAATTCACCTCGGCTGTTATCAAAGGGTTTCAGGTCAAAATGCAATCTGACGTCGTTTACACAGATTTTAGTAAGACATTTGATTCTGTTAGTCATTCTATGTTGCTTCAAAAACAAAATATTATTTGATTTCCAGCAAATCTCTTGTCGTTGCTTTCTGAGTACCTGTGTGGCCGCACACAAAAAGTAAAATTTAAGTCTTCTGTATCCAAATCTATTTTTGTTAAATCTGGTGCTCCTCAGGGGAGTCACCTGGGACCATTGCTATTTAATTTCTTTATTAACTATCTTCCGGCTGTTATTACTAACTCGCGTGTTTATATGTTTGCTGATGATGTAAAGCTATGTTTCACCAATAATTATGATTCTCTATGTAACTTACTACAATCGGACTTGGGTGCACTGTCGGCCTAGTGCCGCTGTAACTTATTAATTTTAAATTTTTCAAAATGTAAAGTCGTGTCTTTTTGTAGAATTACCCCTCATACTGCTCACTGCCTCTCCATTAGTGCGCGTTTTTGATATTAATAATTTAGGCATCACTCTTGATAGCAAATTAAAATTTGATTCTCACATATCCTCGATGGTCAATAGGTAATGGGCGTGGCATCAAAATTTTATCTGAAGATCTGTGTATGATGTCAATTGCTATCCTCAGACCAAATTTGGTGACTCTAGCTCAAAAATAGTAATGCCATCCACATTTTTTGGGTTTCTTCATCACCTATCTTGGGACCAAATTTGGCGGCTCTAGCTCAAAAAATGTGCAAAATATAGGCGTTTTTAATTTCAAAATGCAGGGGGCTCGGGGATGAGGGGGGCGTAGCTCCAAAACTTTGATGCAGTTTTTTGGGGATCGGTAATCTTCCTACCAAATTTGGTTGCTCTAGCTTAAACGCTTTGGAAAATATACGCATTCCCGTTTTTAGTGAAGCATTGGGGTGGTTTGGGGCAGCTTGGGCAGTATGGATTGTCGTGGCATCCAAAGTTTTTATGCATTTTTTTTGGGGCTATAATCACCTATTTTGGCACAAAATTTGGTGGCTCTAACTCAAAAACTGTAAAAGATATAAGCATTTCTGTTTTTAAACTCCGGGTGGCTGGGGGCGGAATGGGTAGGTGGGGCTCCAAATCTTTGATACAGTTTTTGGGGGGTGGAATGGGTGGGCGTGGCTCCAAAATTTTTGATGCAGTTTTTTTTGGGGATTGTAGGTAGCTATTTTATCCCCAAATTTGGTAGTTCTAGCTGTAAGGGCTTGCGAAATAGCTGGATTTATCGATTTTGCGTTATCGCAGCCCCCTAGTTATCGCAGAGCTCCAATCTTGACACTTTAATTTACTATGCCATAGATAAAGCATAAAGATTTGCAAAGTTTGAATCTCTAACTTGAAGGGTAAGGAAAAAAGTTGCGAACATACGGACGGACAGCAACATCCATGTGAGTCATAGCGAAAGTGATAGAGTGGTAAGTGATACTACTACTTATATTAATATATTAAAACACGGGCGTCTATGAAATGCAGGTAAGATGTTAATTGATTGGTCCCCTTCAATTCGATGAATCAATGATAAATCCTCCGAGCCAATCCTATAGGCTTGTCATTTAAAATGTTTAGCGTCCTCTCTTATTTTTCTTACACGCTATCAACTTTTTGGTGGGTATGTTTCTAACCTTTGCTTATTTATATCTGTTTTGATTATTGGTCAACTCCTACGAAAATCTTATGTAATTAAAAGAGCTAGTTGTGGTTTATATTATAAAGTAATGTTTATTATTGTATTTTTTATAAGATATTACATATTTTATTTTAAAATCCAGTTTTTAAACAAAACTATGTATCTTCATAGGTTCAAAGGTTTTTATTCATTCTTTTGTTTAAATTTCTATATTTTATAATTATACTTTCAAGTCTTGCTAGACGTATACTGTAGTAAAAACATCCACACGTGTCAACTCCCTCTGTAGCTAGATCGGATGACAAGCTGCACGCTGAAAAATGTTCGCCAAATTTAGATTTAACTAGATGACAGTTTTTGTACACCAAGAAAAAATCACGATATTTTTAAACAATTCATGATGTTCGGGAAAAAATATTTCACCAAACTCATTTAAAAAATCATCGATTTTCTTAACAATTGTTTCAAATCCAATCCCAGAAAGCAGTTCCATTTTGAAGTATACTCAGCAAGCGTTCATTTAAGACTGACTTAAATGACTGTTTTTACTTTCCTCATTGCATTTTATTTTATTAAATGGCGTCACATTTTTGTGAAATTATGTTCTAAAAGTATTGTCATCTCGCTTTATTTCTTTAGCCATTCTTTTTTTTTATTATTGTTAAATTTCAAATCATAATCGATTAAGATAAATTTCTGACTCATATTCATTAGTAGCTTTTAAATCTGAAAGTTGTATTCTAAGTTCTTATATTTTAAATAAATCAAACACTATTTTCTTTTAAATTTAAAGATGTTTTTATTGTGAAATTAATAGGGGGGTACGTATTAATTTTAATCATAAATTTGAACGAATATTGATTACAACTTGATTTTCTATTTAAGTTAAACAATACGTTGAACTAATCCAGTCAAAGGGGAATACTCTATCAATCGATCATGCATAAGCAGACAATATACCTTAGTATTTTTAACACTAACACTTTCTAGATCGAACGAAACTTTTACATCGATTGGCCCCGTTTTAACTGTTTCATTCTGATGTGACAAGTCCACAACAACCTGTGAAGTAGGTCCAGCGTGAACCTCCCTCACATACATATATATACATACATACTATACATACATAAAGAATAAGACTTATGAAAACAAACAATTAATAGATATAAGACAGAGAAGAAGATTTATGAATACAAACAATATATCGATATAAGACAAAGAATATGATTTAAGAAGCAAAACAAATTAAATGAACAGAATATTTATGTATATTTAATACATATTGTTAGTAAAGATAAGGCAATAAGTTACACAACTAATAGATAAACACAATTGAATTACAATTAACTCATAAAACAATGCAAGAACGCAGCGCAGCAAGAGAGCCGGACAGCGAAGCCGGCGGTAAATGAGCGAGGGCACGCTCGCGTCCCGCGACCCAATTGTCGCGAGCAAGGGCAGAAAGAAGCACGCTGACCTCTAGCGCGAGACCGGCAAATTAGTTAGAAAAGGAGCACGCGACTGAGCAGACGCGATCGCGGAGTAGCAAGCAAGAAGAGTTTAGAAAAGTTGTAATAATTTGTAAGTAACGTAAGAGCGTCCAAATAATAAACAAGTAAGAAGGCTCTAGTCGGGATAGCCCGACCAGAAGATACCCTGAACCCAGTTGCAGTCCTTGCATCCTAAAAGTATGCTTCAAATAATTATCACTTTAAACAAAACTCATAACTGACTTAACTTTACGATATCTCTGGTGTTTCTTAACCGATTTGGACGAAATTTTGAGAAAAGGTCTATCGTTACCCATTACACCAACCCCTATTTTTACATTTTCCAAATTCGAAAGTTTTTTGTTATCGATTCCATGTGTATATCGAAAACCAGAGTAGTTATCGATAATTTGAAGCAAACTTGTTCTGCTTATGGTATAGGAGAACTTATATTCAAAATCTGAAGTCTCTAGCTCTTGTAGTCTCTGAGATCTACGCGTTCATACAGACGGACAGACGGACGGACAGACGGACATGGCCATATCGACTCGGCTATTGATACTGATCAAGAATATATATACTTTATGGGGTCGGAGATGCTTCCTTCTGCCTGTTACATACTTTTGCACAAAACCATTATACCCTGATTTACCCATTTTATGGGTTCAGGGTATAAAAAGGGAAATGAAACGACCCCAAATCTATATGCGTTTAGATCAGTGGTGGGCGGACGTCGACGTCAGCATGCTGCCTTGTGTGCATAGGGCCTCTGCCGCAGCCAACCGCACATAATCACACGTACGCTATAAGCATTGGAAGCTATTTATAGAACTCGAATGTTCGGCCTTCGCGACGCGTCGTCGGTGCTGGTGCGAAGCATGTTATATTTTTTTTTTAGTTGATGGCGAACACTTGAGAGGCAAACACCACGCAGCGCATTATACAAATTATCATTTTTTACAGTGGCGCTTAAAAATGTTCATGCTTACATGGGAGAATGAGTTTTTCTTTATAGAAAATGAGTATGGCAGAGCACAATGCTTGATATGCAATTTTATTGTATGCCGCAATGCTACAGTTTATTTCAGACGGCATTATTCAATTTGCCACGAGGTTTCAGGGGAGCAAAGAAATTTATATCTTTTGCAATTAAAAGCTGAATACTTTCTGCGTTTCATTGATGTTCATAACGTTGATAGTAAAATTATACACAATGATATTCATAATGATAATAATAATGATGATTATGATAATGATGTAAATGATGATTAATATGGATACATTATGGATACATTAATCGCAAGAACAACGTAAACGTATATTAGTTAAAAAACACAATGAACGTTAACTTGCAGCGTACACTGTGCTGAGTACACTTCAGTTTTTTTCGTCGCAGCGCACGCAAGTTGTGCTTGTATGCGTGTGAAAATTGTCACGGTATGTGTGCGTGCCCATCACTGGTTTAGATTAGAAAGTTTAGTCGACGTTGTGTCCCCCCTAGCCATCGAGGTTTCCGCAGTGCCTGATGAACGTCGCGACATTTGCCTCACTTTCGCGAACGTCCCTGATTTTAAATATAAGTATCTTGTGACGTGGAACTTGGACAGACTGAGATCTGTA